>JAODLD010000136.1:11038809-11048948 GCA_026781065.1 Mormyrops boulengeri | reverse complement strand
GGTTCTCCCCAAACGAGCTTGATGGGCCGAATGGCCTCCTCTCGTTTGTAAATTTCTTATGTTCTTATGTTCTAAGTTTAAGTTATATACTATTATGCTCTTCAGGATGATAAACTTCTTAAATGTACAAACAAAATCTTTAACAACTCTTCTTACTGAAATTTTTCATAGTTCACTAAAAAGAACCATAATACTTTGAACTGAGAAAGAAATAATAATAATAATAATACTTTGAACGTCATCCTATTGAGACAATTTGGAATTTAAGTGACATACCCCTGGTTTGCGTTCACCCTGCTGTTAATTTTGTTAATGTACATATGTAGCTTTTTCCATACATCAAATAATATGGAATTTATGATCCTCAATTTGGCATTACTCTAGATGTTGGCAAAACACTCACTTGCATCGCATAAACTGCCTGTAATAGATGTGTAACCTACATGCCAAGCAAAACAGAAAAATGTTCATTACTTACAATAACTAAATTAGCTTATTTGTTCTAGATCTTTACAGTAAACAAGCCAAACTACATATGAAAATATTTCATTTTGAGAGGATTTGCCTTTAGGAAAGTTGTATAAAGGACGGTAGGCATTTAAATCTTGTATCTTATGAAGTTTGAGTGGGTTTCCTCTCATAATCTGAAGACAAGCAGTTGGACTAATTGGTCCATCTGCAAATGAGCAAAGTTTGTGCAGGTGATGACCCAGTAATGGATACGAGGTGTGGAAGATAGACGGGCGGATAGTATCTAATGATATGATAATGCTATGGTCGAGCACATGAAGTGGGCTTTTTATTTTTTCAAGGATTTTATGCAAAAGACAAAAAACAGAATGTATCTCTGCAAACAAAGAAAAATCAACAGTGTACGATCTTAATAATAAATTACTTCTCCTGTTTAAGCAGGTCTAATCAGTATTAAAGAAAACATGGCCTCAAGCCGCATCCAGGCGCAGCCATATGGTTACACCAAGGATTTATAATTTGTTTTCAATTAAAAGTTTTGATCAAGAGACATTTGAGCGAGTTTGCAAATAAACATGCAAATAAAAAGAATTTCAATGAGGATCCACATTCAGTGCAGGATTGTTACTTATTCAGCCAATATAACATTTCCTAAATTGCTTTTAACAATTCAGGAAGATAAGCATTCTAGTGGATGTTTAATATCAGTAAAATAATAGTTTAGGAGATACACTTGGCTAAATTCATTAAGCTCGCTACCATTATTCATCTACCAATCTTCCATATATGCCTCTTATACTATGCAAAGTTTAATACTGTTAAAGTTATATAACCATGGGTCTAAATGAACAAGATAAAATTGCATTTTAACTCAATCAGTTGTATACTACTGAGTAATGCATTCATTTCTCTAGCAGAGAAAATTTTTTAAGAAAATTAATGTCGCCAAAAGCAACACTTTTTAAGTATTATCCATTTCAGTAAATGTTGCAATACCAAGATTGAAACAATTAAGAGCAAAGTAATAAATGTGCATCATATATGTTATGATGTTGTTAAGCTGTTATGATATCAGATTTTCAATACACAATTATCCTGGCCAAAAGAATTCACAATAATGACATTGAGATATTTATAGAGAATCTGAACTAAATATAGTAGGACCTTGGAACTCAGACACCTCTCAACTTGACCAACTCGGACGTCGAACAGGTCTGTTAAACTTTTTTTGACTTGTACCTCGACCAAAATCTTGTAACCTGAGTGTTCCTGCTAAAACTTGTATGGGTCGAAACATAATAATAATAACTGATACCTTTATTGATTACTGTGGGGAAATTCCTTTTACGCCTCCCTCAACTTGCTCTTTTATAGAGTAAGCTGTCTGTGAAGGGCAGCCACCTGTTGGGGCACCCAGGGAGCCAAGTATTAAGGGCCTTGCTCAGGGACCCGCAGACATACCGAGGCTGGGTTGGAACCAGCAACCTTGCGATTACAAGCACACAGGCTTAGCCCACTGAGCCACACACTGCCTCCAGCCATGTACAACTCTGCCAATTCAGACCTCGAACGGGTTGGTCGAGAAAAATCTAGCCGCAACTAGACTGTAGACTCTCAACACAACAAAACATACCAGGCCTGCTAAAACGGATGGAGATGTGTCTCCCTTTCCAAACGACGCAAGCACTCAAAAAGTTTCAAAATCAAAACCATCAAAATTTGGATGATCCTTAACATGGCTAGCTAATGTGGACACCATTACTGTCTACAGCTTCTATAACTGATAGCATAAGTATGCCATTTGTTTCAAACTTTTGTTTCTGAGCAAGGTCACTTCAGACCCAGGCACCTTTCAGCTGAGAAACAGGTTGAGAGATGTTGTAGAAGAGAACACTTGAATCTCACTGTGGACAATGTCGGACTATAGCATACTGAACATTCTCCTCGCTCACCTTTAAAGGGCTTGCATCAAACTGGACCTTATAGGCAATTCCTGATGGGGTACACAGAGGTACCACGAGACGAGTATCAAAGTAGATCCTAATGTCATTGAAACGTCTTCCCCTCATGTGCACTTGACCTTGACCCTGTTCTTGATAAAACTCCAGCAGCTGCTTTATTCCCTCACGCAAAGGCCGAACAAAGTCCTCGCGGAGAAGTCGAAAATGGGTATCCAGGTAAATCTCACTATTAGCATAAGCCTGCGATGTGATATTAGGCCGTAAGAAAGGCTTCTCATTCTGGTGGATCTCCTCGGGTGTTGGATAGATGGGCATAGTGCGGAAATCTGCTACTCCGGGGGGGGACTCCTCAGCCGTGAGAAACGTATAGTTGTCTGACCTCAGAGTGCCATCCCGTGCTTTTTCTGTTAGATGGGTAACCAAGTTTTGTATCTTCTCCAGATTTTGCTCAGTGTCTTCCTGGATAGTTACACCTGAGGCTCGTAGCTCATTAATAGTTTGCCTGAGGAGAATCACAAGCATAGAGACCACCGGAACAGAACTTGCTGGGAATATCCTGATCACATGTGACAGAAGACTGATTATGTTATCTAAGTGTTGTGGGTACTGCATCCTGCGGGCAGGCATATGGTCTGTCATCATCCCAGCTACGTAGTGAGGGAGTATTGTCCGTAGAAACATGGAATCTTTAATAACTCCTGCTAAGTGCTGTACAATTTGCCGGTCAATTTTAGAGCTAAGAGCGTGGCTAAGAACCTGACAGAGCAGTTGGACAAGATTGTGGCCCATCTCCATCTCTTCTAGCAAGGCTTGCAGCCCCTGACTGGATGACAGAGTGATGGCCATTTCTGAAGCGTCTTTCTTTGAGAGCTCTTCCAGGTTCCTCAACCCTAGTTTTCTGACCTCTGGTACATCCCCTCTCATTTGGCCCCCTCCTCTTCTGCCCCCTCTGCCCCTTTCCCAGGCTCCATTCCCTCTCCCTCTCCCTGGATTTTCCTCCCTGTTTCCTCTGTTCCTCCAATTGTCATCCCTCCTTTCATCTTGTTGCTCCCTCAAATTCCACCCTCCGAGGTCTCCTCTGTTTCGCCAGTTACCACCCCTCCTGTCTTTCTGCTGTCCCCTGAAATTCCTCCCTCTGAAGTCTCCTCTGGCCCTCCCCCTTCCTCCTCTACCCTGGGGAAGTCTCCAGTTATCTTCCCTCACGGCAGCTCCAGCACCTTTAAAACACAAACAAGGATAATTGAAGAGGTGGGATATGGGAGCTCAAAGCATGTTTGCCAATAATGCTGCAATATTTTTAGCATGTCTGCAAGATATTACCTTCTTGGTGTTCAGCATTTGCTCTAGCGATGCCCCTCTGACCACCGGGTCTGTTCATTTCCCAGACACGTCTCTCAGATTCAGGATGTGTTCAGTTCCTAAATGAAGAGAGAAACACAAAAAAAGAATATCAGGCAATAAAGAAAATTTCTTGATTTAGTTTTCTTATAAAAAAAAAGTAAGTATTACTATGACCATCTTATACATGTACGACATTTACTATTGCTCAAGACAAAAGTATATACACTAAATGCAGAATTACTAGGCAAGTGTGTATTTTACTTGTATCTTGAGTTCTTGGCGTTTGGAGAAAAACAGGAAACCATGGATACTTCCCTGTGCAGAATTATTAAGAAAATTGCAATTACTATTAAAATGTGCCAAGAAAAGGGACTTGTTGAAAGCAAAAGAAAGAAAACAGGAAAGTGCCTATCAGAGGACTGCCAGACTTTTAAAACGTGATCACTGTACAATCAAGAATTTTATGGCCAACAGCCAAAGAGGACTGAAGAAGCATATGTGTAAACAAAGATGCAAATTACCTTACAAAACTTTGCATTTAAATAAACGGGAGTCTTCTAGAAACCCTTCAGCATCGAGGGCATCCCTTTCTCAAAACTGCAATCTGAATGGAATCTGTGGAAGTACTTGGTGCAGTGTGCAATGTGACATTGCTAAGTTAATGCAGACTCAAGCGTAACATCCACTCAATAAGATACACTAAAAGCTAAAACATCAAGAATGAGAATGGACACGTCTCAAGACTAATTTTACAAAGGTTTTGTGGACAGATGAGATGAGAATAACTCTTTATGGACCAGATGATGGGCCTGTGGATGGACTAGAATTAGAATTTAGTGATCAGTGGTCATTGTTGACACACCACACAGTGATGCAGTGATCTGCAATTATCAGTGATGACTTCTTCAACTTGCATATGGTGTAAAAATTCAGCCCAAAGTCTACTGCCATTTTCTATTAGTTACCTTCCTCAATCTCTGGCAAAAGATGCAAACTCTGGTACAAGCAGCTTTCAAAAAGGTTATGATATTCATGCAGAACAATGCTCCTTCCCATGCATCAAAGTATTGCATCGATTTGCTGGCCAGGAAAGGCTTGAAAGGTGATCAAATTATGACCTGCCCCCCCATCACTGGACTTAAAGCCCCATTGTGAGCTACTGGGTTTTAATAAAGTGTGAGATTTAACAAGGTAGCAGGCCATACACTTCTCAGAGCAGCATCTAGGAGGCTCTCCTAGCTGGCTTAGCTAATATAGGATGGGAACAAATCAAAAAACTAGACTGGTTAAATGGACATGAGGCTCATGATGGTCATTGAGAAGAAATGTGGCGATACAGTACATTTTACTTGGTAAAGTAATCATATCAGGGGTCCCTCCCCCCACAAACCACACTTTTACTGTCAACAAAAATGACTGGTGGGAAAACAGTGATGTAACACCTTTAAGATTGGGTCCTATAACTGCACAGGAAAGCATATTATCACCATTCTATTCTTTGTAATTCCAGTACTTTGGTCCAGAATCCATAATAGGCGTATCATGACATATTGGTATTGATGATAACCATGATATATTAAAAAATGAAATATTGATATTGTGTTAATAATGCATATATGATATTGTGAATAATCTAGTGCCAGTAAGTATCTGATTCACACTCCAACATAGTACGTGGTGGTATTGCTTCTTAATGCTGGTTTCCACCAGTGCTTAATTCATAAACTTTGAGGTGCCTGAGATCATAAAGACTGGAATTCCATCCAGGGTGTACCCCTGTCTTGCTTAGGTGTTGGAACATGCATAGTGTTCCAAATTACTGACAGCTACTCAGGGTTCTTTAAAAAATCCTTCTCCAAAGCCCTTGGGCCAGCTAACATGAAACAAAAAATTGCCCACTTCTTTAAGATTGTGGGAAAATGCAATCAGCAATTTTGTTCGCCCTCTTCTTTGTATTTTAGTTGTCATAGAACCCCATCAAAAATTCAAACATGGCTCTTAACTTCATGTCACTATTAGATGAGTTCAATGGTCCAGAAGGAAACTTCATCTATTTCATTAGCCAAAAGGTGGATTTTTCACGTGGTGTGGTTTTTCCTTTTCAAATCAAAAGTCAGATAGGCAAAACGCATTGTAAAAATATACTCTCATTTTACAGTAAACCAAATTGTTTACATTTACAGCAAACTACAGTGGTCCCTTTGTTGTTTTACGAGACCTACATATCCCATTTGTTAAATTTTACTTTTTATTTTAAATTGCTGCTAGCGAGTTTTTGTGTACAGAGAAAAACTGGAAAAAAAATACATTTCTCTAGCTGTTTGTCCTATTGACATGAGACTTTGCTGCTGCATAATAGTGGCAGCCAACAGGGACATACGCAGTCACCCCACCATGACTGGGGTACCTAACAAGACCCATAAACATGCACTCAGACACCAGAGTTGGGGACTCGAGTCACTGACTCGCAAATTGACTCGGACTCAAGTCACAAATTTGATGACTTGACTGACCTGATGACTCGACTCTCAAAACTGTTGGAATGTATCGCTGCTTATGAAGGACCTACAATGTAGCGTGTTGGGTTTTTGCTGCTGCAAGCTTTAATCACTGAAGGTAAAAAAAACTGACATAGGTAGGGTTAAGTTACCTGACTCACAACTCAACTTCGAATTCAGTCACAAATTTGATGACTTGTGACTCGACACCAAAAATGATGGAAAGTCTTGGACTCGACTTGGACTTGGGGTGCATGATTTGAGACTTGACTCAGACTAGCAATATTTTGACTCAAGACTTGACTTGGACTCGCCAAGGAGTGACTTGTTCCCATCCCTGTCAAACACAAGTGCAGGTGCTATTCAGAACTTTTTTGAAAGAGTGAGAGAACACAAATAATCTAAAATCAGAAAATCTGGGTGAATATGCCATTCAGGGCTGGTGGAGATCCATTACAAGCAGTCAGTAAAATGAAAGTGATGTAGTAACAAGAAAGATTAATGGTCATTAGAGAATTTCGCGAAAAAGATTAGGTGTAACGTTAGATACCCTAGTCTGCAGGAAGTGCTGATCAACAGTAAGCACAGAAGGGAGCTTTAGCCCTGGTTGTCTTTTCACTATCTTTGTAGTATGATTGTTCTTTTCGTATGCATTACAGTTATTGTTAGCGATTGTCCACCTTTCTACACTCATATTTGACCAAAAAAAGAAAAAACACAAGATAATCATGTAGAGACAATCTGCTATTGCAACAGCCCTAATCCGTAGCATTGTTACTATCCAATGTTGCATTAGTATTACATAACTAACGTTAGAAGAATGCAACTTTAAACTATTTTCTTTAGTACTGAAAAAATCAACCACTCATGGAGATGCATACATGAAAAGGATGCACCTCTAGCAGTATCCAGACTGCCACACAACAGAAGAAAAACGCAGTGGTCTACCAATCATCAATATTGTCCAGACATACCCCGCCAAAGAGAATAAAAGTTTTTTAAAAGTTCTTCCAACTTCCCATAAACAGGCGCCGAAATTATTAGGAACGCGATTAACCTTGCAAGACGGAGCTACGTGTAGTAACACGCTGCTGCGCCCCCAGTGGGTGTACACCCAACTAACATTGGCTAGCCTTACTACACTGGTTATATTGGTTTCCTTTAATTTATCGACATTTTCAAACTGATCGCATTTTCTTATGTTCGGTAGTTATATAATAATTGATGCAAATAACATTTAGTTGCATTGGGTTTCCCCAAAAAATGACACAGTTAAGGAGATAAGTAACGCTACACCGACATGATGACATTACAACACATTGTTGCAAGGTAGTGACACTTCCTGTTATGTTGTTGTCGCCATGGCAGAGCTTCGAAAGGTCACATTTATTCAAGTTTTCTTGTTTTTTAGAATTAATGCGTAGTTTTTATGCGTAAAATGACACCTAATCATTCAAGTTGACCATTCACCTTGGATGCTCATTAAATCTAAACATGTCCTTTATTTAAGCCAATTTAATGTCATTTAACGGAATGTTGATCAATCTCCTAGTTTAATAGTTACTAGTTTTTCCTTCACCGGGCGCATTTCATTGAACCAATAAAGATATATACTTGCCATTCGATGCCGATTTCAGTTTCGTTTATAAAGAACTGTCCATATCAGTCGCATGGAAAAATCAAACATGGGCGCTATTTAAAAACACCATAAAATCCGATCCAAAATGACCATTTCTCACACTATGTACTGTCGAGTTTTTTAAGTTATTACAAGTACAAGAAAATGCAGTAAAGTAATAAAAAAAGGTGGTTGCAATGGTTGCACCCGGAAGAACGACATGCAGACACCGCCGTGGATCGGATGTTGCTATTAAAATTCTAATATAAAGTATTTGTTGATATTATCACCGTATTACATTAAAACTAACATGCCATCAAATCTTTAAGCATATAACACCCAGCTTTCGAAGTAAACTCGAATGACAAAACACTGTAAAGTAAATCCCGCTTCCGGGTCCTCAACATAAACAATAAAAACATAAATATCCGGGTAGCAAAAGCAAAACTTTATTAATTACCGTTTTAAATAAAACACCTTCTTCGGATATTTTCGGTATGATGATGCAGCGATGTTATAATTTACCTGTCTCACAAAACAACTTCGTATCTTGGTCCACTAAGATGATATGTTTCAGCTTTAAATATAACAGCTCTTTCCGAGGTGGGACATTAGTATTGCATTCAGCCCTGTAGCATGTGCTTCTGCTTATGAAAGTCGCACTCATAACGAGGTACTAAACCTCCCATAGTATCACTTAGCATTCAGTATTACTTTCGGTTTTCTTTCCAAAGAAACGCATCAGGCCAGCAACAAAACGTGTGTTAAACAAATTGTCAGGAAAAAAAATAAATAAATAAATCATTATTTTTTTCTCTATTTAAAGTCGCCGGATCGTGTATTTTTGACTATCAATACGCAATTTAATCTACCTTAAAAACACACACAAAGGGTATATTTCATAACCATTAAAACAATTTTTTTCAGTTTAATGTAACTTGCAGGGGAATGGGATCTGTTATGTTTTGTTATTTGCGTCAATCCTGTTGCTTGCCTGCTATGTATTTTTCCCCAAAAATAAGCTTTAATGCAGCTGGAGCCTATCTATTTCAGGAAGCACAAGGCACGATGAAGCAGGATACAGCGGAAAAGGGATTCCTGATCATACCAAACAGCATTAGAATACTCACACACCCGAAAGACATTTCAGCAACACCAAACCAACTAAACTACATTTCTGAACAGTAGGGGTGAGCTGGAGTTATGTGTAAGCATGGAGAGAGTATAGAATCTGCATATACAATTATTTAGCAGAAATTAAACAGGGCCAGACTCAACTAGGGTGAAATCACGCCACCGTGCTGCCCTGTGTATTTTGTAAAATTTATGATATCTGAATTTTTGAAAAGAAAAATGTTCGGATTTAAATACATGCACCAAGTGACCTACACACTACAAGACTATCATCGAAATATCATCTTACACAAAAATATCCATATGACAATTCAGATTTTTAAAAAATACTGCACTTTGACACAGCAGAACGAATTTCAGTTAATCCCACTGTGTATCGGCATCTCACAGAAAATGCTGATATGTTTAATATTATTGATAAACACAAGTGACTAGGATTTTATTCTCACAACTTCCTCCAAATATATTCAATACAGAGATATCATTCAGGCTATTACAACATGTCAACATTTTCTTTGTCTGAAATCATAGATGCATGTTTAAATGATGGTCATTGCAGATACCTGTACGCCTTGCATTCAAATCATTCATACAGGAACATTTCAATCGCCCACATCAGTTATGTCTTGTAATACAACAATTACCATGTCACAAAATAAAACTAATAAAAAAAAAAGGAGGGAATACAGGTGTTTGTGGCTTCTTGTGGTACATCAGCTTCTCAATACCCATTCATTCCAAAGACACTCATGAAGTTTTCTTTGTCTCTTTGCTCCACAGTAAATCGACTTCTTACTTTCGTTTAAACCTGTGAATGTTTAATGTGGATAAAATTATTAACAATTTCTAGTGTTATACTGCACAAGAGTCAAAACAGACATAACAATACTAAGGAATAATTCGGAAGCCAACTGTCAGATGCAGACTGTTATCCTTCCTAACCATGGATGTCAATACGTAGCTTATGACCATCAGATGCACTTACTTGGATTTTGACTTGAAGCGGCCTCCTTTTTTATTGATCCCCAGTCTTTTTCTGTCTTCAAATGAGGGTCTACATTATAAAAGAAAAATGCATTAAATATTTATTAAGTGTTATGTGTATTTCATATATTT
>JAODLD010000136.1:10998253-11038744 GCA_026781065.1 Mormyrops boulengeri | reverse complement strand
ATATCTTTATTAGCATTCAACATATACAACATAACTATATATGCATTCTACGCCAACACTACAAAATAAATACAAATAAATACAGTAGCAATCAAAATTAGGAAACAAGTGACATTTTTGTTATTCACAGAATTGCCTCTTATCCAAATACATTCTAGCATGAATAGAAGGTGTATTTTAATCATATTTCAACACATCACACTTCACAATATAAAAGGATAAACAAGAAATGTGAAGGTCTGCAGTCGAAATTAGAGAACGGTTACAATGTTATTGCAGAAGAAGTCTACAAATGATTTCTTTGGTAGTTACAACTTTCAGAAATTAGTAGAAAGCACAGAGGCCTTTGCTTTCAGTGACTTTCACACATCAGCACCCACAGGACATTTTGTCGCACTACTCTGACTTTATTTTGTTCCCCTCGTCCTTGAGTTTCTTCCATACTTCACTGCAGTGGGTTTCTTTGTTGCAAATTACCTTCCTGAGATTTTTAATAGAGCTCAGATCAGGAATTTTAGTTGTCTATGGACACTTTCACACCAAAGGAACTTTAGCGGGATAATGCTACATCGTTTTTCTTTTTTACTCTGTGGAAACCGAAAGATTGATCTGTTGGCCAAATGTAATAAGAATGATACATTTAAATTAAAAATTGTGTCCCGTTTTGATTGCGATCGATAACTACAAAACGACTTGTTCTTCCTCCATTGTTTTGGGGTGGCAGTGAAGTTTCATATGAAATTATGTGTCGCGTTTAACTTTCTGCAGCTCCCATGTTTATTTAGCATAAAGGACTCAGTTCCTGTCGTGCAGTGTGAAAGCGACACACGAAATGATGATGACATCCTGTCAAGACAAAGACTTGCCCTGTGCAGAACTGATTTGGCGAGCAATCCAGCTGTGGTATTGAACCGATCCACCGAGAATCTCCGTCATCCTGTTCGCTCATCTTATGAGGGCAACTGGCCTTTTTTGGAATTTGAATGACTTTTGTTCTTCTTTGTTCAGCTTCAATATTTGAGAAACGAAGCTCTTGGAATGACTAACTTCTCTTCCAGTGGCTAAGAGAGTTATCCTGTCAGCCTTCATCAGGGTTTCTGTCATTTTGGAGAGACCCACCATCTAGCAAAATGCCTGCCAATGTTGCCAAATAGATTGGGGTTGCCACATATTTTAGATCAGAACAAATCATTCTCTAATTTTCATAGCAGACCTTCTTCGAATGTCATTTAAATCTTTAATTTTGTAATGTACGATATTTTCACTGATGAAATATGATTAAAATAGATATATTCATGATAGAATAACTATGAATTCAGATAAGCAGTGACTCTACAGAAACAATCTGTAATTTTGAATAAAGTGGCTCTTTCCTCCCACACTGTTAGCCTGAATTATATAGGCAGATCTGAAAAAAACCTTTCAATGAGCAAATGAAAACTGGTCAGTTCTCCGGTGAGAATGAAGCATACTGGGTATTTGGTTCATTCTGTGACACAATGTTTTTTTCCAGTGACCTACCCAGCCCTGTACTGTTTGAGCGCTTTCTTGCTAGTGTTGGTGAGCTCCTTGTCGAAGACTGACTTCTTGGTTGGTCTCGTTCCTTTCTGCTTAGTCACTATAAAACAAACAAAGTTTCTGGTAACTTCTAAAGTCCAAAACCTGACACAACAAGCCATGTTCTGGTAAACATGCAGACAAAGAATCTCTTCCTACTTAGAACTGAGCCTTATTATTTCATGGTGGTTTTTAAACTCCAAGGGAAAAAAGATACCATGCAATCATTTTGTCAATACAATTATTCAGCTGACTTCAACATTCCTATATAAAAAGCATGTATTAATATTCAATAAGAGAGCGATATAGGAACATTGCAAGGTAATGCAGTGATTTTCCTGGACAGATGGCATTCACAGGGTGTACCTTGTTTACTTATGAATATAAAATTTCACTTTACTGCGAGGTTACTGACACCAGTTTCTGCTCAAGGCAGAAAGTCAAACCTAAACTATAAATAAGCAAAACAGTGTCTAGTAAACCGGTAAACAGCTATTTCCTTGTCATTAACTACACATTGGCATAACTAATCCAGCTAAAGATTGTATTACTAACAAGAAAAAATACTTTTAAAAGAAATACAAGAAAACAGAACAACATGGTTTAATTAGCCTGACAACTGGCCACTCCTCAATCGAGGAACACTAATGAATTGTTTTAACACCTTAATATTCTACCTGTCTACGGCTATAAGTATAAACCCGAAACCCTTTTTACTTCAAATTAATATCCCACTGCCAATGCAAATAAATGACTGGACCAGTATACTGTCTTGATTTCACAATATTAACTGAAAAATTGGTGTTCTGGTGACAGTATTGTATAAAGTGAACTTTTACAAGTCAGAACTGCATTTTTGAACCAGTCATGGAATTCAGCTTCAAAATGAAGCCATTGATCTGTTGCAATAGTTTTCAAATGGTTTTTAAAATGAAAAACATTAAAAATCAGGCTAAGATCTAGACTAAAATCATGGTATATTGCTATATGGCATAATACTGGAAAACACAAGTGTTCTGGTTCTCCGTACGAGACGTTCTTCCAAAACAGATGTTTGAGAAGCTCACCTTTCTGCACAGGAGCGCTGTCCTCAGGCATGGCACGTGCCCGTTTGGGTTTGCGGTCCCTTTTCGCCACCCGCTCCGCATACATTTGAGACTTGAGGATCTCAAACTGAGCCCTGTCCTCTGCCTGAAGCAGAGAGAGAGACACTGAATTAACACCTCAAACTCACATGCTCAACCCTATACACACACACACAATTTTTATAATATATATTATAAACTCTGTGTAGGTATGGTACTAATAAAGTATTTAGGAGAGCAGTACAGTTCAGGGGGTTACTGGTTCAAGTCCTACAAAGACACCGGGGATTACCTGTTTATTCAAGTAAATAAATTGCATTAGTACATGGGCAGTTATAAAAGTGTTTTAAAGTGTAAGATCAGAACCACCTGCTAAGCCTGCTGTCACACATACTGACAGCACACTCTCTTGTACCAACAGCATTTTTACAATATATGACAGTGACATAAAGCAACACAGAAAACACTTGCAGATAGCTTTTTCTTTTTTCCTTCTTTCAGAAACTTCTCTCTTTTCTTCGTTCCCCTTAGAGCCAAGTCGAAATCTTGCAGGGCCTTTTTCACTGGAAGGAAAAACAGTGCTTCGTCTGTTGCTGCACTCCAGTGTCGTTCATTCAGACAGAACACGCCCCTGCCACACTGTGTGTCAGCTGACACACTGCACCACCACCCCCCCCCCCGCCCCCACCCCTCCAACTCAGCCATACTCACTGCGATCTTTCTTGCGCTCCTCGTTGGTCTGGAACCATGTCCGTTGGGGCTCCTTGTCCTGGCCGTCCTGCTTGAGGCGTTTCTCTGCAGCACTGATCTGAGAAGCCGGGGCACACTCGACAAAATGAATCACACGTAAGCAGCGGGTATCGCAGCGGTAGTGGAAGTGGATCTGTGACAGAGCCACCTGACGCTAATGCAAGGATTAGCTAAAAAGGCACATTATCACAGAAATTAACCCTGTTGGCTGGCTCCAGCATGGTGTGCGAAGAGGCGCTAATGGAGATCCTTCCTGCCTGCTGCCATCAGGCATATTACTTTTTGTACAAGCTTACTGCCATTTTTCTGTTATTGAGTTGTGTGTTCGTATTTGTGCATTTTATTTTCCTTTGCTGCTGTATACATCAATAAAGTACATCATCCATCTTTCCATCTATCCATCTTCTATTTGGACCACTCAGAGTAACGTTTATTATACAATCACAGCAATCCATAGATTTACCGTAATTCTGTTCACATTTTTTCCCATAAACGAGAGTTCTGAGTTTTGAAACTTGGACTTCAGTTTGCAGGCCAATTTTCTCATTATAGTGTTTTCCAGCCATGATTGCTCAGATACACAGCATTTTTTAAAAATTAAAGTATGAACCAAATGTGTAAAAACAGAATTACGCACAAATTCCCTCTGTACAATAAGTACAATGACGCTTCATTAAAATTACATTTTATTCAAAATTGTTGTTTGTTACTTATATGTTCTGGTGTTGTGCGAGTAGATTTTTAAGATTTGGGGCTGGGTTATAATAGAAAGCAGTAAACATTTATTTGATTTATGGTGATTTTTCAGGAATGAATCAACGACATAATTCAGGGGAAGGCTGTAGCATTTACGGAGCGGCACGCAGCATGCCGACCTGGGCTGTGGAATGCGCCATCTCCCGCTCCTCCCTCTCCAGCCGCATCACAGCGTACACGTCCTTCTCCAGCTTCTCGATCATGTCCCGGAATTTCAGGATCACCTCTGCGGGGCGTTCAGAGAAGGCAAAAGTCACAGTCAGGACACACTGGAGTAACAACAAAAGAGTGAAGAGCATACAGTTTCAAGTAGTATGTATTATAGTCTTCGAATTACTTTTCCATCATCGTAAAGTATCAGCGTGGTTGTAAAGTAACAGCTACCACTGCTTTAAAATATGCCAGCTAGAGGCTTATTTGCCCAGGGAGAGTTAGGTAATTGTTGTAATTGTAATTGATCAGTTGAATGCAGAACAGGATCAGGTTCTGGCCCTGTGGGTTAGAGCTCTGTTCGATCGGAAGGTCGCTGGTTCAAATCCCTTGGCTGGCATAGTGATGTTACCGTTGGGGTCCTTGTGCAATGGACTGAGTGACGCTGCTCTCTGATCCTGGCTTGTACGTTGCTTTGAATGAAAGCATACGCTATATATGTGCGACATACTGTAACTGGCGTGTGGGTGTGAATCTCAGCTCGTGGTCACGCACCCTGTGGCAGCACACGGGCCTTCACCGGCGTCTTGGCCTTCTTGACGATCTCCTTCAGCATCTTCCTCTCTGCCTCACCCACCAGCGAGACGGATCTGCCCACGCGGCCGGCGCGCGCCGTACGGCCTACCCTGTGGACATAGTGCTTCACCGTGTTCGGCATGGTGAAGTTGATGACCTGGTGATGACAGCTTAGAAAGATCAGAATTTTTGATGTACAGAATATTTCATCAGATCTGTTTTAACACCAAGAAAACATGGAAGACAAAACCATATTAAAATATCTATTGCACAAAAAATGTATATTGGATAGAATGGGAATATTTAAATATTCTTTCTAGATTACCAATTTTTATGTACTATTTATTATGCAGAATTCCTGGAATAATAGTTTAAAGCAGGATGTTTATAGCTTTCACAGTCTATGAAATTAAGACAATCTATAAAACTTGGTTTTTCCTCACATAAATTACTGTTAGCCTTACCGTCTTCACCCCTTCAATGTCCAAACCCCTAGCGGCTACATCTGTAGCCACCAAAATGTCAATCTGTTCATCTTTGAATCGCCTACGAGACAAAAGAGTTCCACATAACTCAATTTTTCAGCAATATAAATCGAATCTGTGGAAATGAAAGAATGTATCCAGACACTGCATTTACAAAGCTATTATGAGTTATTAGTAAGCCTATCCTGGATGCCCATTCATATACCCTGCAACTACTCATTCTGGACAGGGACGGGGGGGTCTCAGACAGCACCAGACTGCACAGGATTCCCCCCCCCCCCAAACACACACACACGCTGGCCAATGATGAGACGCTGATCTAGCTCCAGACACCGGAGTTCCAGGAGGATATCAGGAGGACATTCACACACCACAGGGGAAACATGCAAACTCCCTCACACTGAGAGAAGGGCAGCATTCGAACCCCCTACCCAGGAGGTGCGAGACGACAGTCCTGAGCCGCCGCCTCCGTACCTCCAGTGCATGCACAGCATATTTATACTCAATCCGATGAATCATGGAATCTCTAATTGGTCAAATGAAGCACATTAGTGCATGAGGAGAACCATAATGCACCATACGGGTCAGCAGAGACCCCGTTCCTGGCCCCTGCAATCTGCAGGATTGTCCGCTTAGCTCATCATGAAGCAGAGTTCCTTAATAATGCTCTCTGAATCACACCATGTAAATGGCTTGTTTAAAAATGCGTCTGATTATTATCAGTCACCATAAACTTATTTTGTTGCACTGTTAGCAAAAAATTCTCTTAATAAAAAGCTTAAGCAAAAACATCTTTGAGACTTCAACTGTAATTTACACGTAAGAGCAATTTCCTAAAATTTTTTGGGATCAATAAAGTACCAAAAAGATTCAAATTCATCATTTGTTTATCAACTGCTAAACTCATTCAAGGCCTGAGAAGACTCACTGGTGATTAATGAAAATAATATACAGCAATTCATCTGATGGGGCGTTGCTTATTTTTATTGTATCATTTATTTATACTTTACAAATTTGGCTTAACCTCAAGATCCCAACTAGGATAGGCAGGTGCAAAATTAATGGATGGAAATTCAGGTAAGAATTAGTAATGAAATATTTCAATTTACGACTCAGTTGAACACAGTTTGCTTTGTCAGTTAATAAGAACAGGGTTAATTAACTGAGCTCAGCAGCATTAAGCAGTCTTTGAGGACCAGAGCTGTGAAGCTGGTGGAAGACTAGCTACAATAATCAATTTAATGGCTCATCACCTATACTAGCCACCAGGGGGCACTTAAGTACAAAAAAAGAAAAATATTCGAATGTGCAGTGAACTGAAAATCACTTCACCGAGAAATGCTTTGAATCACTGAGTCCATTTACACACAGGCTAAAACTAGGGAGGCATGAATGAAGCTACGGTAATCTTAGGAAGTGATGAGGGTACCTGAGGGCCTCGAGTCTCTGGGTCTGGGACAAGTTCCCGTGAAGTTCACCCACTTTTAGGCCAATCAGGCCCAGCAGGATGTGCATGCGATGAGCCTGCTTCTTGGTCTGAGTGAAGACCATGACATGATCCTGGAAGGTCCTGGTCAGCAAGGCTGTGGGAGAAACGGGGCTCACATCAGGTAGACAGATGTCGCGGTAAATGATTCCGGGAGGGTCACATACAGATGTGTGTAGAAACGCATTCACAAGGCTCAGAGGCGACGAAGGAACCGAAAGGAAGACACTACCGATCTCCCTTTCAGGACAGTTTGCTACAGAAAAACAACAAGCACACCCAAGATAGCCCGGGCACACGCACATCCCCAGAGGCAGCACTCACCAGCCACAATGGCCTCCCGGTCCCCCTCCCTAGCTGGCCTGACCCTCACAAACTCTTGCCTAAGGAAAGGTGCCACGTCTGTGTTGCTGTTAACAAAGATCTTCACGGGCTGCTTCAAAGAGACAGAAGCCAGGTCTTTCACCTAAAAAAAAAAGGAAAGAGAGCAAGCGTACTTATCACCAAGTAAACAACATGAGTTGAGGCCGTTACACCTCCTGAGCTGTAGGGTCCGTCCCTCCCCTCTCTCTGTGTATGGTATTCTCCCAAAATGAGGACCATTCATACCTCTTCACTCATGGTAGCCGAGAACAGCATGGTTTGCCGGTGGTAGGCGCACATTCGGATGATCTCCTTCATCTGCTCCTCAAAGTACTCGTCCAACATCCTGCAAGAGACCAAACTCAAAACTGGCTTCTACCAAGCTAGACTGGAAACAATTCAGAGGGACCTTAAATGTGAGGCGGCAGACGTGCCCGGCTTGGGCATGGTGCCGTGCATCGCTCCCATGACCAGAGGCTACCGGAAGGGAATGAAATCTACTTCCTGCTCATACCTGCAAGCTTGGTGCTTCTTTTCACATCTCCATATATAATACATAATTATGACTATTAAATATGTGATAAGCAATAAATCCTGTCTCTCTAGAGAACTTAAAATAGACATTTAGAAAAACTCTCAATGTTTACCATCTTTGATTTACCCTTTTTTACAATTCATTTATATTTCAATTGGTTCTACAACAAGTATAATATAATAATTATTGTCATGATGTAATTTAACAACTACGTACCGATCAGCTTCATCAAGAATGAGGATCTCGATCTGACTGAGCTCAAAGGAGGGCGTGTTATGGAGGTGGTCGATCAAGCGGCCTGGCGTGGCGATCAGGACGTCGGGCCCAGCCCGCAAAGCTGCCTCCTGGGACTTGAGGTCCAAACCACCTGAAATACGTGTCGAGGTCATCTAAACAGGGAGGCTGTAGGGCTTCTGGGTAAGCTTTCCATAAACTGGCAACAATTTTATTACTCAGGGATACATTTCAGTATTACATTTAGTATAAAATGATGATCATCTGTTAGGGGACTCAAATCAAATCACTTCATTTTCATACTGTCATACCATACAGACATTATACCGTGGCATATGGCATTTTCAATTTTGCAATATAGTTGCGGTTTTTTGAAATCTTGCCGATAAAATTGCCTAAGCGGGTGGGCGTCCCTCATAATAAGATTGATGACTGATGGCAATCTTTGTTCAGCCAATCACGCTTTGCCATTTTGATGACTTTTCTTTTTCAAGATTATCTAGGTTACGTTAAAAAAAAAAAAATCTGTCTAATGTTTACCGCCACTGCTTTTGCGCGAGATCTGCATGCGCCCTCCGAGCCAATCATAATCATTCTCATCCTTGCTGTCGTAAGTGAGAAATTTGTGTTTGTGAGAAATGTAACAAAAATCAGTGAGGAGAAAAGTGAACAAGAACTGTTCACCAAAAGCCATTAAGCTTCTGCTATACGGAAATATCTGGGATTCCACAGAGTTGATATTCAGCAAAAACAAGTGATTTGTCGACAACTCGATGCAACACCACCAAGTTATTTAGTAGACAATAAATTCTGTTTGGCTATAGTTTATAATGGATACGTTTTCAACTCCTTTTTCGCTTTATAAATACAGCAATCTTTACCAGAAAAAAAGAATCACATTATGAGATTTGAAAGTTTTCTAGTATCGCGCTGCCCTATAATACATGCTAGCTTAAATCATCGCTATGTTAAATAAAGGGAGGACAGGTCATCATGAATGCAAACGAAATGCTCCAACAGGAAGATCGCAGCACTTCAAATATGGGTTTCAGTGCACGCTGACCCTGCAATTACCCTAAAGACAGATTTGGACAGTCCCCAAGCTACTCATTAAAGCGCGGCTTAGTAATGTGTATGGCAGCAAATTTTCAAAATCAGGGTGCTGTTAGGAATGCATTTTATTCCAGAAAGACAAACAGAGGCGCTGTTTACCACCATATAAACTATGCATTTGTTCTTTGACCACAAGCAGTCAGTGCACCACAATATTAAATAAACATGCTCCTAATTCTGAAGGTGCTGAAGCAGCATGTTCTACTCACCAACTGCTGGCTATGATCTTCTGAATACTCACAAGTTTTTATTTCTGAAACATCTGCTGGGGACCCCGAAGTGACTATTTATGTGAGGCTACGCAAAAAACAGACCCGCTGCCGAAGACGAGCACTCACCCACAGCAAGGCACGTGGTAATGCTTGTGAACTGGGCCAGCTGGCGGGCCACCGCGTGTACCTGGATGCCCAGCTCGCGGGTCGGCACCAGCACCAGGACGCGGGTGACCTGGACCTGCCGTGGCTTGTAAATGAGTCGCTCCAGGACGGGCAGCATGAAGGCAGCAGTCTTGCCTGGGTTGGGACGGACACATTGGTGAAACCACGGTACTATTTCCCATAAGTCCAAGCAGCCAAAAACATCCTTCTTTATCCGGTTAACAGCAGCCTTTCTGCTACAGAAAATGTGTCTTGAGATGCTCGATTTTCACTGGAAGCGCTTTATTTTCCCTCCCATGCTTCAGCCTCCCCACTTTAATGTTTCGTAACACAGATATTCAGAGTAAAGTTCTTACAAATCCATGAATGGAGGTATACACTGAATGATCAGATCACAGGTGACTGTCTCTCTCTTCTCTCCCCAGGCAGTTTTGACAGCTAAACCATCAGTACACATGGGGCCGCAGCCTCTCACCAGTGCCGGTAGCTGCACATGCACAGAGGTCCCTGCCAAGCAGCCCCACAGGGACGCAGGCCTTCTGGATGGGGGTGGGCTGCTTGAAGCCCATGGTTGCAATTGCCTGTGAGAAGCAAAAACACAGGATCAGCTCGGGGACAGAAAGGGGGCGGAAGAGAAACATTAAACTCCCATATCACCCCAGTACAACCTTCATCAGCGGACGGGACAGATTCATGTCCTCGAATGTGAGATTCTCGTCGTAGTTTGACGCATCTTCATAAAAGGCTTCCAGTGCCTGTATACAAGCAGCAGTCAGCGACAAAAAGGACATTCAGAAGGGAGTTTGCCTTTTCACAATTAATATTTTAACCACAATAAGTGGAAAATGAAGACAAATCAATTCTAACACACTCGACAGGGCAAAGGTAATCCTTCGGTGAAAATACTGTTTGGTGTACAAATTATTTATATGCATGAGTTAGACGACATTGTTTAATTTAAAATATGCAGAAACTGCTCAGAAATGGCTGGAAGGTTAAATGTCAAATGACCTGAGCCCCACAATGCTTTGCAAAGCCAGGGTATTATTTAAATGCTCACTCTGCATCTTGTATAAAAGGGGCACATGTCTGTTCTTGTACAAAGTCTCAGCGACTCACCTCTCCTGCATCTTGTTTCTTCTTGCCTCTCCTGCCTTTTTCTCTCAGCGTATCTGCAGCCAGAACAGGACGCTGCATCAGTACAGTCCACAATCAAACTCCATTCAATCCAAAGCGTGTCCCACTGAATCTGCTCCCACCTGACTTGGTGAGAACCTCTTCATCTGCAGAGCCTAAACCATCCAGTCCATCATCATCATCATCGTCAGACTCTCCACTCCCACTACCAGTCCCCTCATCATCATCTTCCTCATCCGCTTCCACTTCGTCTTTCACCTCTGGCTTTGCGTCTTCATCACCTCCAGCTTCTAAGTGCTGGTTTCCAGCTCCTTCCTTATCGCTTGCCTTCCCTTCCTTCAGTGCTTTCTCCTGCGGTGAGTCCCAAACACCCAGGTCTTCACTGGCTAATTCCCCGAAAACACAAACTAAAATAGCTACAGCAGTGTAGAATTAACGTGATACATCACAGGCATAAACTTGGTAGGCGTTCTACATCACCCATAACATTAAGGTCATTTTAAGGTCCAGCTGGACACCTCACCTCAGTTCTTCGCTTTTTGCGGACTTTTTCGATCTTCTCGTCCAAGGTGGTGGCAGCTTTCTTTAGCAAAGAAATAAAAAGTACTTGAAGAAATTGTCAACATCATCATCATCATCATCATCACAGAGCATGTAACTAAACTGAAAGAATATTAGTCAAAACCATGTAAACATCCTTATGAGGGGAGTTGTTTAAGAAAATGGCAACAATCTATAAAACATTAAGATAAAAGGATTGAATAAATATGTTTTAAACAGTGCATTGTCAGTGTACAGGACTTCACCCTTTTCTTTAGCTGTGCCAAGACATCAGCCATGGCCCAGTCCTCGCTGTACAGCCCATCGCGCTCTCCAAACTCAAAGTCCGCCGCAAAGTCACCAGCACCACGCCGCTTCAGCTGTTTCTGCTTCCGTCCCAAAATGATGGGCTGCTCCTGAAAAGGAAGAGCCAATCTCATTTTGCACTAACAGCTACGCAGATATACAGTTATTTTCCATGGGAGAGGACAACCAAGAATGGAACACAAGTGCAGCACTCAATAGAGAGAGCAGGAGCAAAATTTTTACATTTGAAGTTGCATTAAACTGGAAAATGATTATTTACATAAGATAAGCAAAGAAGTAATAAGGGGGTTAGGCTGTAAGGCCGTCGTCATGCTACCAGAGGTGGAATTCAGTTTCAAAAATATATACAAGCTCTGGAAATGACACACACACACACACACACACACACACCATGCATGAACACTAGTTCATGTGACTGCATAGCTTTGGACTTCGGGAGGCCACCCACACGACACAGGGAGAGCATGCAAACTCTACAATGGGATTTGAAAGAGCAGCCCTGGAAGTGTGAGGCTAGCTCTGAACCACTTAGTCACTCTAGTCAAAAACATACCATTTTTTAAAGGATGTCATAAATACCCAATTTAGTTTGTTAGCAAGAGTCCCATGCTATCATCACACAAATTTATTAAAATTATAAAACAGTTACGTGACTTAATTTCCTAAAATACAATTGTAACGGACTGGCATCTCATCCAGGTCGTCCCCCTGCCTTTTGCTCTATTCTGCCAATGATAGGATCTAACCTCAACCCTTTCAGTGGCTGGAGGATGCAAGGATATTTTACTTTAGAACTTCCATACAACGTCGCAGTGATGTTCATTAGACACACTTCAATTCACAACACGCACGACTGATCTCCACATGGCAGGTCAACCAACACCACGCACCAGAATGAAAACATCTTGTTAAATTTGAGGAATGAAAAGTATTTTCCAATCGTTAATATGATCAAATACATAGATGAAAGTGATTAAAACAATTTATCAGATATGGAAAATACATTACTGAAACCCAGAAGTTACGACCGAATTTGTGTTATAGACGTCAAATATCTTATTGTCTAGCAGCGTAAAGCAATTCAACAACAGTAGATTACTTAAAGTCGAAGTTCAATAACTGTTAATTAAAGTTGCAATTCAATGAATTAACCATTGCATGACTCACGGATTCATCTTCAGACGCAGAATCATCTTCTTCGGGGACCTCGTCGTCTTCTTGAATGGTCCCGATTAGATCAAAATCGGACAGCATACTTCCGTCCGTAATGCCGCTTAAAAGAATTTTAGCTAGAACCTTAACCGATTTCCTGTGACAACAGAACAGAAGGCTATGAACGAATATAGTACTATAAAATCGAATCCATAATTCGTCACCAAATGTGATCGACTGGAGGAATATTGCTGATCGGATGCTCCGCCTCCATTCGACACACGTGTTTGAAACACCGGAAATCCGACTTACTTACTGTTCCGCCGCTGCTCACTGTGAAACTAACGTTCCGGGCTCGAATTTATCAGGACTCTTTCCGCAGAACGGATTGCTGATTCTGAGGCTAGGAAGCTGTCCCAGCAATCGGGGGGTTGCCGTTCGAAACCCGTGACTGCCATGTGAGTGATCGTACTCCGTTGGCTGTTTGAGTAAGGTCGTTAACCTGCAATTGCTTTGTCCTAGGCATGGTGTTAATCTACTGCCAGCCTTATGAGGTCATCCTCCAACTTACAGGGAATTTTACGGGTTGATGGCACTCCAGGGGGGGGGCTCTCACTGGCTCATTTGGGCTAGTGTGGTGCTGAGAATTCATACACTGTTACCAAATGTGTTCAACTGACGGAATATTGCCGATTGGACACTACTCCTCCATTCGAAACACACGTGGTGCACTGCACGACTGCATTCAGGTTCTCCTCCCTTAAGTGGTGTGGCACATTCGCAATGTGCTATAACCAGTTCAAGTACTTAGCTCCTCTTGTGCAAAATTCATCACACCAAGTTGGTTAGTTGAACTGTACGCTCTTAAATCCTTCAAGTACACTTGATTGATTCGTGTCACTTGTGCATCAATGACTTAAATTTAAGAAAAACAGGCCTGCTTACATGCAGTGGAGGATCTAGAACAAAAACGCTTAAGTGCTTCATTCAGAACCATTTGAACTTATTTGAACCTATGTGTTGTCCAACTTATACAAAAAAAAAATGGATGCTGCACGCAGAAGGATGTTGCTAAACAAATCTTAAATCCACTTTACCTGCACTGCGACAAAACATGTTAGAATGTAAGGCGATACCAGGCTCCATGGCTCAGGGTTTACAGCACTGGTCTTGTAATCATGCAGAATTGCCCCCCTTGCATAAAGCTCACCATATTTAGCTTTAAGAATATGCCCCAGAAAATCCCAAGGGTCTAATTACCATTCATATACAATAGTTACATGAATGATGCAATGAGAGGAGTAGTACGGTTCAAACAAATGCCAGTTGAGCTTTAGATAACCTGTGATAAGAGCTGCAGGGGTTGAGAAAGCCATGCATGTATCGTCAGAGACACAAGTATTGTCCAAAAGACATTTATTTAAAAAATACAAAACAGAACTATACAACAGCTTGATGTGGCAAGCTAAATTCCAACTTGTTCTGGTCGCAAACGTCACACAGGGGTTGGGGGTGGGGTCACTCAGGGCCTGGGGGGACGCATCCCAGGGGGAGGAGGACCTGGCAAATGGGTGAGGGAAGGGGGAGAAGACAGACAGACATTATAAAAAACATGAGTGTAGATTCATAAGTGGTCCATCAACACTTCTCAAAGCTCACCTCTCATACCAGGGGGTGGTGGCCTCATTCCTGGGGGGGGCATTCCCATGGGGGCACCACGGCCAGGGGGCATTCCCATCGGTGGTCCCATTGGGGGCCGCATGCCTGGAGGGGGGCCCATCATACCTAAAAGGGGAGAAAAAAAAAAACCACACACACCATCCAAAATCAGCACAGGATAGGAATCTAGCAAAATTTTAGATCACATTACATCCACTAATTTGCCTCATACCAAGGATAAATTTCATAAGAAGTACAGTTCTTATGAATGGGCTTAAATCCAGGTACTGAGAGCCTGTTTAGACGTGGTTCAGAGCTCAGAGTAATCCTGCTTCAAAAAGGCTCAGCATCAGGCTCAGCTTAAATGACATTTCATCACTGCTGTAGAACCACCACACTCAGTTGATCTTCACACAGCATTCTGAACCGACCTGGAGGGGGCGCTCCTCTGCCCATGGGTGGTGGAGGCCCTCCCCTCCCTTGTGGGTACTGCGTAGGTGCGGCAGCAATGCTGGCCCCAGCCGCTGCAGCTGCTACAGTTCCTCTGCCCTGTGGTGTCATCACCTGGAAGCCATAATGGAACAAAGAGGTAGATTAGACTCTCAAACTCATCCAAGGATCTTCACTGTGGACCTTTCCATTTAACAGATATTCCCACTTCATTTTAAAGGGGTAACACCTGCTTAAGAACCACCACAGATTTCTTCCAAGACAGGATGCACAAACACATTCCTCACCTGCTGCGAAGGACCTCCAACTCCCCGGACAGGCCCAGCCAGCCCCGCAGGCGCCTGAGCCATGGGAGCCCCAGCAGGGACGCCTCTGCCGGCTGCACGGCCCACGCCTGGCCCCCCTGCCACACCAGCCAGAGGTACTCTAGCGATGCCAGTCTGCAAATGGAACACAAATCATGTTTATCACAAAAGCCAAACATACTTGGGTCTATATTCAGTTGCAAATTGAGTCAAGGGCATCTACTCTACATCTACGGAACTACAAGCACATACATCTTTAGGTGGGGGACCCTCAACAGTCATTGACACCAAGTTTTCCCCTCTGAGAAGCACCAAGCCAAGAACTCGCTTCTCTTCACGCTCCGGCTGCTTTGAGTTTTTCGGCCTGCCAAGAGGGGAGAAAGATTTTAAAGCAGATTCAATCCACGAGCCAACTGACTACACATCTGGCCAGGGCAGATTTCTGTGGAAGGCCAAATCATAGCTTAAAAATGGTCCCTGCTAATATTGTGATGATCATCATGCCCCATGAAAGCTACAATAGAAGACTTGATAGTTTTGGCAAATCACTCTATATTAAGACCTACATTCTGAATTAGTCCTTTTGAAAGGGTATGGAAGCATCAACAGCACGCAATTATTCATGTGACCTGAAACCTGGGTCTGAGACAGACCTAATATCATGTGGCAGGGCGTGGCTATCAGGTCCCCCTGCTATAGGTTAGGGCATTACGGTAGTGATCGGAAAGTCACCGGTTCAAACTGGAGGGTTTACAACGTGGCGATATTAAATAAATCCTTTGACATTCGCACAACTACAGGTATATGAAAATGCTTCCATTCACCGACCCCACCCTGCTCTCCATAGCATGGGGGGGGTCACAGTGCAGGGTCAGCACCCTTGGAGCAGGGGGATAAGGGCCTTGCTCAAGGGCCCACAAACATGTGACCATGGACACAGACCAGGCCTGCCGAGACACTCACCACCAATCTCACGGTTGGGCCCTTGAGCAAGACAGCTACCCTCTCCAACTGTCCCAGGGAATGTCTGACCCTGTCTATCTGCATGTCCCTAGCTTGATACTTAATCACTACATTAAATATTGTCTGTCAAGCGGGAAGTTAACACACAGACATCTTACTTGATCTTCCTGAACTCATCGCAATCGCACAAGATGAGATTCATGTGTTTGTCGAAGGCCTTGAAGGTCCCGATGAATATGCGGCCATCCTGCAGGATACAGCGCATCCTGTAGTCGATGTGCTGCAGCATCTTGCTGCTTTTCCCGACCGTCTACAAATAGAAGTCAATATTAAGGAATGAAAGCACCAGCTCGCACCTGTACCCGAAACAAATGCTGTACATACCCAACCCCATGGTCGGCAAGTTCAACTCATTCATTCATTGACCAACTACGACCGTTAAAATGATTCAATGAATGGCCGAAACAACTGGTCACAATGCATGCAAAATTACAAAAATCAATAGCTACATAAACGATAATACGCAAGCGTGTATATTCTTTGATATGAACGCTTCTTCTCCTGTACGATAGTACATAGAAAACACGCACAAGCCATTGAGCATAGCATTTTGCTAGAGCTGCATCACAATTAGCCAGCTACAATGGAGCTGCTGGCCGAGTCTTGTCGTTTAAAATAAAGTCCTCAAAAGATACACATACACTAAACATTATCTTATGAATTTTAAACTGCAGAGAGCAATAATCTATATCCAATTGTGGAAACAATTCAGCTAAAGGCCTACCCGGAACGGCCTTCGTCATCGTCGAATTAAACGAAAGAATAAAGACTGAACGACAAAGTAGACGACAAATGAACATCGGCCGCAACGGATAAGATTACATGCAAACAGAACTCGAAACACTCACCATGGCTGCGGTTCTGATGGCCCCGATACTAGTCGGATCACACCAAACAGAATCTTTAAAAAATTGACCCGCGGGCTTCCAATTTAAGCGCCGCCAGGACCGTCTGTGAGCTACACTAACCGGAAGTGAGATGTGTCACGTTATTTCGTCCCCAGGACACAAGTGCTCATAATTGTAAATCATATTCGTTTATTATTAGCGAAAGGAGTGCTATACATAGATTTCACGTATGCAGTTGCTATTCATATAATAAATATTTCTAGGAAATTGCTACTACAAGTAAGTAAATAATTACGTATATTTTATAATTAATACGTAGAGGAATTATATAATGTAACACAGGAAGGCCGAAGAGGGCCTTAAAGAAACTTCCGCTTCGTTTTTCGTGCGTATGTGCCGGTGGGCGGAATGGCATACGTAGAAAATTAAACCATATGTGAAATATTAATTAAAATATACTGTAAGGTCTTGGGCAGATATAACCTTTTCTGTCATTGGTGTTCTTAACAGTGTTGGCACAGGAGTGCTATCTAAATGTAGAACCTAGCAGTAATATCATTCATTTGGGAAAATTAGAAAATCGATGTTCTGGTTCTGATGACTTGTTTTTAGTTTGAAAATAACGTCTTTACTAACCACAGCTAAATGTGTGCCGATATGCACCTGAACAGTTTGTATAAAGGCGTCTCTAAAAGACGCAAAAGTAATACATTTTATTTTATAAGTCACGCTTATAAAATAGGAACCGCTTTTATTAAGATAAGTAAGTACAGCACTTGAAGAGATAAATAGATGAAATACACAAAGTAACATTTAGCCGTATTTTTTAAAATGCCAAGATTGGCTGCTCATCTTAGAGAACGTGAAGTCATCAGGCATGATTAATGGTTTGGTAAAAAAAAAAAAGCATTTAAAGTTTTCCTCGGCTCACACATAAGCAGGTTTGTATGTGAACGAGTTGTTTCGGTGTGATGTGGAATGAAATACAGCCACATGGCTTCACATCCCTTTTCAAATATTAATGTAATAAATTATAATGAATAGTTTTTTTAAAGAAATATGGAAGCATAAGGAGTGGTTAAAATACAACTTCTAATACTCAGATTCTGGAATATTCTGTCAATTGTTCTTAAGAAATTATAGTTACTTTGCTTATATACTGTAAATATATGCTAACTGGTACTCTTAACAGTGTATTATCGGTTAGATTCTATTTAATTATTAAATAATTTTTTTAGATAAAATGATTAACGTAAAGTGGTGGCTTAATGGTTACAGACGCGCACTTGTAATTGAAAGATTGCGGGTTTGAATCCCCGACCAGTAAGGCACTCCTGTTGTACCCTACAATATGTGTCTCCTGGGTTAAATGTAAAAGACACATTTCGTTGTTGTGCGCTGTGGTGTGTCATTACTGAATTCTAGTTCTTGACAGCAGGCAGAAATGCACTGTCATCTAAATGTTAACCATATCACAGAAAAGGTTTTTGTCGTCTTTATTAGAGGTGATAATATTAGTCCATAATGATGAATATTACCCTTCAAAATGCAAGGATAATATCTAGATTTCAAGATGCCATTGTGCACATTTCAAGGCCTTCATTACCAGAAGCAGCGAATATGGGACCTTCCATGTGTTTGAGTGATGGGGGGCGTGTTTGTTTCTTGGAAGGTCCCGTTTTCTCACCCATAAAGAAAAAGTTGACTTGCATTTTCAGACATCTACATGTTTTAATTGATCCACAGCACATTACCCATTCAAAAATTAAAGACTTTAATAATTCCTGGTTAGGAGTCTTAAGTAAATTCAACATGATTCTTTTGTAGCTCCCTTTCAGCAGTGGGGTCCTTCTAGGTCTTGTAATCCTTTTTGGTTTACAGTACAGGCTGAAGGCATCATTCCATATCAAGTTATGGATCATGACTATTTGATTTCTAACATCCACAGACAGCCCTTTTGTCTTAAAATCTTCAGGTTGGAGAACAATCACAGCCATTATGTCACTGACGAACTACAGTACATGTGAATGTGAATATTCGCTTATCAATCACCTGCTTAAGCTAAGTGAAGTGAAATACGAATCGAATGCTTCTAATAAAAAATAAGTTGGATTCTTGTGAATTTCGCACATGGGATTTTGGCTTTCTATGCAAAATGCTAATCTTTATAGTGCTTTTTTAATTATTTGAAACAATTAAAAGGGAGGATGGAATGTTGGCTTGATGCATCCAAAAATAGAAATTTTAATCTCTCTGAAATTAGCATTTTCTTTTTGTGTTCCATGCATTTTCCTCCCAGAGTGTGAAAATGTGAAGTTAGTTTATTTGTAGTTTCTCAGTTGTTTGTTGTATGTGTTTGCGTGTATGTTCCCTGCGATGGACTGGCATCCTGTCCGTGGTATCCTGGTGTTGTGCCCTGTGCTGCCTGGGATAGTCTCTGATTTCACCTTCACCCTGCACTGAATAAGCAGTTGGAAGAATTATAGATGATAAAAGCAAGAAAACTATCATTTTCTCTTTATTTTAAAAGAAATTATTATATTGCTGCTTATAACTCTGTATACCTAAGCACATTCTTAAACATAATGTCTAAAAAGGGTAGCATTTAAGGGTAGCACTCATAGCCATGTTAGAAACTACATTTTGTAGAGGAAATAAAGTCATACCTGTGGCTATTTGGAGGTCAGCATAACAGTCACCTCAGGTAGGGGGAAAAAATAAACAAACTGCAAAATATTTGATTCAAAGTAATGAATTTCATTGAGACAGGGATGTGTGTGTGTGTGTGTGTGTATACCTCTGCACATTAATGTGCAAACATTGATGTGAGGAATAAAAAAACATCTCTTTTTTGGGGTAATATGTAGTCACATTATCAATACTTTGCATATGTTGAAATTTATTTTGTGATTGTGGTCTGGGGCTCATAACGCAGTGGATAAAAATCAGGTTACAGGATAAGCAAGTTGAATTATTCATTTCTGTTTTTGAATAAGGTAAACCTGTCAGTATATATTAACATCATCACAATATATAACAATGTTTGTGTTTTATATGGATGCATATCAAAAAATGTCAATCGGTGTCATTTTCTAAATGACACACGGAAAATGAAGGATATATTTAACCATAGCTTGTAGGCCATTGCATATTGTCGGTCAAGTCTTTTTGGTCGCAGCTTGAAATCAGCGTTGCCACAGCAACCGGCAGAGAAGAATCAGTGCGGATACTGATGCTAGCGCATTGAGAGGGATGCAGCCCGGAGATGGGACTTCATGATCGGCAGTGACTCACCAACTATAAGCAACAGAAATCCGATGAGGGAAAATTAACCTGGGCGATGTTGAATCTTTGCTGAACGATATTGACGGCTCCGGGGCTTTTTCTTTTTTGAAACCAAAGACTATAGGGTAAGTGCCACTGACTGATCTGCACGTCCTTCGCTGGGTACTGGTATGCTGGGCAGTTCCTAACTATCCCCGTATTTCCAGTGCAGATCGCAATCCCATCCAGCAGATCCGCTCGATTATAAACACTAAAAATATATTTAGATTACCTTAGAAAGATATATATATATATATATATACACACACACACAATAAAATTTGAAATGTTAATTTTGTTTTTTAAAGGGAAATCAATTCAAATAATTGCTTGCATCAAAACCCCGCAAATTTAGGTCCCTGCAATCGCATAAAAGTGGTAGAAAAAAAAAGGTATTTACTGCGATGTAACAAATGCAACAGGGAGGACATGTGGGTATTTATTATAGTGAATACTTAGAATAACAGTATTTATCGTCTATCATGCGAGCGTGTTTTAACCTACATGCCTGTTACTCTGACCAGCAAAATTTGTGAATTAATTCTGATAGGACATTGCACTGTTTACCAACAAATATGTGATGTGGAGTCCATTTTGAATGGATTATTCAATATATAAGTGTGAATTTGGGAAGTGCCCGTTTAATCTCGGAAAGTGGAATTTTATAACAGCATCTGTTTATATGAGAGCAAATAAAATTACCGCGTCGAGTGGTCCAGATAACATTTTTCGGTATTTTGCTAAACCAAGCTCATTTATATAATGTAAAGATATCTATGTATCTACGTCAGTTATACGATGTTTCGATTTTTATTAACTTAAATTTTATTGGTTTCTGCTGGTTAAAATGCAGTCAGGTGGATGCGATGGGGGTAAGGGGGTATGGTTGTGTATACTGGTGGGGTTGATGGAAGGGTGGTTGATCTCAAATGCTTCTGGTCAAGATAATTTTGAGCTGCCTACGAAGGCATTTTTACCCACAGGGAAATCCAGAAATATGATGTTTGAGATCATTTGACTCCTTTAAATAATGTGTGTATTCATTCATTCATTCATTCATTCATTCGACATCCATATTTATGCTTCAGTGAAGTTGGCTTAGGGATTTAACTGTGAAGGATGGGTGTCCGAGATTTCAACAAACCAAGTACTGTGTCATATGTGAATATTTTCCAGTCAAGAACTACTTTATCACAGATTTTACAAACTTTGATTTATTTTTGTAATTATATTAACTGCCTGAGTTCTAGAGGGTCATAGTTGTCTTCCTATTATAGTAACAGCACAAGTTGTTTAGGTGTGGCGTTTGATTGGGTTTTGATAACTGCTTTGATAAACCAAATATTGTGTTCATAATAGTGTGGTATTGTGATTTATTGAGGTACTTATTTTGGCTTTATAGAGTTATTATAGCGGTCATCCTGTTTTGTGAGTGATTTCCTGTCTATTCTCATGATGAGCTCTCACACCTACTATTGCCAGTCTACGTACTCTGACCTTGCTGATTGTGTGGTTGTCTTACAGTCAACATGAATTAGTAACACTTCTGTACACTGGGTGTATCATTGGATCAACAACTTAGAAGAATTTAACAGTGGTCAATGAGAAAATAATAGATGGTCCATAGTCGGGGGGGGGGGGGGATAATTTTCAAGTCAACCGACACCATTTCAGTCCATTAAATGGAGTTCCCAACATAGGTAATTAATGGCAGCACATAAACTGAATTGAACTGTTTTTTCGGACAATATTTTATTCTCTTTCCCCCAGACTAATGTTAACTAATGTTATCTTTATGTTTAGACTGAGCTTCAACAAAAAATATTACTTTCGGAGCCTAATAACATGAAGATTTAGGGAAAAGAATTTTAATTTTAAAATGCTGTAAATCTTGGTATAAGAATATATTGACCATCAATTGATTTTGATCCAGACATTAAATCCACATGAAGAACTTGGTACAAACACTAAGAGTTCTAATTATTTGGGATGAGAAGCTGTTGTATTTTTACAAGAAGGAATTTAACCACTAATTCTAGACAACATTTGTGATTACATATATATGGCTACACAGTAAATAGACTTTGAATATTGGGAAGAGACCAGATGCCCTGTAAAATGCCTGGCCTTTCCAGGCAAGATAGTGATTTATGTAAATAACTTATAAGCAAGGACACCCACACAAACACTGCTTAACATTTATGTAAATCTGTATTTTGAACAGCGTTGCACTGTTCATATTTTCATATCCAACAAATGAGGAAAAATATGGCTTTCTTGGAAGGCTTTGATGCTGCGATCAGATATTGTCAACCTTGTCCCCTTCTGAATAATAAATATTCAGATACCCTGAACAGCTCTGTATCACAAAAAAACAATAGATGACATTGTGTCATCTTCCAGCTGCTTTTCCTGGTCAGGTAGATGAATTCGTATGCCACTTTAAAAACTACTAGTAAGATTTACAATAAGTCACCAATCATTCTGCTAATTTTTAAAATGAACACCTCTATCTAGTTAAATTTTGTCATTGTCCCTTAAAAGCAACTTAAATTATTACCATACAAAATGTTGTTGTCGAAGCTGTAATGACTATTATGTACTATATTACTGTATTATAGTCCAAGATGAAAGTAAACGCTTTCTTAGGCAGCACCTCCAACTGCTGATTGGTATAATCATTTAGCCATGGCGCCTACGTATACATTATTGGCCATTCCTGGCGTATACAACCAAGCCTGCTCTGGGGTTTCATTCAAATTAACTACCGTTTTGATGTCGACATTTTTTTTTTTCCATTCGAATTTGGAGTCTGGTTTAGGCAACGATAGTGATGATGTCACTTTGCACCAGCAGAAGAGGGGACTCTGGAAGTGGTTGTTTGTCCTTGGCAGTGGTCTGAGGCACAGATGGTGTTTGCCTGTTTATCTTCTACCATGCTGGCCTCCCTGCCAACTTCTACGGAGTATTGCATGATGCTGGGAACAAATACGCCAAAATGGGGCCATATACCAAGAAGCAATAACAAAAATAAAAATGGGTTTTATCTGTTCCTTTGGATCATGCTGTAGATATGGAATTCTAGCTGGCAGGAGTAATAGTATCGGCTGCATGTAACATAAAGATTGCATATGATATGAGAATGTACAGTATTTCTTTTCTTTCTTCTGTAGAATCTATACTTGACCCTGGTTTTCCACTGTTACAATGGTTTCTATGACGATTTAAAGGTTTGTAGGACGATTTCAGGTTCTGACTTGATTTTTATGTTTATTGTTGGTGGTGGTCCTGTTCAGTTTTCTCCTGAACTCTCTTAACATTTCTATCTGATCATTTTGATAACTTAGAGACTTTGTGTTGTAGCTTCCATCCATCCATTCTCTGTAGCTGCTTGTCCTATTCAGGGTTGCGTGGGGTCTGGAGCCAGTCCTGGAGGCTTTTGGCACACAAGGTAGGGAACAACCCAAATTGGGGTGCCAACCCATCACAGGGCACACTCACACACCATTTACTCACATAGGCACACCTATGGGCAATTTGGGAACTCCAATTAGCATGTTTTTGGACTGTGGGGGAAACTGGAGTACCTGGAGGAAACCCCACAATGACATGGGGAGAACATGCAAACTCCACACTCCTGGAACCCTGGTAGTAACACAAAACCCAGGTCCCAGAGGTGTGAGGCAGCCATGGTGACCACTGCACCAATGTGTCACCCCAGTGTTGTAGCTTATTTAGGAAAATGACTTCTCTGATTTCTGTACCAAAGGTGCACTATGCACAGCATAACTTTAGATGAGACTGTCAAAAATCTAGACCACAGCTTTGTCATTTGTTATAAAAGGTGTTTTATAGTGGAAATAAATTATAACTTTTCCCATTGTTCAGTATTACCATTTGTTAATATTAGATAGCTTTAGATAATCAGTAGTCTAGATTTTTTCCTCTTAATCTGTCTAAACACTTGCCTTTTCCCGTCCATCTTCAAGTTACTTATCTTGGACCCCTTACCAGGCAGCTCCTGGATGGGATGCCAGTCCATCAAAGGACACCAACACTAAGGTCAATTTAGGGACCACGTCTTTGGATTTGGACACCATCTCTGTGTGCCATGTGCGAGGTGTGCATTCCTATACATTCATTTTTGTTCATCATAACTAACTTTAACAATCAAAGATAGTTCAGCGTATTCAAGGTGACCATCCTAAAGGTTATTAATATGACTGTGAACCTGTTCTGGATGGGAAATATACATATGTGTACTTCTCCTGTAAGCAAAATTATATATGCCTGTTCTACAGTGACACTCCAAAAGACAGAATCTAAAATTACAAAAACATGTTCAACGTATTACATATTGCGAGGAAAAAGCCGTTTCACTTTTAAGACACATTAATGTTAATTTTAGCTGAACCCCCCCCCCCCCCCCGGCTAAGTGGCATCATATCTTCATATGTTTCTTTTTTCTGTCCACCTTCCTCCCGATCTCCTTGTAATCATTAGAAACAGGAGGGAGTGATATGCCTTCGGAAGCCACAGCTATCGAGGGGAGTATTATATAAAGCTAGCTGCTCATCCTCCAGCGATCGGGGCTCTCTATTTATAGACGTGGCGGAGATTTTGTACAGCCTGTGCACAGAGAAGAAGAGAAAGTTGCATAATAGGGGCACATTGAAAACGGAAGTAAGGCTGTGAGCTAGTGTGCTGGAAAAGAGTCGCGCGCTGCCACACTGACTTCACCCACAGCATCTCTGCTCAGCCGATGAAGCTGGACCCGTCATATGTGAAATATCATCACATTTCCATTTAGAATCATGATTGCACTTCAATTACAATAGTGCTACACTGTCTGCATAGCGCTTTTGTTTATTTCGTTTTAAATATATTATGTTTCATTTCATTTCCTTTACATATTTATTGCTATTATCCTTTGGTATATTTATTCCTTTTTCTGTGCTACTGGACAGAGAAATTTCCTCACCGGGATCAATAAAATTGTATCCCATCTTTAAGGTGACTACTTTCCTTCCTGTTACGGAAATCTAAACAGCGTTCTTCCCTATAAATGGTATCAGATAATCGGGCTTTCTTTACTATACGATAGAAGAGACTGAATAAATAAATACAATTGTTGTCAGAAAGACTAAAAGGCTGTTTTCCCCGTTCTATATGCATATCTAATAGTTTTAACCACTGTTAAACCAGGGCAGTCAAAATAATGTTGAATCAGGTGGATTGATGCATAGATGAAATAAAAACTGCCTATACGTGAAGCTCCAGTAAAGTAATTGAATACAGCGTAGTTATGATATACATCAGATGTGTATAAAAATTATTTAAAAAAATCATATTTAGAGTATTACTACTGGACATTTATTCAGGTTTAATTGGACACTTGTTTTCTGTGACTTAGTGCGTTTCTCTCGTTTTAATGCAGAAAAGGGGCCAGCTCGTTCCCTGCCATCTGCAGACGCTGTTGTAGCTTTTTGGTCATCAGAGCGACTGCAATTCATCAGGAAAGACGCTGCCAGAAACTGTCCCTTTCGGCTGGAGCACGAGCCTTGTGGAAGTTCAAAATGAAGGAAGAAGTCTTCGTCTACATATTCCAGTAGATGTAAATGGGTGCAGGTGCAAATCTCCAGTTCAAAATACATCTTTGCCTTTCCAGAATTTTGAATCAAACCTAAAGGATTTTTACGCATCTTGTAGACAAACTTTTTTATCATATGGAAAGACCTTAAAGGTCAATAGTGGCAAATGCCAGTTATGAGTTTGTCAAAGTTTAAGCAACTGACCAAAGCAAGCATGCTGGAAGAAGGTTCCAGGTTTACTGTGGGATGAGTCTCTGTATATGGGGCAGCAGGCTTTTGGGTAGGAAACCCTCCAGCTTCTGTTCCCGTCACCATTAACACCCCACAGAGAACCGTTCATTTCATTTGCCCTGCAAAAGCAGCGTGTATACTAGCAACAACTGTGCTTTCAGGTTCTTTTGATGAAGACTTGGAAAACCAGGAAAAAAAATCTCAAATCAGGGCAAGCTACTTAAACATGCTATTTTTAGTTAGTATAGCTTAGTTTTGAAATGCAACTTCCTACGGTGCTCATGCCATCACTTTGGCCCCAAAATTAAACTGTGTTTTAATGCTGTGAGCTAAAAACATAAGCATTACTGAAGCTTGAGATACATCAGAAAGGACTACTGACGTGGTAAATCAGCGCCAGACAGCAGAGCCCATAGCTTACCTGTTTGCGACTGTCTCCCCCAGCCTAGCTGCACCATCAATCGAGATGAGCCAGAAGCTAGATTTGGAGACAGAGGGCACCCAGCCCTTAGTTTACTCCCTTGAGGAGCTTGAGTGCAAGATCTGCTACAACCGCTACGACGTCCGAGCACGCAAGCCCAAGGTTCTCAGCTGCCTACACCGCGTTTGCGCCAAATGTCTGAAGAAGATAGTGGAGATGGGGGACTCGTCACCCAGCATCATAAGCTGCCCCTTTTGCCGCCATGAGACTCCCGTGCCTGAGGAGGAAATCTGGCTCCTGCAGGATGACAGCAACATCCTTGCCCTGCTGGCATACCAGGACCGAACCAGGAAGAGCGGTTCCGTAGCTCCTGGTGAGGTGGTGCTTACACCCAATGGCTTGAGCAGCGAGGGCTGCACCAGTGGGGACCAGTCACACAGCTCCTCGGACTGCCTGGTGATCACCATCATGGAGGTACCAGGGGAGTCGCAGTCCTCGGAGACAATGAGCATGCTGAACATGGTGCGCCTCTACCGTCCACCCAGCCTGGACTCGCTGCCCTGCCACCTACCCGTGCAGAAGTGCCGGATGTGGACATCACATGCCTTCCCTCGCTTCCTGATAGGTGTCCTCTGTCTCATCTACTTCAGCTCCCTCCCCCTGGGCATCTATCTGTTGATGATTCAGCAGCTCTCTCTGGGCGTCATCCTCGTCAGCCTGGTGCCCTCCACTCTCGTCCTCTGTGTCTTCTATGGCTTCTGCCAGTGCCTGTGTCACGAAATAATGGAGTCAATTTCCACATAATCCTCCTACACGCGTGTAAATCCGGTGATGTAACTGGCCTTGCTGGAAAGAAATATGTACCACCATTGACTCTCCTTCTCATCTTCCTATCCCGTCCTGGTTCTTCCTTTACCAGTACTAGTAGACAATTTATCTATCAGTGTTGCTGGTTGGCAGGAACCTCTAAAAGATGCATGATTACTTGTGGCCCTTCTGTAATTACTTCTTAAAATCTCACCCTTCATGCAATCCAGTTGTTATGAAATCCTATTTGTTTGTTTGGTGGCATCGAGGTTTCAGTCAAGGTTTATTCTTAGTGAGAAACTAAGACCATATATACATAACTCAGGCTGTATCAAATTGCTGAAATTTGTAGCCAAACTCCTCACTAAATGGGCTTCAGATATAACTGTGATCACTTTACTGTGTTATGAATGAAGACTGAAAATGTTCATCTACAGTTCCCGATTGATACAGTGGAAAGTAGCTTAGTAGAATTCCTGTCTGGACTTACAGAAACTTACAGTAGATCATGCAAAACTCAAGCATACACACACTGGCATACACATATACCCGTTCTATTTATTTTTCTTTTAAAGGTTTACTATTGTAAAGTATGTGTGACCCAGATACAACTTTTGGGACTAGATCAGACCAGAAATCTGTCAAAACTGCTAACAAGATTTCAATAAAGATTCATTACGCATTATGCATTTGGACTCATTTCCCTGTATATCACCCAGCTTCAGATTATCATTTCAAAGCATTCTTCGATCCAAACGGTACTCAGAATCAGGGGCTGATTAATGCATAGGTAGGCCATCCTAGGCCATAGCCTAGGCCCCGGGTGTGTTTCCCAAAAGCATAGTTGCTAACTGCATTAGCAACTTCCATAGTCAGAATCATGCAACTGAATGGGCTCAACCATGTAAGTCACTAACGGAAGCTTTTGGGAAAACCCCCCGGTCTATTAAAATTAGCAACAGCTGGTTGTCCATTCTGGTGTTGGCCTAGGACCCCCAGAGAGGTCAGTCCACCCCTTTTCAGTACAAAGTATGATCATTCAAATTCCGCATACATATTGATCTGCTTAAGATCCCTTTGGTAAAAATGACCAATGAAACAAGTTGAAAATGAAGTAGAAATTATATATATTATATACAATTTTGAACCAAAAACCAATGAACGATTTTTATGGAAATTCATAGATTTTTTCTAATCAAACAGGTCTTAATATAGAATGATACTGATGATATACTGTGGGAGTAGCCACACCCTAGGTATCTGTGCAACAAAATCTGACTGCACACAATTCAAATAGGCTAATTTTAGTGCTGTTGCTTGGGAGATGAGGCACATGGGATCTTACCCTGTTGCATCGAAGGCCCTCCTCAGCGACATTTTGCAGGCTTTCAACAAGCCACAGCAATTACGTGTGATGTGCTGAGAGCATTCATCTGCCTTCTACCAGCCTCATTGGGCAGAATGCATCTGAATTTCACAAGGCTTTCCAATCTCATCAACCAGCTTGCGTTTGTGCTAAACTGCATCAGAAGCAATTCATGTGAGTTAAGGGCTTAGCCTTCAAAATACTTTGCACCTGCTGTTCCAGGTGTTGGTTGCACACACATATTCCACAAAGGAGATGGGTTTCCCTGAGCCTCAGCTGTTTAGGCTGGGGGTAATTGAAACATTGAGGCTCTCAGTAGAACGGCACTTACTGATGCAATCTATGGGCGGAGACACTAAAGGAAAAGAGGATTGGATAACACTGGGGAATGAGGTAATTGAATTGGCTGGAGCTGACAGCATCTTTAAGAAATATTCAGTTTGGAGCTTGGGAGCGCCATTACAAACAACGCTTCTGGAAGTTATGAGAACACATTGGGCCATCTAAGCAAAGGTATTTTGCTTTTCTTTCTCCCAATTTCTGAAATGCTACTTTTAAAACGCAATATAAATCTTTATAATAAATTGTGATGTATTATTTGCCAAAGAAATGAAACTCAATTTGAAGCCAAGAGCATGACAGCATGTAATAAAAAATAAAAGACTTTGCATGATTAAATTTGAAATAAGTGTGAACTGTACTTATTTTTGCCAAAAATCCTGGAAAGGTGCTGGGGAGAGGTGATACAAGGAGTATTTCGTCTGTCTGTCTGTAGGTGACGATGAACCGATGGCGACGGTCTGTGGGAGAGATCCAGGCCCGGCGACGCCCGCTGCTGGAATGTCAGCGAGCACAGGCAGCCTTCGTCAAGGTGACTGCATGTCTCCAGCTGCAGGCCACTTGTCTGGGGAGCAATTCTGACTGCAGCCGCCTGAGAGAGGAGTTGGACGAAACCAGGGCACTGGCACACAGCCTCTGCACAGGTAACACCTACATTTTCCTCATAAGTTGCTAACGTATAAACCAGGGTGGTTACCTTAGCTAGTCAACACGAACCCTGTGAAATGTCAGATAAGACAGGATAATTCAGTTTCACTATTGCTACACGGACAGGGCTGCAGAAGAGGCTAACAACGCTGTTGACTCAAGGAGAGCTGCTGCAGGAGGAAAGGGCGGAAGCAGAACGATTATGGGTCCTCTTCCTGTCCGGGCTGGAGATCTTCCAGCAGGACTTGCAAAAGGTCATACTCCTACAAGAGCTCTTCCCCCTAAAGCAGCCTCGTGACCGACTGTCACTGGTCAACACAGGGGGCTCAGGTGACGGGACAGGAGTCACAGGCCGGGTAACCATGTCACAGACGCCCTGGCCAAAGACGCAAGATCAAGGTCCCTGTCCGGATCTCAGCACACAGATCTCCCAGCTGGAGGCCATGGTACAGGAAATGATGCGCAAGGTCAACGTACCATTCTGGTCAGTAGAGGCCACACAGGAAGCTTGGGCAGATAGTGTCGATACAGAGCAAGACGATGATGAGCCCGTGGAAGAGATGTCAGTGGAGAATGTAGCAGCTGGACCCCAGAGGCTTGGTGGGTGCTGTCACTATCCTGGCTGCCGGGTCCTCTGCTTGCTCAACTGAACACCACTGAGCAGTGTTTCCTCAACCCAGTCCTCGGGGAACCCTGCAGAGCCAACATTTCTGTTCCCTCCCACCTGGGTCTCTGAGGACTGGACTGAGAAACACCGCTAGAGGTACAACCACACCCAGGTTCAGCATAGTAGGTAAGCATACAGTAAGAGTGCTTCTGCAAATGGTGGTGGCTATACAGAATGAAGAGAGTCAGTTTATTCTGGACTATGAAATTTGTACTGCAGAATTATGGGAAGCATAGCAGTGTGTCAAAATTGGAGAAATTATACCGGGAGTATTATGATGTGCATTAAATACTGGCATACAGTCTGTGGTAAAGTAGATTTACAAGAGCTTTATTTCAATTTTTCCATACAAAAATTCACACTGTACACACATTAAAAAGCATAATTTATAGTCACAAGCACAGGGGAAGACACACTTAAAACAAAGACGGTGACACTAATGACGGCGAATCCCTCAGGTCAATTCTTGTAAGTCGCACGCAGGTGGGCCTTGTAGGCTGAAAAGGCATCACAGAATGGTCTGGTTATGTAACAGAACAACTTTATGCAGCCTCATTTCGCTCCAATGAAAGGAATTAAGATACCTGATCGGGAGTTCAAAATTTTAAAAAAGTAACTTCTATTCCCGACTAGATTGCCATACTATTTGCTAATACATCTACATTACAGTTTAGCCCTCAGACTTGGGTTTCAGCCACAAAATACTTCTACGCTGTACAGGGGAAAAAAAACTACTAACAGCCACTGATTAGGCAAAAACAATTTCAAGCAGCATACAGTATTATGACACCCTGGGGCCTGACATACAGAATGATCAAACAATTCTCATTGTAATCATTCTATTTTATACCCTTAATTCTTTCTTAAAAGCAAATACTTCAGGTCTCTGAAAAGGTTTGGCCCAGTTCAAATAAAACTGGAGAATGCAATCTTGCATTATTCTTCAAAACAATCAAGCACTATTAACAAGGCTACCACATAATTAAAATTCAGCGCTTAACTTAAATGTGAATTCATGAGACGGTATATCAGACATGGCATTTGATCCACTTCAGCACAAAAATCAACCAAATGGGAATGTTGGGAGGCGTCACCAGACCTTTCCAGGAGTATAAACGCCACGCAAAAAAAGTGGCACTATTTGAGTTAAGGAATTATGAAATGGGTTCTAGAATGAACTGGTCATAAAAATTCATAAAATGGGGAAGCAATTTCTTTAATGAGTGGCCAATACAAAAGTTAAGGAATTAATAGTTCTTCCCATGGTCACTGCTCCTATGACAAGGCCAAGAGAGACAGTACCATGTACATGTTTTTCTGGTTTCACACATTATAAATTTGGCATAGCACAATTAATAGAGATGCCAAGGGAAAGCTGCTAGGACTCTACAGCTTCCCATTATTGTGCACCTCACCTTTATATGCTATAATGCCCCAGATATTACCATCCGCCATCTTTGTGATATTTGTATATTGGGGAAGATACTTTCCGAAAGGGTTAAATCTTACATGAATTTGGTGTGCCACTTGAGTCATGGTGTTGGGCCCAAACCTAAAGTTTTTGAGACGCCCAGAAACACCAAACTGAAGGGGGAGAAAACAAAACCCAGAAGGCGGTAAATCTGGTCTCTCCAGGGTCAGATTTCAGAGTCTGATTTTGTAAAAATAAAACACTTCTCAGGAATCTGCACTTGCCAAATTTGGTCGGCCCCCTATTCCTGGCATGCCCGTTCAGATGGCAGTGAGATATTTGGTTTGCAGATGGTGTGGAGAAAACCCACAAAAAGGTCCAGTAGGAGCAGCAGATCCCACTGGTACTGTACCTCTCATTGGCAAGATGGTGCTTCTCAAATTTCAAGCGAGAACCATGTACCTAGTGTCAATGTCTCACACCTACCCTGAAAGCAATCAATTGGCTAAACCAAACAGTTTTGGTATTTGTGTTATTTTTGCATTCAAGACACTGGGCTTGACATGCATAATGATACAACTAACACAAATCCACAAAAACCAAAAGTGTTATATTTGAGACGGAGATATAGATACTCGGTTGGTATTTAAGCAATGTCTATTTCATGATGTTTAAGATTAAGGTCTGTGGGAATCCTGATCGATACACGCTGCATGACTGCACAGTATGGCAATAAGTCTGACACACAATTCCGCCTACCTTCCTGGTTTTCCCAAAGCTCAGCAGCACTTGCGTTCATCGGACTTTCATTATTAGGTTCTGGAAATAAAACAAGACCCATATTTCTGAACAAGTTCGAGGGAGCTACAAATACTTAGATTATTATTCAGTATTAGTATTCAGTTATTGAAAACCACACAGTCACTCTTACCTCCGAGTAAACTCTGGATGGACAGAAGTATTGACCTGACATCATACAAAGCAGACCACTTTTCTTTCAGGATGTCCAAGCAGATGAAACCCTGCTCATCAACATTGGGGTGGTAACAGGGAGTGATGAACTTCACTCGGGGTGCCTTGTAGGGGTAACCACTAGGAAACTCCAAAGACAACTTATACCTCAAGCCTTCGTAAACCTAAAGAAATAGAAACGTATCATATGTGAGGGTGTATGGTCATGAACAGAATACTGCAGTGAAACGGCTATGGGATAATGAATGCATTTAAGGAATCAGTTTGAGTGGAAATTGGTGTTACGGTATCTAGTTGAGATATATGTGGAAAATGTCAGGGAGGAAAAAAGGAGTAAGAAAAAAACTTACTGTGCCTTGTGCCCCATCTATCGTACCAATCCACTTAAAGAGATTGTCCGACTCAGGAAAAGCGCTAATCCCTTTGTCTCCAGACATCTGTGAAAAAAATAATAAAAATAAACAAACAAAATAGGAAGACATAATGGCATGATAATGATAACGGATAAAATTCTCACCATTAGTGTCATCAACTCCTGCTGAAGCCTGGAACACAGTGATGTAGTGAGATAAATGCGATCTTAACGATTATATCCTAAATCAAGAAACTGCCAGACGCCAAACAAATGACAGGTAAAAGATAAAAATCACCTTTATTAGGTAAGCAAACATTTGCTGAAAAAGACACGCGATTAAAAGCTAAAAGGATACAAAACCACAGCACAACATATAGGTTAAAACAGGCAGCTACACACAATCGCATTATGCCACCAACGACTATTACAGCTACTCGCTTATAGCGGTACGCTTTTAAATGACCGATCGCCGTACCGGACGGACCTGCCGGCCGCCGGATATATAAGCAGGACCAGCGGCCCGGTAAGCGGACTCACCTCTTTGACACCGAGCCCTTCGCGGCGGCGCCACCGGTCTCGCTGCCCTTCAGAGCCGCGGTGGATGAAGCCGCGGCCGGGTCCATGTTCTGGGAGGCCATGATCCACACGATACGGGTTTGTTTACGAGGATGCTGAAAGCACACAGACGGAGCCGGTCAGATAGCAACAGCTAACCGGGGCATCCGGGCTCAACGGAACCGACACAGGCAGGAAGCCAGTGGGAATGCGGCAGCCAGCGAACCAGTAACCGGTCATGAAGTAATCATGAGTTAAAGAAACCCGCAGCTTCTGAAACAGCGGGCTACCATCAGACTACTTGGGAGCTAGTGATTAATATAGCGGAGGCACACTCATTAGCTACTAGCTAGCTGCATTAGCTAACGAAATAAACAGTCTACTAGCTAGCTAGAACTGGTAGCGTCGAAAGACAAATCAATGCGGAGTAGAGATTACCTAACACTTCGATAAATGACTAAACACTTATTAAATGCTACCTCTATCACCTTGCTAAGTTTTTTTTTTTTTTTTTAATTCATCCCCTCTACAACAAACTGGGACTATAATTAAATTGAATTAAATTTGTTACCTATAATAAAAACGACTTTTACAAGTCGTAGATGTAATATTTAACGATACATTACCCAGGACCTTCCTCCTTCACTCTTCGGGCGTTGAAACTCTCCCTCTACACGCTCATCCCGCCCCTCAGTTTAAACTTTTCCCTTTCAGAACCTGTCCCCGCCCACATTTGTAAATTAGCCAATCGGGTTAGAATATTTGAAAACGAAGCGGCTTCTTAGCGACTGTGTAGGGATGACGCACGTTAGCTTAAACTTTAATTTCATTGGACTGTGAAGTGTCGGAAGTGACCCTGACGTTGATTCGGCATCCTGCGTCAAATGAATGTTTGTCAGGACTTGTTATTTTCGGTTTCTGTCTCATTTAATTCTTGCAATTTTAGTAAGCATTTATTTTGCCTCCAGATTTTCAGATATTTATGCGGTAGAACTACACAGCTGTATTTTACACTTACAAGCCATCAAAATATCCATTCAATGTGTATTTTCCATTATTTGATGACTGCTTGTAAAGAACATTGCTGGAGATAGATGTTCCACCGCTCCCTCCACCACATAACAGCCAGACCTGTCTTCTTCCATTTTGTACCATTTTCTGTCAGCTGTATTCAAAAAGTATGGAGAAATAATTCATTTTCACTGCTTCCCTGACAAAATATACTTAATTCTGAAATATTAAATCAGTACCAAGCAAAGTATTTCTTGTCTCTAAAGATGAGCCCAACTTGTAGTTACGGGCAAGATTTAAGACTAATTCTATGGGGAGAAAAAAGTACATGAACATAATAATAATTACCCTCTGCATTATTATGCTCTGCTATTATTGTATGTACTTAAGATTACACATATGCCTATACATTTTTTGTGTGTACTTGTCCAGATTGGTACTTTTTAGTGTAGGCTAAATTTAATACAATCTTACTACATAAAGTGTCATATCAGATTTTTTTCCTACTATGTACTATTACTATTACACTCAGCTGCTACCCACTGCATCCATCCATGACCACTTACCCAGTGTAGGATCACTCCCTGGATCTGATCTCGGGAACAAACAAGGTTCAATTCATGGCAAATCTGGAGTGGATGCCAGTCCTGCACCATCTCTGACAAACTTGACACTATTGGCTGTACAGCAATTCACCTAACCACAAGCATTTGGACTGCAGAAGGAACCCAGGAGAACAGAAAAGGAACATGCAAACTCCACACAGATAGAGCCAAGGTCAGGACTCTCACAGCTAATCAAATCAGCAATAAAAACTGGAGTGAGAACACAAATTCTGTAAATTATAAATAACATCTGTTACCAAAGTCTGCAACAAGAAACAACCATTGAAACAAAATGTTTAATATTTAATTAATACTGCAGGGATTTCAAGGAAGGACATACACATTAAGCATTATGTATGCACTATTGTGCATAGGCATTTCAAATTAAACTCTCTTCCTCAGTGTAACCAATAATGTACTAAATGAAATACCCAACACATAGAACTGAAAGAATTCATTAAAAAGGCAGTACGTAACCCAGAAGGTGGAAAAACAGCATTTCATAATTTAAATAAATTGTTGTACAAAAAGAAGAAAAAAAATAAAACGGAATAATGATACAAGTTTTCCCTCTAATAAAAGCACTATGGACTAGTCAGTCAAACAAACAAAAAACGCATTGGCATTATAGTATTGACAGGAAAGCACATCCCACAGTCAAAACATATAACCTAAGTTACAGCAACCAATATACACTCGTGTTACACCTGCTGTTTAAAATTTATTGAGAGTTTTGGGAGGGGGGGGGGGGCGCAGAAACTCCAAGTACCAGATGCTATTCCAGTGGATAGACTATTACACAGTAAGGTTTATTTCTTACTCTAAAGCTTAATTTGGGGATCTAGTAAACGAACACAGCTGTTGCTCTAAAATTTAAAGAACATTAGGAACTATATTATTCATAGTAAGAAATTAACTAGCAGTGCAAATTACGTTTATATAACAATTTATTTCTTTTTTCAAGTGCAGTCTCATATCAACTGGCACCATGTTACACACTTCAGAATACTGAAAGGCAGATGGCCCTTTTAGTGCATCCTATCTGTGATGAGGTTTCTCACTGTTTGTCCTTTGAGTTGACTTGTCCTGGCCCATTTTCCTGCTTCTCAGTTTCCCCTCTCCTCACCCTGCTGTTCTTACTCTTTCTCTGACCGCTGGGCTTCCATTGCCTTCTGCATCTTCTCGATCATCCATGGCGGGACCATAAACGGCTTCAGTTCATCCAGTCTCAGCTCAGGGCAGTCTCTGCCAATTTAACAAAAAACGATGATGGTCCCACATTTCCTGACATTTCTGTGACACATCAAGCATCAGTTAAATAGTAGTATTACCTGTAGTCTTCACTCCTTGCAAGATCCTGTACGTCCTCTTCAATTAGAAGGTAGGCCTTTTAAAAGAAGCACTTGACTCAGAGGGAGGCATTACCATGCAACCAAAAAAAGTAACATATATTTAAAATACTGTTGCATAAAAAAGGCCATGAAAATTCACCATTTTTCCACCTGTTGCCCTCATATGTTGCTTTTCTGCCAGCCAATGTTTGTCCTGAGCATCAGCAGCATACTAGAACATAAAGAGACATGTTGTTTTATTTCATATTTCCCCAATAATAGCTTTCTTATCTAGTTATTTTTAACATAGGCTCAATAAAACACATTTATCCTAGTTTTGCTGTACGATATGTTTCGCCTCACCTTAAAGAGGTCAGCGTGTTTGATGTAAATTCTTCCTCTGGTGCCACCCATCCCAAGAGCCCTACAATATGGGCTTTAGTAAGTACAATAATACACACAAGGTGCATAAAACAAGGCTGACAAAACACACAGAGCAGCACGAGACATGTATATAGACAGACAGACACACACAGTACTTGCTCCTTCTCCACAGGGGATATGTTCCAAGACCCATGGGGATGCATGAAAATGCAGACAGTACAGAAACCTATATATATACACTATTTATGCCTAATGGGTATACAGCATGGATATCATGGACGAAGGGGAGATATACATCCCCGGGTAGCACAGCATGAGAATTCATCGCGTTACTCAGAATGGTGCACAACTTGAAACTTAGGAATTTTTTTATACTGGGAATTTTCCATTTAATACTTGAGGACCATGAATGACTATGGGTAACTGAAACCATGGATAAGGGGGGATCACTTTACATACACAGTTATGAATGAATCTCGGGGTCTGAGCAGAGCCATTATCCATGACAACTTGCCACCGCAATGCTAGACATAAAATGTACTTCAGCAGTGCCACAATGTGTCTCAAAACAGGTACAGATCTTCAACCATAGGATGTGCCTGCAAATTAGGAAAAGATCAGCCAAATACTTTTTGAGTTATCATGCTGACAATATCAAGTCTCTGAGTTGGTCTTCTCTTTACTATCATTATGCAGCACTGCTTCAATTTTGGTGCAATTTGTCTTAAAATTTGATCAGGTCCAGATCTTCATCCTTAAAACATGCTGCAAAGGTTAAAAAAGATCAGTCAAATTCTTTCTGAGATATTGTGCTAATGGGATCTAATGTCAGAAATTACCCCTTTTTTGATGTCACTATGCACTGCTGCTTCAGTTTTGGGGCAATTTGTCTCAAAATTTGATCTTCTAGATTGTCACCCTATAATACGGCTGCAAAGTTAAAAAAATAAATAAATAAAATAAAAAATATATATTAGTACGGTACTTTTAAAGCTACTGTATTCACAAGTTTCCATCCTTGGCTGCCACATAGCACTACTGCTTCAATTATGGGACAATTTATCTGAAAATGAAACTAGGAGTAGATCTTCCATCCATCAAATACTTTTTGACATCACATTCACAAGCTGAAATGTCTGCTTTCACCCTTCACTTTGATATTGGAGTGATCTGTCTCAAAATTTAATCAGTTCTAAGTCTGGCACCTATACAATGTCATTACTAAGTCTGGAAAAAATCCGGCAAGCATTTATTGAGTTATCATCTTAATGAGATCAAGTGTCAAAAGTTTTTTTTTTTTTGCTATCTATATGCGACGCTGCTTCAATTTTGGGGCGATCGGTCTCAAAATTTAATCAGTTCCTTTCCAGCTCATTTACAAATGCTTCTGCAAAGTTTGAAAAACGTCCATCAAATAATTGTTTACCTATCTTTTTAGTGGGATCAAGTGTCTAAACTGCGGCACCATTTAAATTTCAGGATAATCTGTCTCAAAATGTAATCATCTTTAATTCTTCACACATACACTGCCTGTGTAAAGTTTGAAAAAGATCTGTCAAACAGTTTTTCGGTTATTAACTCGCATACCTAAGTGTCTAGCGGCAGTGGACCGGTGCTAAAACCACATGTATTCCCCAAAGGCTGGGGAATTCAATTATCTGCAATTTGTGCCACAGTAGCTCTATTGTTGGGTTGTACCAGACAGGATAGCCTGCATTAACAAGTGCTGGCTATCCAGCACCCTGTCAGCAGTATGTGGTTTCCCCATCCTCGAACCACTCTCAGTAGCGATTCACCACAACTGACCATGAGCACCCCACAAGTCTTGCAGTTTCAGAGATCCCGTTTCCAGTCATCTGGCCATAATGATCTGGCACTTATGAAAGTCACTCAGATTTTTATCCCTGCCTATTTCTTCTGCATTCAATGTTGAGTACAAGTACCAAATACTAGCTTACCATCTAACACATCTTGTACCTTGACAGTGTTTATGAGATGGTCAACAATATTCCCTTCATGTGGGGGTGGTCATAATGTTTTGGCTCATCAGTGTGCGTGTGTCTGAATGAATGTCTCTGTGTATATATATAAAGCACTGTGTGCAAACAACATACTCATTGCTCATACTTATTTGCTCTTGATCCCAGGACAAACGTAGTCTTCTCATTCAGCCTGGAGGGATCCCACTGAAAGAGAGGTTGTGCAGTATAACTAGAGCTTCTGAAAAACCAAGGGGTTTAATGATAGAGTAGGACAAGAGCTGAGCACCACAGGGATCCTCATTAAAACTACTTTTGAGCAGATCTTTGATCGGTCAATGTTTTCTGTTCAAATGAAGTTAGAAAAGTCGTATTGTGTCCACTGTACTTAAACTAGCCCGAAAACCAAACTGTACAGAGATCTTGGTAAATCTCATATTTGTGTACCCTAATATTTTTCACATATTAGCCCCATATTACTGTACTGTAGCAGGCACCTTACAGCCTAATCTTTCCTTGGTGGCTATAACATTATATTAGATGTACAAGTCTGGCCTTTCCAAGAGTTCATCTTACCTTGGGACCTTCACGCTTTATGGGCTCTGATGTCTTTGGCTTGGGGCTTGAGGAGGAATTTAAAAAAAAAAAGTCCATTAAGGTGTTTTATCTTTCTAATTAAATACCCGCAGAACACGTTATGCATGATCAATATTGGTATTTAATCCTAAGACTTCTTAAAGTATATCAATGTTAAAAGCTTGGTTATGAAATATGTGCTAGTCCACAATAAAATATCAATCAATGCTTTTATCGATTAAGGCTGTATCATAAATGCAGCAGTAGATCATTTAAATATAATGCTGTAACAACTACTGCCTTCAAGCCTTGTTGAATTCTATTTTTATTTATTTAGCATACATTTTTATCCAAAGTGATGTATTATAGAGAATGCAGTCAGCTAATCCCTGGAGCAACTGGGGATTAAAGACCTTGCTCAAGGGCCCAGTGACGACATCAGCACCAGCCAGGGGATTTGAACCAGCAACCTGCCTAACTCACAGAGCCACACCCCACTCTGTACCAATTCAGCAGAAAGGAAAAAAGACTTTGTACTCACGGGTTTCCAAAGGAAACCGGTCGATCACAGGAAATTACAGGCCCAGGGGGGCGTCCTTTTCGCTGCAAAAATCAACCCAGGACAAAAATACATTCATGGCAACATTAATAAATTAATAACTATAATAAATAGACCGATATTATCAGATTCCCCTCAAATGCCATCACTGCCGAGATGTATGCTACCTTTCTTGGGACAGGACTTCCCCTCTGGCTGGAATCATCCTCCATGTGTCGTGCACGCTTTGTGAATGAAAAGAGACTGAGACACGGCCCATAGTGCAAGCACAATAACAGCTACTAAGTGTAGACATATATTACAGCTTCATAGATCAGTGTTTCCCAACCCAGTCCTTGGGGAACCCCGGCCAGTCCACGTTTTTGCTTTCTCTCAGCTCCCAGCACACCTGTACCAGGTATTCGGTGTTCCTGATTGGCTGGGAGGGAGCAAAAACGTGGACTGTCCGGGG
>JAODLD010000136.1:10954708-10998153 GCA_026781065.1 Mormyrops boulengeri | reverse complement strand
ACGTTTTTGCTTTCTCTCAGCTCCCAGCACACCTGTACCCGTTATTCGGTGTTCCTGTTTGGCTGGGAGGGAGCAAAAACGTGGACTGTCCGGGGTTCCACAAGGACTGGGTTGGGAAACAGTGTCATAGATTATTGTGAAGCCTAGTTCATAGTTCAATTTTCCACAGGAGCTTTCGGTCCACGGATGGTCGTGCACGCAAAATCGTGTGCTCATACTATATTTGTCTGTGGATGCAGATGGTCACAGTCAATGCATACAGCAGTGATATTCCACCAGACCAGGAGAGGGCAAATGTATCGCAACAAACACAAGCAGTGTAGTGAACAGTTTTAAAGTTGTTAATCTAGGTTCGGCGGTATTAAGGTAACAAGGCTTACCATACTATTTTAAAATCCTTATGACACAATTAGCCAGGACCCCCCCTGGTTCGTCGAATTTCATCGCCAAGATATTAAAATTCTGCAACAGTGTTGCTTTTGAAAATACCAGCACGATGTCTGGACAAGTACTAAAAATTAGATATGCGGAAACCTCTACGCCTCCTACAACAACAGTTCCTCTTTTTCTGCTGTTTCTTGGCTGACCTCTGCTCTGTGAAAGTACCTACAGCAAACAGCCGACACGCATGATCTCCGCCGGACATAAAAATCTGGGCTGAATGCACAAACCAATGATGAAGAAATTCACATCACTCACCCTGTACGTGGTCCGAAAGCGCTCACAGAAAACTGAAGTATGACTTGGCCTTAAGACTGAAGCAGCATTTTTTAAATTCCTATCCATACCTTGACCGGAGGTTCAAACACTGGCCGAGAGGTTGTCTTTTCGCCATCAGAAAACAGCTGCTTAGCCTGTGAAGCATGCAGATGGAAGTTCACCAAAATGGTACCCTAACTGATTTTCTTTGAAAGCATACCATAAAAGACCTTCACCCTCTTACCTGCTCCAGACAGTTTCGGCACACCTCTCTGATCAGCTGGTCCGCCTGTACCTCCTCACCAACATTCTCTTTCACATTGCTGGCCGCTTTCTCGAAAAACTGTAAAAGAAACTCGTTTAGGAAGCCAACTTTCACAAAAATCAAAAATCCTACTTTTGTGATGTTCAATGTTTCAAAACCTTTTTGGCAATATCAAAGTGTAATTATTCACAAAATATTAGTCTGCTTGATACATTTTTAGCCACTCCCAATAATTTCATTAAATTAGTTCTATTTTCTGGCTTTTTGAGATGCATCACATTTAATCCTGGGCCAGAGCTATTAAAATCATGGACCTTAAGCGCCGTGTATCGCCAATATCCCAGTCTTCCTCTACCTGTGAGCCAGGTGTGTAGCCTCTGGCCAATCAGAAACAGTAATTATTAAACTAACTACCTGGGAAAACTGAAAACAAGGCCTGGATTTGGAATCGGAGGCCAGAGTTGAAAAGTCCTGTCCTCGGTGTTTCAGAAAACATTAGGCCAGTTTTTGGGCAATTTGTTCATTTAAAAACCATGTAGTTGACAAGGCAGATTTCATTAATCTGTTTTGATGGTAAAAAAAATGTAACTAAATTTCCGAGCACCACTTATTTACCTTCATGTACTTTCTGAAGACAGCTAAAATGTCTTCATTGAAGCTGGGCTGCAGTACAGTTCGTAAGAGGTCCATGGAAATGACAGGATCTGTGTAACTACACAAAGTGGTGGACAGCTTTAGTGATTACATTCAAGGAGGGAAAATACACTCTGATACATTTTCCACCGCAGAAACAGGTTGCAAACAAGGTTTCTAAACTTAAGTTGCATGTTTGAAAGACACTGGAAAACAGACAGCAGTTTTAGAAGTGTATCTGATATTGTTCCCAATGCATATATAGTATATGTAAGATATAATGTTACAAAAAGAAAGCCAAGAGCAGAGGCATCTAAGGGACAGGTAAGCCCTGGCAGAATCAGTCGTTTGCATTAGTAGTACATTGTATTTAGATAGTGGATGCAGTAATTTGCTTGGATACAACTGGAAACATGTTTTGTCAGTGTGGGACTTTTAAAAGGTATATCACAGGTATATCATTTAAAGCTATACCACGGGACAGTGGTTCTCAACCTTTTTTGCACCAAGACCCAATTTTTACCACGCCAGCTCAGTCATGACCCTAGATCAAGTTTAGGTTTAAATTAACGCTATGAGCAAGCATACAATCCACTATGCAATTTACGCCAATCGCACAAATCTGATTGGATGTGCCAGTGAATTTTAAATTTATGCATCTGTGGTTTGGCTTCTTGGATTGGTTGAGTGCTCACTAGCTTTGCGCTAGACCCAAGACCCATTTATATAGGTTAATTCTAGGATTGGGGCTGAGAAATCTGATCGTGGATTAGCATAGGAGATTGCTGGTTTTAAAATGCTTACATTTCCAACTCTGCCTGGCAACCCTTTTAGAACATGCCACGACCCAAATTTGGGTCACGACCCATGGGTTGAGAATCGCTGCCATAGGAAAAGTACTATAATTAAGCATTATTAGCAAGTGACATAGTGCTTTAAAAATAGCTGAAGCCACATAAAGCATACTGTACAGTACACTTACACTGCAGGTAACAGGGAGGTGCAGAACATATTATAAATGGATACACAGTCATCTAGTGTTGTTCCAGGATAACTGCATGCATTTAATCCCACTATTTGTTTAACCTGTTGTGTTGAGTTGAGCAACCTTGGGAGCTTTTAATGCTTACGTTTGATAAGTGGTCTATCTAACCCTTAAATGATAACCAGTCTGTAGGTGGCGACTGATGAGGCCCAACAGCAGATCCAAAGGCGGGATGCAGGCTGTGTACCTGACAGTCATCTGCGAGCGTCGGCCTCTGCGCTGCACGTGCCTGTGCTTGATCATGATGTTCCAGGGATTCTGAAATTCCGAGAACAACCAATCCAGCAACACTGAGCAAACTTTGGTGCCACTGCCTTCAGAGTAACTGTATCCAAAACATTAACATTTTATTTACTTGAAAGACACTTCTATCTGTGTAACTGAAAAAGCAGGGTTAGCCAGTCCATGGTGTATTTGGGGTTAAGGGTCTTGCTGAAAAGCCCTAGCCTAGAGTACCTCACACCACCCTAAGAAGAAAAAATATATTAGCTAACTGCGAATGCAGTTCTCACAGAAAGTCTTGGAACGCTTACTTAATTATTTAAAAATGTTGCAAATTTATAGGTTTCATAACAAAACTCAACTGACAATCAATTTTTAACATATCTTCACATACCTTCCACACAGACATTTTCTTTTTAAGTGTCATAATTTTTTGACTGACTCCTTGTTCTCACCATTTTGCTATTAGTTGCAAATGTAGTCACTGACTCCGAAAGGGTTGCTAAAGACAAATGTTTGTTGTTTTCTGTTACTGCAAAGGTATTACTAATTAAAGAACAGCCCTTTTAGAACTGTAATCTGGGTTTCAATGTATTACTACTTGAAATAAATGTTTTGCTTAAGCCCACTGGTTGTTTCTAATGTGGAAATATATTCTGTAAATAATGAAGTAATCATTTTTGTTATGAAATTCGACATATCAATTTGCAACATTTTTACAGAATTAAGCAAGAGTCCCAAGATTTTATGTGAGCACTGTAGGTATATCCGGGATTTTAATCATCCAAAACAAAAATCAAGCCCCCAGACCAACAAGTCAGCCAAAACACGTCGACTTCTGCACTAAACCCAAATGCCTGTTCACAAAAATAGTCTGCCGATTAAAAGCCCTATTTAATGTAAACTAAAGCCATTGCTTTCTCGTACAGTAAGAACTCCCCACACCCCCAGAAAACCCATATCCACTTCGTACTAGAACACAGATTGTGTCGCGTCCAGATATAATCATAAACTTTGTATTAGTCAACAAACTAATAATCTCCAGGTAGCTTATTTATACGTTTTATCACAATGTATATTTTGATCAGCAGCCGCACATGGTTTAATTGACTTACGTGCTGATCTGCAACATCTTGCTGAAGCCAGTCTCTTCTCCCCTCACTTCGATGAGCACCCATTAAAGTATTGTATTAATACTATTATTTTTGAATGCGAGCCGGTTATAATAATGTAATAAGCCGATCTTTATTGTTTCGATCGATCTGTATATTTATATCAAACTATGTCCTGCAGGCATTTCCTGTATTGAAATCACGCAGCTTTATGTTAACCGCTAACCACGGACGGCGAAAATTATGCAGATTTAAAATGTTCAAAAGATGCCTATTTTGAGGAATACGGTGTACGATTTTAACATGTTACAAACAACCAAAAAAAACAGTTAATAAACAACACAGGATGCTGATCCCCTCTTACGCAAAGTAGTGTGAATCATCACTTCCGAGAACTGCCTGCTCATGGCGACCGCACTGCTGCGTCGTTTCCGCTAAGGCGGCCATGATTATAAGGGCAAAACCAGTAAAAACACCCATGACGCGAACAAAAACGCTTCCGTTGATTTTATTTATTTTATGTAGTGTAATTGTTTGACCTCGAAAAAACTCAATTAACTCACCCACTGCCGAAGTTACACATAGGTAACTATTTTAAGTTATTTTTTTATTAAACTTTTTTTTTAATTTGTAAAAAACATTTCCAAACAGACTGTTCTTTTCTGTTTTAATGTCACCAAGGCTGTGACCAGGACCTGGTTTGCAGTTAAGTTTATTGGGACCATCTGCTCATCTTTTGACCATGTACCCTGGTCATGGTGTCCATTCCAGACAACATAGGGCACAAGACTGGGTTATACGCCATGTGTGGATGCTAGTTTACCACAGGTCACGCATACAGGGTAATCATACACTACTACTGGCAATTTAGAGATGATAATTAGCCTAACTGCATGACTTCAGGTGGTGAGAGGAAACAAACCCATGCAACACTGGGGGAAAGTGCAAATTCCACACAGACGGAGCACTACTCACGCAACAATGTGGGATTGACATGCCTAGTCATGGGTAGGCAATTACCCCCTATACTGAGTCAACCACAGAATAGATGCAGAAACTATTATTTAAAATAACAATAGTTAGGAAGTTAGTATAAACTGACTACTATGAATTAGAAATTTATATAAATAAAGTATATAAATACAGCATCATAAAATAATCAGGTATGTTACATTCTCTGTATGGAACAATATTAAGGCAAGCCAGAAGGAAACAAATAATAAAACATTTTGTAACTGAAATTAAAACTTTTGAGAAAAAAAGTCAAAAGTAGTGCCTATGTCAGTGCCTATGAAATCGCTTGTCTATAGGAGGTGAATGGTTTACATGCTACCATACCGATGCTTCACATTCAGCTGCTTTCTGAGTTCATTCAGCACGAAATGAAACCTCATACACTCTCAGAAAAATGGGTAAAAATGTGTACCTTTGCTTGTCACTTGGGCTGTACCCTCAAGGGTCTGCCAATTGTACCCTTAGATGTAGGTGATTGTACCTTATAAAGTACACAAATGGACCCTGAAGAACATTTCTGTACCATTTATTATACATTAATGCGGTTTGTACCTTTGGGATGCTCCTCAGAGTCCATTTCTGTACCTTAAAAGGTACAATTACGAGGGTACGGCCCTTGAGATAAGCAAAGGTACACATTTTTACCCTTTTTTCTGTTCCTGCAAGGTATCCAACATTTTTAACCTGAAAATGTTCTACTTTAATCTCAAAACTTTTGACTTTAATTTCAGAATGTTTTACAGGCTGTGTATCTATTTTTTTCCTTTTAGGTAGCCCTAATGCTCTTGCGTATTACTGTCCAATGAAAACTGAATATGTATACTTTTTGACAATTGTCACTTTTTATGCCCATTCTCCTCTGTCTACTGATAGGGTTTGACACGATGAAAAGATGTTCTATGAAATCATCTATTTAAGTAATATTTGTGTTTGTGCTATTCAACATTTCTATCAATGATAGTTGTTTGTATAGATTACTTTATATTGCAAATTTCTTAAAGTTGATAAGCACAATACATGGACAAAAGTATTGAGACACACCTCTTAATCATTGAATTCAGGTGTTTCATTCAGAGCCGTTGCCAAAGGTGTATAAAATTGAGCACCTAGTCATGTAGTCAGGTTTACAAACAATATCTGAAAGGATGGGTCGTTTTGAAGAGCTCAGTGAATTCGATGTGGTACTGTCAACAAAGTAGTGTTATTGATAGAGGAAGCATTTAGGAACAACAGAAACTCAGTCACAAAGTGGCAAACCACGTAAAGTAACAGAACTTTTGGCTCATTAACTGCAGAGTTCCAAACTTCTGGCATTAACCCCAGCATAAAAACTGTGCCGGGAGCTTCAAGGAATGGGAATGGGCTTCCGTGGCTGAGAAGCTGCATGCAGGCCTCACATCACCAAGCACAATGCTAAGAGTTGGATGGAGTGGTGCAAAGCATGCTGCCACTGTACTCTGGAACAGTGGAAACATGTTCTGTGCAGTGACGAATCATGCTTCTCTGTCTGGCAGTCTGATGGATGAGTCTGGGTTTGGCAGATGCCAGGAGAATGTTACCTGCCTGACTGCATTGTGCCATCTGTAGAGTTTGGTGGAGGAGGGATAATGGTATGGGGTTGTTTTTCAGAGGTTGAGCTAGGCCCCTTAGTTCTAGTGATGGGAACTCTTAAACATTTTAGACAATTCTTTGTTTCTTTGTGGGAATGGTTTGAGGTAGGCCCTTTTCCCCACTGCACAAAGCATGGTCATTAAAGACATGGTTGAGTGAGTTTGGTGTGGAAGAACTTGACTGGTCAGGGTTGGGGAAGAAAGACCAACCCACCGGCAAAATTCCCGAACTTACCGACGGCCAATCAGCACCTGTAAACACATCATTGTTAATATGTGAATATAAAGTGAGATTAATTTGTGTCCTGTTGCCTCACTAATAACAATACATGTAAGTCTACTCACCACATTAAACCATTCACTATAGACTTGGTAAGTTCGGTTTCTTTTTGAATGAATGAATGTCTTTATTGTTGTTGCACAAGGTACAACGAAATTGTAAGAATGTTCTTCTCGGTGCAGGAAAGAAAAGAAAAACATCACAAAAAGTCACAACCATTTATCATATCTTTCATTTAATATACAGAATACATTTATGAAGGTTGCTGTGTGTTTTACATGTTAGTTTGTGAAATATTTTTAGGATCTGAGACTTTGACCCATATAATGCGTGGATTTACAAAACGTTCAATTCCACTAGATTTGAAAACTGGTTCAACAGATTTGCTGGAAAAAAACTGGTGAAAAAGAATGAATTGTTCTCGAAATGTATATCACAACCATATTGGTTTTTATGAAGATGGAACAAACAATATGTAAAGATGCACAACATACCAGTTAAAATCCTGGCATTGCTGGTGTCAGGGTCAGCATCTGTTTTATCCCAGTCTTTCCTGTCTTCCCCCGTTGTCCAAGTCTTTAGTGTTTCCCCTACTACCTGTCAGCCACATGGCTTAATGTGTTGAGCCTGTGGCTGCCTATAAACCCCTTGTCTTGTATTCAAATCCCCCTCCTCTGTTTTTGTATTTTGTTCCTAGTGTTTCATGTGTATCAGTTTAGTCCTGTGATTTGTATTCAGTTTTGGTTTCTTGCTTTGTGCCTTAGTTGTGTTTTACCGGTCTTTGTTATTCCCAGTGTTAGATTCTGGTTTCCGTGTTTTTTTGTCAGTTCTTAGTTTCCCTGTTTAGTTTCCTGAGTTAATTATTAGTGTCACCTGTTGCCTGTTTTACTAGTCCTTGTTAATTAGTCTCACCTGTCCTGTGTTAGTCTCGTTACCCCTTAGTATTTAAGTCCCTGCCTCAGTTCAGTTCCCCAGTGGTTCATTTTTTTATTTATTTATTTTTTCTGGAGATGTATTAGATGTTGTATGCTGTGTTTTTTGTTACCTGCCTGCCCCTTGTTGCACTGAACCATTTTGTAATTAGTCTTTGTTTATCCCCATTAACTTTTGACCCCTCATGGTCCTTTGTTTTGTAGTGTTCCTAGTGTTTTCTGTTTTTGTTAATAAACCCTGTTTTGTATTGTGAGCTGCAAATGGGTCATTCACATCCTTCCCAGCCTGCACCATGCCATGCTATGCCATCGCCCCAAATCCGCCCTGATCCATGACAGCTGGCTAATATTTAAACTTTAAATTTTATATTTAATATAAATATTTAAGCAGGCATTTAAGCTGATATTTAAGCTGGCAGAATCAGAGCTAAAGGCCCAACGTGGGGAATAATGGAGAGGATTTGAGAATCAGCCATTTTCCCCAGTAGAAGATGAGATCATTTTACATTTATAAGAAGTCTTATAATTTATAACATGTTTATAATTCTTCAATAAATCTGGCTTGTAAAAAGACTGACCTATAATGGCACTCTGCCAATCTATGACAGCAAGTTGACAAGTTTCACCAATGACAGTTCCCCTCCCTGCGCAGCAAAGGGCTCATAGGTTACAGATTATTGGTGTTGGCAATATTAGATAAAACATATATCATTTATCAGTGTCCATCAAAATTTCCTCATGGGATTGTCACAACCACTGTGCAGAACTGAAAGAAAACACTCCTAGTTTTTAACAACTCGTTTCCAAATGAAAGAAACGCTAAACATGAACTTAAACCCTGTCTGCTCTTTACATAACACGTTTTCTACCGTCTCTTCCTGTGTGTCTCAGGTGGTATGCTTATTTTATCTGCAGTATTTTGTGATTTAGCTACATTTTTCAGGATGAAATTGTTGAACTGATTTTGGTTTCCACTTTTTGTAAACTTATATTTATACTGATTTATTTGACAGACGCGTTTATCCATTCTAACTGTTCTGACTGGCTTATTTTTAATTGGATATAAAAAACTGCATTTTAAGGCATAGCCTATAACTTACATAATATTTTTAAAATAAACCACAATAGGCATTCCAAAATAGACATTCATCATTCTTAAATACCTCCTAATTTGTGACTATTGATAACGACACAAAGGTGTCATGTTGATTGTTAGTGCCATATAGATAAAGCCATAGAATAACAATTTGGTGATTTTATTAAAAGGTTTTGCCCGTAATTTTTTCATGCATCCACAAAACGTCAGCCTCTTTCATCTTTTTTTCTGACGTGTCCATAAGCCACACTACCTGCATGATTACCTCACACAATATTTCAAACCATTAGTACGCAGTGTAATGGCGGGTTTATCCATACATACCTGACTGGAAGACGGCGCATATCGGACGAGGGCCCAAATTAAAACCGAAAGCCTCAGTTGCGTGGAAGCCCTGAACATGAAAAGTAAATGAAAACGCAGTCATCTGTAAGTACTGCAAAGCAGAACTTAAATATTACCACAGAACGACTATAAAGCAAATATGTCTTAATACGAAATATTCGGGTTTTACTGACTCACCCAATAATGCAAGGTTAGCCATAAATATAATTTGTGATTTAGCCATGCAGAGTAGACCAGTCTGTCTTTGTCATCACATTACCTTTAATTGTTTTGCTTAATTTACTTTCTACTATTGTTTTATGTCAAAATAATCCGTGGTAAAATGGCTAGCCCCATCACTTAACCACATGATCTTCCATAACATGGCATATACAGGGTTCAGAACTCTCATGCATCACACGTAATGCAAGAAATCTTACGGCAAATCTATATTATTTCCATTATGAACCTAAAATTAGCTTCATCAAACGCTTTTGGGGTAGTTTGCAAACCCTGCAAACTATTTACAAGGTAATGTTACATAGGGGAGAGTGGGGTAAGTTGAGGCAATTTTTACCTATAAAGTCCTCACAGGGAAATAAAATGAGGCAGAAGCAAAATGAAAACATGTGCCTTTATTTCAGGATTTCTCCTATCAAATTAAATGATCAGAATGTATCTATGAGAAATCTGCCCAAAGAAACATGATCTCTCAAAAAAAGTGCTCCTTTGGCTCAACTTGCCCCATGATAGGGGTAAGTTGAGCAAAGTCATTGTGTGTCTGTGGGTAAACTGACCCACTGAGTTTTTCAAGTTTAAACATGAGTAACCTGTGCATAACTAAGTTTACAAACATTTTCACAGATTATTTCCAAACTGAATTGAACAATCAAAACAGTTACCCGATATTGAATATGAATATGAAAAACCAAACTAGTTGTGTAGTACTACTTAGAAAAAACTCCACTTTGTACACTTGTTGTGGGGTAACTTGAACCAATGACTCAATTTACCCCACAACCCTTGGTTTACTTTGCCCCAGTTCAGGCTAATCTTTAGCAAAGTGATTCACATGGTTTAATGCATTATCAGATCAACAACACGTATAATATTTGTTTTAACGCCTAGAAAAATATGCTTTGGAATAACAGTCATTATTCCTGACATGTAGTAAATTTACTTTGAAAAGCAAAAAACATTTTTTTGTTTAAAGAACTATTTACCAACTCTCACATGTGCTTCTCTCCACCACAGCATCTTACCCCCCTCTCCCCTAAATGAAAATGTGTGTACCGACTTATATCGAATTGAAAATCTCACGACAACCAGCTGACCCAAGTTGCCAAACCCTGTATATCATTATTATTAATTTATCATAATTTTATCTTATTGTGTTTTTAGGGATGAACGATATGTATGAAATATTTGAAGTTTTGCGATATTTAGTAGTGGAAAATTATATAGCCAGAACTTAGTGGAGTTTCCAGTGACTGAGTAAAAATGTTTTAGTGCCACTTGTTGATGATTTGAACGCAGGAGACTATCGCGGTCCTTGCCATGTGACAATTGCACATGAAATGACTTGTAGAGCATCGCACATCGTGCAAGCCGAGGGCGACACGGCGCAGGGGGTCGCTGTCGCCGCACACCGCCACTTTGTGTTTGTGGACTTCGCATGTTCATGCTGTGTGTGCGTGGCTTTTCGGTGGATCCTCTGGTTTCCTTCCCACGTCCAAAACATAGTGAATTGGAGCGCGTAAACTGACCGTATGTGTGACTGAGTGTGAACTCTGCTACAGTAGGTTGGTTCCTGCCTCGCGCTGTGTATATTTAATTTAAACGATTACTCGACGAAATCGTCAGGTTAATTGGCAGATTGCCAGATTATTAATATAATCGATAGTAACAACCTTAAACATAAACAATTAAGAGGTTACCTTTTTATCATTTAGATTTTAGGAGTACTTAAACACCACCCGCACATGTAGGCTCCATAGCTCAGGGGTTAGAGCACTGGTCTTGTAAACCAGGGGTCGCGAGTTCAAATCTCGCTGGGGCCTTAGTAGTTTTGCTTTCCACAATTTTCAAATCTGGGTCTTGTGTGCATAGAATGTACTCAAAAGTTGAAACAATACCTACAAAGCCACTTTTTTCGCCACTGGCCTTCATTAATTCTTGCACAAGAATCCAAATAGATGTAACCAGCCTAGATTAAATTCTTCAGGAGACGAGATAATTTTCGGAAAATTGTGTCCAGTCAAAAATGTAAAAGGAATGATTCTGACATAAACTCATATTCAAAATATGACTTCCTCATTGAGAAAGTTCCTATTTGAAATCTGAAATATTTTTCATTTAGATGCAGGGAAAATGACATTAACATTTCAAACAGCTCTTAAAATGCTTAATTAACTGGCGTAGTTACCACTTATTTTGCTTTTTTATTTTATACTGCAGACATCTAGTTTTACTCATGAAACAGGCATACTATGTGTGGTAATAATCAATCTAACCATTTAATAATAATCTTCTAACCATTTATCCCGGTCAGGGTCACTGGTGGGGCTTTGGGCCCATCTTAGGCAGCAGAGAGCTCACATAGAATTCATACTCCCAATCCTGGAGGTGAAAGGCAAGAGTGCTACCCACTTAAGAACAATTATTTAATAATGAAGATGCTGAAATACAAGGTGGTCACAACACCTCCACAAAAAGAAGAGAGAGAGAACTAGTCATTAGGATTGTTTTAATGGTTGTTTTATGTCAAGATGTTGCTGGCTTATTATTGTGGAAAAGCAGTTACCTTTTATTTTACAATGCACAACCAATCCTTCCTGTAGATAGCAGAAACAAACTGAAACCAATCACATTTCCACTGTCTTATTCAGTATTATTTCAAAACACGTCTATAACAGTACAACACGGTGCTGCGGACTAGATATAAGTCTGTGTAGGGAGATTTGAAATCTGTAATTTGTGTGTACTGACGAGCATTAACAAAAATGATCAAAATGCGTAATGTACTGTAGGATGCTATAAATGCCATTCACCGCAAGTCAGCAGATCTGAAAACTGACACACAAACATAAATTAAGGCAGTGTCTGGGAGAACTAATTTAAATTACTTATTGTAAGCTAATTTTGTTAATGCACATAAGGGTCTTTAGGTGACATATTTCACGTGGAGCAAATGTGTTCCAACATGTTTTTAATGGTCTAAAGCGAAATAACTGCACAACACTGATAATCTATTGTCGGAGACTGGGTAGAATGGATTAATATGCATATACTTAGTCATATTTCTTTTCACCAGCTCTACTCGTTGGTTGCACATAAAAAAAGATATGGCAATTAGATTATCTACAATATAACACCATATGGGGAAGTGGACAGTGATAAATAATGGAATCTCAAACCTTAAACTTTATATATACACGTTATCACACATTAAAAAAAGATGAAGACAACATATGATAAAAATTAACATGTACATAGACCCTAAAAACTAAATTTATATGAAGATAAATTTCATATATTTATATTTGTAAGTGAAAAATATCTGATCATGCAAATAAATCCCAAAGAAAACATCCATATTTTCACCAGAACAAAAAAATTATAAAAATAAACTACAGGGGTATTTTTTGCTGGTTACACCTGTGTATTCTTGCATTCATAAACAATTATACTTTTACACATAGATTTTTTTTCCACGTAACACTTTGGTTTAAAACATTTTCTATTTCATAAATTGTATAACTCAAAATTTGCTTTTGTAAAATTAACACAAATGTGAACTTCTTGGAAAAAGAAAAAAAAAAACAAACAAAAAAAAAAAAAACAGTGGAACAGCAAATTTATCTTCTACACATTTTGGTAAAACTGTAGCAAAGAGGGGGAAGTTATTCTGTACAGTATCTACAGGACTTTGCTGGTGACAGCGATATACACTGGGAGGACAGCTGTCTGGTGCTTGTAGCTGCAGTGAATGATGCATGGTTCGGATGAGGCCCAGCTCAAACAGGGCACCACGGCACACATACAGGAGGAATACAAGCTTATAATCGAAATGCCCACCATGATGACGCGTCATTCCAACAGCATTAACAAATGTAAGCCTTTCCCATTGCTTTTTCCACTCCTTGAAACTGATCCATTTGAATACTAAATGAATTCCAAGTATATTTGCAGACACCACCATTCTAAATCCATTTTTTTTTTTGCTGCAACTGACACCCCCCCCCACACACAAATCAATTATTCTACAATATACCAGGCGAGCCCTGACACGACTCAGTTAATGATTCTAACATGTCGACCGCAGCAAGGCTGCCCATTACAAAATGCCTTCCAATGAAATGAACACCAAATATTTAAAAATTTACATTCATAATGCTGCCCAGTGATAATCTCGTGCCTTTGTAAACATTTATACAAAATTAAAAGAAAAGCATGTAGTACTCAAAAAAAGAAAAATTTTGCATTTGGTTCTTATGCCATAATATGGGTCATTTACAGTAATCATAAAAGGATGCGAGTTAATCTCCTACTTCAAATTATTAAATTGAAAGTGGAGATACAATCCATTCTTAATTTAAGGCATATGAGCATTTAACCTTCCATACTTATTATGAAACCAGCATTTTTGACCTGTTTCCAAACAAACTAGTTTGGGGGTAAGTAAATGGTGTAAAAGCCCAAAAGAGAATGTCTCACAGAGTACCATTCCAACCAAAGTTAAGTAGAAACTGTAAATTTGCAATTTTGCCAACCCAGGGTACTAGGAAGGCATCGTGAAAAAGCCAGAGATGTGCGGCATTTTAAAGTGGTGAACTGTACACGGTGCCACTCTTAGCTCAGTGTTTCGTAATGAAAATCGTCTCATTTAGCTGAATTTTGATGAATAACATCAACACAAAGCAAAGGGAAAGGCATTCAGTTTACATTATCTTGCTGTTGTGGGACTTAACGCTTAGTGTAATTTTAAACTGTAACTACAGACACATGAATGTATGGACAAAAAAAATAAATAAAAACAAGCCATCTATTTCAAAACACGTCAGCAATGCCAAATGCCTTTGTCTTCTCCCTAATCCAACTCGATTTCTCATAAACTGCAAGAGTCTGAGGTCATGTCATTGCAGGTCACACGTTTATACTGAACCCTCGAAGAGGCAGTGACATGTCTTTTGCCTTTTCTACTCTACCATAGAGAGGGAACTTGAGGGGTTTCTTAAAAATGAAAAGAAAGGAAAACATAGCTGCCTAAAACACGAACCCCCACCATTTCCAATGGCACTTCCACGGTCAGCTCTGGTCCTGAAGAGCACAGATGTGTTTGACCCTCATGAGGGAGGATTTTACACCTGCCTGCTGAAGAGGTTAAAACGTCACTCTATGTGACAATCATTTTGGTGAATACATTTTGCGAAAGGTGAATTTGAATAAACGGGCCAGAAATTTGGACATGAAGATCAGTTATACAATCACTCAGTATGGGAATTTTTTTCATTTTACAGAGAACAACAGGTGAATAATCCACAGGTAACACCTAATTATGTGAAACAGGGCTGGACAACCCAGGTCTGTAGAGAGCTGTGGGATAATGCAGGCTTCTTTTAAATTGGTAACCGGCTTAAACCTCCAGAAACACCACCCCCCTTACTCAAGTTACTTGTAAGATCGAGGATTAAGCCAAAAAACCAGCACATCCCCAACCCCTGAAGGACCAGGGATTCTCTCCCTCTTGGGTAAAATCTAGATTATTGCTATACAGGACCAGTGTGTGTGTGTGTGTGGGGGGGGGCAGCTGGGGAAAGAAAGCTTAAAAATGGGACAAAGGCAAAAGAGAAGTTGAACAAGATTGCCAACTCACCCCTAATTGGATTCTTTCCCAGCAACCAGGTTTAACTCCATTTTTTTTTTTTGTTTAATCTGATCAGAGAGTACTGCCAGATATCATAGCACTAGTTTAAAAGGCCGATAAACAACTGACAGAATTACCAGATTAATAACGACAATGATAAAAAAATAGCTACTAATACTACTATTACTACAATTATAAAAACAACGACGACGACGACAATAACAACAGGAACGACAACTTAGTTAAACTAATATTAAATAATAGTCCAGGCAAATAGAGTAAACAGATGCAGGCACCTCGCAATGCCACCCTGTCTGGGTTCAGACCCCAGAACCATCCAACAGCTTCCCTAGCTAGCCTAAGCTCAGAGCACTCCCTCTGCCCGTGTGTGGCCTAGACGCTCCCAGTGTCCGGGGTGCTCTTCTCCGTTTGGCTGGAACTGTCCTGACTTCCTGGGGAGTCCAGGCTCCCCACCTGTCTCATTTTGGAATCTCTGTCGCCCGTGCCAGAGCCAGTCGAGGGCCCCGGGGAGGCCAGGGAGCGGCCGGAGATGCGGTAGGCGGCTTGCAGTTCCTGGATGCGCTCAGGGGTGGGCTCCCACTTGGCGAACCCGGCGGCGTTCTGGAGGAAGATGATCGCCGTACCATGGACTGCCTTGTAGTACATCTCCTCTCTGGGAAAGATAAGGCAGAGTTTCCCTGATGTTGGGCATTTGATACCTTCTAAAGACATCTTGCTTAAACTGGATTTTAAGCTTACATGACGTTCTATTTATTTATTTTTGTAAATTCATGGTTACCTTTCTTGTGTGTGTCTATATAGGTGTATTTATTGCATATATTTAAAAAAAAAAAAAAAACTAAGTAACTATTTGGTAACACTTTAAGGCCATGTTTTTGGTAATTAATAAATACATTCATAAAGAATTAGAAACATGGCTGTATTTATCAAAAGGCATACCAAATGATATCTATATCATGCATTATGAATGATTTATGAACCTCATCTATAATGCACGACAGATACATTTGTACTGCACTATAAAAGTATGTATAGGGCATTATAGATGAGAGCTTCATAAGGCACTCATAATGCATAATAAATATGTGTATACATGCCTATAATGTGTTATGCCTTTTTCTAAATATTTATAGCCATGTTTATAATGCTTTGTGAATGCATTACAATGTGCTATGAAGGTTTTTATAAATTATTGTAGTTATTTTCATTACAGTAAATTAGGGGGGTACCTCTTGCAGATGTGCTGTGAGCCGCTACGGTACTCATGCTCGAAAGCCTGCACAGTCAACTGGTGCCGGCGGAAGCGGCTGGCCTCCATGCGCGTCAGAGCGGAGGTGGGGGGGTCGCGCCACTCTGGGATGAAGACGATGAAGGACAGGGGCTCACTTGAACGCTCCAGGAGGTCCTGCGCCATGGGGGGGGGCAATCAACAGGTAAGACAGTGTATTTGGCATGAGAACTATGGTGTCAAAAACAAGAATGGTTTTAACATTCCGATTTCAGCCATCTGTTTGGGCTGCACCCTGGAAATAGCTAGCTGTTAACAGTACTAGCTGTCTATATCTAGTCACTAACTTAGCATGGTTACCATCTTCACATTGGTGTGTCGTCACAATAGACAGACTAGATGCTTTTGATAAGTGGAGTGACTGAGATGTTGGTACTCTTGGCAGGGCAGAGGTAGAGTCTCAGGCTGCAGAGAGGGGGAAACCAGACGCACCTCAAAGTGGGTTACCATGGCATCCATCAGCTCCTCACAGAAAGGTGGGTTGGCCTCGAAGGAGCCACTGACAGGCGAGAAGCTCAGAAAGGGTCTGAGGAGGCAGGTACAAAGGAGATTGTCCATGACCACAGATATATACTAGTCCTGCTTCTAACAGAAATGGAGGGTTACGGTAGAACATTCGGTAATGCTTTACACTGCAGCTCCATAATGCCTTTATAATACATTCATAATCAGTATGCAAGAATACCTTACTATCCCAACGTAACAGCTTTAATACACATTAATAACAAACATAATAAACACTATAATCATATAATGTATCTTATTAAATGTATATTACAGCATTTAAGGTATGTTAGGATGTTAAGGTATACTTACATGCTGCTTATGAGTGTTCGATGGACGCATAATGAATGCATTATGAAGGTGCAGTTAATGTAATGCGCTACCACACATTCTCCAGAATTTTGCTATGGAAAACACGCGCGTCTTCTCCCCATCAAACATTTCATTTGAGAATGAAAAATATCGAACAAGGACTACTTCCTAACTTGCACTGTAAATGGGGCTTAAGGTTAAGGTTTTTCTGGTTTTAGCATCAATTTTTTTTCCCTGACAAAGAGTAAAAATGTTTTAGTGAAACTTTAACCCCCTGCGCTATAATGTTCATACAGTATGAAGGTATGAAAAAGCCTGATCTTAATCTAGCTTACTAGTAGTGATATAGTCAAGACCACCTGAACCGAGACCAAGTCATTACCAAGACCAGAGTGTATCACATCTGAGACAAGACCAAGACAGGGCTAAATTAAGTCAAGATCAGAAACAGACTACATAACATAACGCATTACAAAATGTGGAGCATAGGTATCATCTTGGGGCTAGGCAGTATGGCCTAAAATTTGTATCACAGTATCATTTGGACCATGGATGTTTTTGCTTAAAATTTCAATATAAATTCTTCTGTCCAAATGTAACAATTTTTCAAATGACACATCTTATTGGTTGCATTTGAACTTTGAAGCAGGATGTTTTACACCCAAACACAGTACTGCATTAACCCTTTGAAACCTCCAGTTTTGAGTGTTTTTCTATCCCTTTGATTTTAGGCTTATTACATAGCATATACATGGGTTAGCCACATATGCTTTACTCGAAATTTCTAAATTTTTTGTCTCCTTGAATATAAAAATTTGCAGGAACTACAAACATAATATTTTACAATATCTTCTAAATGTTGAGTCTCTATGATGGGGGAATGTAGCGGTTTCATTAGGGACCTTTCTATAGCTTAGTGTTATGAAGAAATACATGATTAGTGCCAGGCAGAAATGAATCTTTGATTTTGAATAAATTTGGTAACTTGCTGAAGTTGTCCGATAGACAGCAATGCATGATTTTATATTTTATTGTATATTTTTTATTTACTACTTTATAACATCTGAAAGAAATTGAAATAGAAAAACATTGCAGTGGATCAAACACAGACATAAGAGACAGTTTTAGACTCCAATGCTGAATGTATATCACTATAGTTTTTCCTATATACGCTGTGATTGGTAAAGTGAAATTTGAGATGAATTTTTGATTTGCCGCCTGCCCCGCCCCCCCGCGCATGAGTCAACATGACACCTTTCCTGCACCTCTACTGTAGCTGACGTTAATGATGCTGTTTCAGCCGTTTTATATATATTCTGTTTACTTATCCTGTAATGTAAGAGTGAGACAAATTATCGTTTGACTACTCTTACACACTGTAGCCTAAATCGTTCTTTGCCCACTGAAGTAAACTTAACTATAAGCTACCTTTGCTAGTGTTTGTTAAAAACATGTTTCTCTAGTTGTGAAATCATTCCATATTTAAGCATCTATTTCAACATTAAAGTCAAATTGGCGTACTGAAATCATTAAGAAACGGCAGCGATTATTAACTTCAGTCTAACATAGAAATCCTATTGAGTCTCTTAAGATTTGCCTTTTTTGTTAATAACGCTCTAATGTTTAAGAACTGTTTGAATAAACTGAAAAGTTAATGAGAATTTCAGGTGTGTATGTGGGGGAGGGGGTGAATTGTATTAAATGACTAACTTGAAAATAATTGCTTATAAATAAATTTATCAGATCAATCGAAAAATTAGTTGTTAGATTAGTCGAATAATTAAAAAAAATAATCGCTAGATTAATCGTTTAAAGAATAATTGTTTGGGACAGCACTACAATAAACCAACGCTGCAGCATGTCATTGTGTTTAGATGTAGGAGGTGTTCCAGTTACGATGGGTGTGTTCTACTTCAACTGTTTTGACGGAGCGAGACAAACATACATATACAATTTTTCATGAATAAATATTGTGAAAATATTGTCTTCCTAATAGGTAGAATGCTGCATTTTGTTATTTCTAGTAGAACTCCAGCCCATTTTTGAGTGTTTCTCTATTTATTTATTTATAGCCATATAACAAATAAATTATAAAATAAATATTTTGGTAACACTTTCTATGAAGCCCATATACATAAACCCTAATAACTGTCTTTATATTTCATAACGCATAATAACGGTTAGTATAACAATTAAGGATGCTTTGTGCTGCATTAAGAAGGTACGTATAGTGCATTATAGATGAGAGATTCATAGAGCTCATTCATTCATAATGCATAACACACGACTATAACGTTATGCCTTTTTATGAATTGTTATAGCCGTGTTTATAATACTTTATGAATGCATAATGCAAGATACATAATGCAATATGTATAATGCAATATAATGACTGCTTTAAAGTGTTACCAATATATTTCCCCAGAAGGTTAGTGTGTGGATCATTGTGGAAGCGAACATGCGCTTTGTTTTCCGCCTAAGATGAATATCATAGATGTTTTATGGATTATTAGAGGTGTTTATTTGTGGAAAAAAAATGTAAATATATGCCCCATTATGCACAGGAATACTCGGAATATTTCAGCACACAACGCGACATGGATGACCGGATTGAGTAGTTTTTCTCGACTGCAAACATATCGGATTCCTGTCTGTGCGTTATACCTATCCAAAGTTACGAGCCTGAGGTTAACGGGTGCGAAAATCAATGCATTTGCGTTTGTCGGGTTCTCAGGGTTAACAAACATGAATATTAAGCTGTTGTGATGAATACTGAGATGTTTTTTATGAGTGGTCTTCAAATAAAGTCTCGAGTCCTGTATGTCCGAGACTGAGACAAAATGAGACCTAAAAAAGTGGTCTCGAGACCAGTCTCAATGAGTCTCGAGTACTACAACACTACTTACTAGCGATGTAAGATTTGTATGTGCATAACATGCAATATTGGTATTAATATTACCATGCACCTATTATCATTTGGAAGAGAGTAGTACACTTCAGTTTCGTTTTATTTGGATGTTTGAGAAAAAAAAAAAAGATTTAAAGGTGAATGTCAAGTAGCTTTAAAAGTAGTGAATTTAAACAAACATACTGGAAAATAAACTTACTTTTGTTTTTTAATTTTGTTGCACCTGCTCTTGTTTGGTAAAGTAAAATATGACAGATAAAGTTGGATGTACAGCAACTCATTTTCAGTCAATTATTTGTTCCTCATTCCAGGCACAGAGCACTTTATTTTGAGTTATTTAAGTGAGAGAAGATCCGGTAGCTTAGTCCAGTTTGGGGGGAATTGTAGAGTTTAACAAATTTCTTTTAATCGGGAAAATAAAATTTAACATTGAAGAAAAAGTTGATTTTTGTTTGTATATGCTGTCAAATTTTAGTTCTAAGAAAAATTCAGAATCGGCAAAAATCAGTATTGACCAAGAAAACTGCACCCGGTGCATCTCTACCCAAATGGGTATAAAAGCACAGCTATGCAGTAACAGGGACTAAACTGAAAACAATACTGTAATTTAAAAAAGCAGCTAGTGTCATAGAGCAAGGTTAGCCACACTGTGAGCAATGGCGCCAAACCTCACCCTCGTGAGCCAAAGAAGCCATCAATGTCCGGGAAAGCGGAGCAGAACTGCTTGAAATAACAGTTGAGTGGCGATGCAAAGCACTCAAAGCTGACACCGAACTGTTTGTTCAGAGCTTCAAACATCGGCACAGGCAGGGCCCCTTGCAAGCCTGTCCCCTCGTGCACGCCGGAGCCAAACATCACCTGCAGAGGAAGCACAGTCCACGTTGGCTAGGGGCATTCTTCAGAGTTATCGTTACCTAAATAGCACCACTGCTAAAATGCACCTCCAATTACCTGGTATCTTTTGATAAGGCACCACACTCGTGAGAGGAACTTCTCAAACCTTGGATCATCAATGCAACTGTACCGGTATAGAAGCTCCTAAAGACAAGAACCAAACAAGAAAAGAAAAGGAGAATTTAAGCCATGAAGAGCCCATAGCTGTTGTTTTGGGTTTGGACATTCTGGAAGGTCATCCGTTCAAATCCCATGACCAGCAGATTAACCATATCGCTGTCAACCCTTCAGCAAGACCCTTAGCACCCAAAAACGGCTCCACTGGTGCGAGACAAAATTGGCTAATCTTGCGTTCTGATGTCAAACTTCACTCTGAGACATGCCTAAGAAGAGAGTAAAGCTAAGTTCACATTACATGATTTTAGCCCCTATTTTCCAACTCGGCAACGGTTTTTGGAGATCAGAGGCAAATCGCCACTTGATTGAGATGTGTGATGCATGGCAGACGCCCGACAGATATTTGGCATGCAAAATATGTAGATGTCGTCGTTGACTCCAAGTCCTGTAGGTGTGAAAAGTGTCAGTGCTGCAACCGATGAGCGCGCAAGACACGGGGTGAGGCGAAACCCAAAGGTAAGAGTTTCAAAAGGTGTTAAAAAGGCGTGCGCGCACACACACACACACACACACACACACACAAAATAAGCAGATTACATGAAAGCTATAATGTTTAATATAATAGTTGGTTTCTTATTAAACACCCCCACATCGTACTAAACGGCTCACATTAACAAGATTCCCTAATTTTTTGCTCCTCACCAGTTTATTGAAGTAGTTCCGGTTGACCTTGACCATCTCGCCTTTGAAGCGCAGGCAGGCAACGTCGTTTTCAAAGTGCAGCTCAACACGAGGTTGTGGGGGTGAGGGCAGGGCGAGTCGGATGGGATAGCAGTACACAAGTCTGTCCTGCACCTCCTGGGCTTCCACCCCATCTTCGGGTCCAGAAACACGGGGAGTATCACAGAACAGGGTCAATTCAATTCAGCTCATTTTAATACAGCGAATTTTATAACACTTACTCCAAGGCATTTAACCCCTCCGAGCACTAGGGGTAGGGAGCACACTTTCACTGACTGGGGCATGATCACACATTTCTTGAAATATCAAACTTAATTCATGGCAAATAAATTAATTCTTATATATTGTTTTGCCATTACATTCTTTATTTTAATGTATATTGTAAATGTCAGATTTTTGTCAAGTTTGTAATTTGACATCAAAGTATAGACATTGCAAAATGCAGTTTGGAACAACTGCAGAAACATTATAAAAGTACATAGTAAGCAATGGTGGCAGTTTGTTTTAATCCCAAATATCTGATCACCAAAGTCTTGGCTACATGAACATAACCAAATGGTGTAGTTGCAACATTCAGTTGGATAAATTTAATTTAAAAACTTTAATACTTCCAACAATGGATGTTTTGAAAAGAAGACAGATTACAGAGCCAGTGTTTCTTTTCATGATCGTACATGAAGATTTCAGCGAGATATAAACAGAAATAGACGAGAAAGACGATGCTGTCGTCCCCAAGGGGTTAACAAGAATGTGTGACAATATATTATTAGTTGATTGACTATTTAGTGTACAATAGTGTTCCTGGGGAAAGTGGGGTTAAGGCCCTTGCTGAAATACCCAACAGTGGCACCACACTGCCAATCCTGGGATCTGAACCAGCGACCCTTCAATCACAGACACACGATCCTAACCAGCACTGGGTTTTGTTCCCCCTTTTGGACTGTAGCAACAGGCAGCATAGGGATTTAGGAAATAAATCCAAATGTTTCACATTTCCCAGAAGCTCTTGGAAACAGAAGAAAACATACCAGCAGCCGAGTAAGGTCATTTGTCATTGTACAAAAACAGTGCTACAGTTTCTTGGCCACACTGTAACTTGAGCATTTCAGTGATTAAAGAACCACAAGGGTAACTAAACAGGTCGCAGGTTAATGTTTGGAGGGTCACTGGATTTTTACCCTTCAAAACGTACTTAAGCTTAATTAAATTGTCATTCATTTTCCCTGGAAACGCTTATCCAATGGCTCGTTGTACTGAATCTGGAGCCTAAACCAGACCACACAGGGTTCCCCTCCATAACAGCGTACATGGCACACTCACACCGGGAAGACTGCAGAATTTCCCAGGTAAAACCCGGAAAATGCTGCGAGAACCAGCAAACTCCATGCATAGTTACAATACCTGCTTGTACACAATAGTCCAAAAAAGATCTTAATACATTTAATAATAATAATACATTTTATTTTTAGAGCGCTTTTAAAGATACTCAAAGATGCTTTACACTGACTCTTACCATCAGTTACTCAACTAAAAAAACATGCTAATACTTCATACCACCTATACATTTGGCTCAACTACAGAATTTACCCTCAGAGAGCAAAACTGAAGCATAAATGGCTTTGTGACTCACCAGTGATGTTGCAGTCTTTCAACAGGGTCTGATGTGACTGCCGAATGCGGCGTACATACTCTGTGGAGATGTGATAGATCTTTGTACAGATGCCTTCTATTGAATCCTTGGCAACGGCGGCCACATGGGGGCCACACTGTTTGCGTAAGTGCTCTAGACGGTCCTATAAGACAGAACAGACCACGAGTAGCACGATTAGCAGCACTGAATATGCTCGATTCGATATTCGGATCAGTATCGGCACAGATCCCAACCTATTTCACAGATTGGGTATTGGCCATATGTAATCGACCCACATCCGATACTTACTTATTTAGTTTCTGGCAGTCTGTAGATCATGTGAAATGTAAATGCCTGAACAACTCTTTCCCATTCAAGCTGAACGTTAATACTGCCACTCAGTTTTTTTTTTGCCACTCAGTGGGCGCGAGTGCAGTGACTTGCTGTTATGTCACGAGCATACCCTTTGCAACAGGAGGAGCATAAGTACATCAGATAAGAGGACGTATTTTACACTTTTAACAACTAGTAGCAGAGCGATTTGCAACAAAGTTTTAAGAGGTGGAAGCATTGTTTAATGGAAAATCCCTTGAAACAAAGTGCACCCAATTGTGTGAGACAACGCGAGTAATACGAAAAAAGCAATGGATGATTTGGGAGTCACTAGCTTGGCCTGTTTTGCACACTCGCTGCAGCTTGTGATACATGAACGGCTGCTATTACAACAAAGTCAAAGGCATTTTAAGCATTCATCGCTTACATATATTCTCCTGGAAGATATTCAATTGATTGTAGTAGTCCAATTTAAAAATTTTGGCATACATTTACAAGTATAAATATATTTCAATACAGTAAATATCAAATAAAAAGAGCTATTGCATCGGAATCTGTATTGGTATTGACAGGTGTGTATCTGAATCGGATCGGATCTGAAAAAAATGTGGATCAGCCCATCCCTAGAATCAACAACTGTATTCCCTGGCACCACCAGTCCCTCCAGGAGTTGCTTAAAACAGCAGATAGGGCCCCCCAATATCACATCGTGACGTTGGTTACATGGCGTTGATTATTTGACACAAGCACAACAATCACCAGGGCTTTAGATAATGGGTGAAACATTTGTCCAGACGATGGCTTTTCGGTACTTTTACGCCCACAATTTGGTAAGCAGAAATGGTAATGAAATGTGTATTGTGACACCCAAAAGTAAGTATTAATTTGGCGTGTGTTTATTAAATTTGGTTGGTGGAACACTCCATGTGGAACTGTTTTTGTATACAGTATCAAGAAAGCGATAAACACTGAAGCGGCGGTGAAGTAAGGGACAGCTCAGCAGCCACAACATCTTTTAAAAGAGAAGATATTGTGGATAAACGAGATAAAACAGACATGTGTGGTGGTATTTTTTGCAGTTTGAAGTCATACACGTTTATTAAACAAAGATACTCAGAATTTATACGGTATACTAACTTTTGGGGGTCATATTATACCTCAATATTTTAGGTGCGCTACTAAACTGCTTATCTAATTGTAGGCCTACGTAAATGTCCATATACTGTAGTATCAAAACACTGGTGTCCAAACAAATGCTTCACCATTATCTAAAGCCCTGGTGATTATTGCACATGCGATGTGATATCACGCAGCCCTAACAGCAGTGGAGATCACCAGGACCACTCTGCCTTCTCTGCTGGACATTTACAATGACCGCTGAATCCAGAGGCCACTGGCATCATCAAAGACTATCCCACCCCTCTCGCAGATTCTTTGCTCCACTGCCATCTGGTAGGAGGTTCTGTAGCCTCAAAGCCAGGACAGTGAGGCTAGAAACAGGTTATTTTTTACACTCACACCATTCAGCTGCTAAACAGCATGGGTCCTCCCAGAGTAAGACTAGGTCTCTTTAAAGGACTGATAACTCTGTATCTAAATCCATTTATTTATTGCACATTCTGCTTCAAGGGCAAACATCTTACCAATCTTCACAATTTTTTTCTGTATCAATCAAGTGGTCAACTGTATCTCTCCAGCAGTCTTAACATGTATTAAAATATCACTTCTATAATATGTCTATGCCTTAGTATTTATATTCTGTTTATTACAATTCATTTGCACTGACCAACAAGAACAATATTTCAGCTCACTGTTTGATTCCATGCATGATATGTCCGAACCTGACAATAAGAGAGACTTTCATATGAAAATGCCAGTGTTTTTTTTTCCAGTTAGATCCAACAAAACTAGTGGAATATAAAGCAGTGTAATTAGCTGAAAGTATAGTCATGTGGTGAAGTTTTAGTAATTGACACTAGGGCTGTGCGATATGACCAAAATCTCAAATCCCTATACGAGTCATCTCATATCTCAGTAACGAGATTTTTATAATATATATAACAAATGGATGGGAAGTGATCCACAAATGTGCAAAACCCTTTTCACATATACAAATCGCTCTGTATTTTTGTGAATATGATTTTACACAACAATAACTAAAATACACACGTACATTTGTGAATTGTGATTTATTCATGGTTTTTTTTTCTCTCTATTGATCAGCTGCAGTATATGGGGCCCCAAAGAGGTCTGGGTGGGAAAATATTTTTTAAAATAGTTTTGTGTTCCCTCACAATAGGTTTACTGTTACTAATAATAACTGTACCGTGTCCATTTAAAGTACAAAAGACAGAATTAATGGACCAGGATAAACCTAAACGACACAGACATGTCCAGTTAAGTGTGCTTTAAGCATTAAACTATAGGGGACAATGCGCACTAATTTTCATACATGTGTTTTTAAACGTATATATTAACTGCACTGTGTCCATTCGCCATCAGTGATTGTAAACAAGACAGCTGGGCTACTGAATGTGAAGAGCACACACAAACACTAAAATATTCATTAAAATTTGCCCATAAAGACATCTGGAAAACCAAGGGGTAGAGTTTGCTTTTGCTGAATGATATTACAGGTAGAAAACGGAATATAAAACTAACTTTACCATGGTGTCATAGTTAAGGTTTAAACCCAAACCCACTTTCCCCACAGTGCAATTATTAATAATTATGTTTAAAACATTATATTAAAGTTACACGGTGTACATTTTCCCACATGCCGTCACGCTGTAGCAAATAGCAAGTGGGCAAGTGTAGCGGGATGCAAAAGTATTGCGAGTGAAAAAACTATTTCAAAAAATATTTTCCTACCCAGATCTCTTAGGGGCTCTGTAGCGGCACGAACTGGACAAAAATCCACAAATCAATAGGAGGGACGTCACAAGTGTAACGCGATCCACAAATAGACAGGACGTGATCCACAAATGGGCAAAACACGTTTCACGTGTACAAATCACTTTTTGCAGATATGATTTTACACAACACAAATAAATAAATGCATATTTGTGAATAGTTAAATATTTGTGGATTGTCTTCTATGGGTTACAAATAATAAAGCCCAATAATAACTTTCATTCAAGTGCCTCATTCCATGTGGTGGCGTGTAACTCTGCAAAACTGCCATCCAAATGATGAAATAATGTTGCTGTAAACAGTGCATTTTGCAACACCACGAAATAAACGATAGAGCATAATATGAAACGACAGACGTTTTTATTTTGTCACCCGATTTACGTCGTCATATGGCACAGCCCTGACACCCTTAACCGATTTAAGATTCTTAACCAAATTAAGAATTTTTTACTTTTTATATAGCTGAGTATTTAACTGGAAAAAGTCAAAAAGTAGCAGAGTAACAGGGGTGCAATTACAGTCTCCAGTCTGAGACCTGAACTGGCAGACAATGGGATTAATGTCCTTAACCACTATCACCTACAGAGCAGATCGGGGGTTGGACTCATACCATGTAGTCCTCCTTGCTGGCAGAGTGGTCTTTCCTCAGCCAGTTGATGGTGTCCTCCACGTTCCACTTGACCACCTTCCTGCTGTCTGGTGTGGCATTTCTGTAGGAGCAACCAGGTTAATCCTGATTAATCCCAACGTGTCAATGTTGTTTTAAAATGCTTTGAGATTCCTGCTACCCTGACCAGGACAAGCAAATGGACGGATGGACAGATGGATGAGATTACATTGATGAACTCCAAGCACAAACTAGCCTCGCCCTTTATAAAACTGTTAAAGGATGTCAGTTTACCACCAGTTTTGTTTGCACAGAACATGACTAGCAGTCTTCTAACATGACACACAAATACTTTTCAGAAATATACCTTGATTCAATCATTTTTTTCGCAGCCTCTGCATACTTCAGCAACAGCTTCCGAGCTTCCTCCTTGTACTTAATGCGAGATAACCTGAAACAGAATTTAAGCACTAATGCATTTAACATAAAAAACTGCAATTTTCTCACTAAAGTTTTTAATGAGTGAAATACACCCATGTGACAATGGCAAACCAGGCCTGGCCCCAGCTTTGAAATGTTGAGGGTGTCATAAGATTATTTAAAGGGGGCGGGGCAATGACAGGGCCAGGGTCAAGCAGGTGAAACAAGGCCTGCGGCAAATCATCTTAACCCTCTGGGGTCTAGGGGTAGGGAACACACTTTCACTGACTGGGGCATGGTCACACATTTCACTCAACATCATAATTCATTCAACAACTCAATTCATGGCAAATAAATTATCTCGCATATATTTGTTTTGGCATTAAACTCATCTTAATCTTAGTGCACTTTGTAAATATGTCAGATTTATGTGAAGTTTGTAATTTGACATCAAAGTATAGACATTGCAAAAGGCGGTTTGGAACACTTGCAGAAACATTATAAAAGTACATAGAGTAAACAATGGTGCAGTTTGTTTTGATCCCAGATATCTGATCACCAAAGTCTTGGCTACATGAAGATGACTAAATGGTGTAGTTGCAACATTCATTTGGATAAATAAATAAGGAAAAGCTAACTCATGTCACTATTTCTGGCCTCCTTCCATTGAATATGTAGGAGCTCTCATGTGCATGCATGAGCCATTCACACCTGACCACATCCCCCCCCCCCCCCCATTTTATGGAGGTGATGGGGATGTATCTGGATCGCATCTCACCGTTGCGTTGTTCATCAAATTACCATTCGAATGCGATTTGAATGCACAGTAATGTGGCTATTTAGAATGCGAATAGCGATCTTCACGTGAAGGCGGCACTAAACGCCCCCGATGCAGGTAAAACAAAGAAAGATTACATGGTTTACTTTTTTGCCTATTTAACCTAATTTTAAAAACTTTAATACTTGCGACAATGGACGTTTTGAAAAGAAGATAGATTACGGATTTAGTCAGCGTTTTTTCATGTTTCTACAATAAGATTTCAGCGAGTTATGAACTGAAATACACGAGAAAGATATGCGGCATCGCCAACGATGCCGTCGGCTCCAGAGGGTTAAAGGTTAGAAGCAGTACTGACCTGATGGGGATGTCATTCATGACCTCACGGAACATGGACGGGGAAATGACGGGGTCACATTCGCTGGGCAGCAAGGGGTCGGGGCCCTTATCGACCACCTTCCGCTCAAGCAGCCAGCGGTTGAACGACTCTCTCGGGGGCTCGATTCCTGGGTGGAACAAGCATGGTCATGTCCGAAGCTTTTACACATTAAAATATTGAAAATATCCCCAGCATCAATGTCACCTAGAAGTTGGGTCTGATTATTATTATTTTTTTTTTTTTAAACGGTACCATAAAAATTAAGAGAAAAAGGCTAATACTGTATTTTTAAAAAAATGCAGGACATAAGGTTGCATAGTATTTAAACCTGGACTTAATGTAAAAACCTACGTAACCAACTGCTTCACTTAAAATATTCAGCTGATGAAAGTTGAACTGTAAACTAAATACATAACTATAAAAGCACATAAACATAACATGTCAGCATCATTAATAAAACAGTAATAAACAATGCACTTGCATAATCAGAATGAGCCTCTAGAGGCTTCTGCTAGCTCTTCTGGACCATACGCACCCTCCCGCTGGCTGCAGAGCTCATGGTAGTGCTGTCGGAGCTTGGTGGTCAGCTGTGCCCTTTGAAGCTCCATCTCCGGGTGGGGAGGCAGGTAATCGGCGGGAGCCCTCTCCCGGATCACAGCGTTGGTCTGCACGTCCAGGTCCCAGTACACTCTGCAAGGACGTGTGGCGACAGGAGTATTCGCAGGCGGGACAGGGAAAACATGGACAAGTGCTACACTATGGGGGCTAATTATCTGGACCCACTGAAGCCTAAAGTCCTGTGAAAACCTTGTATCAGGATACTAGGGCATGGCACTTCTGCATACGCACCCCGGGAAGTGCACTTTTATATTTATTTAGCAGACACTTTTATCCAAAGCGATGTACAATTGAGAAAACAGGGTCAACCGGTCTCTGGAACGACTGAGGGTGAAGAGCCGTGCTGAAGGGCCCATTTGCCCACTCAGCCACACACGGCCCCCACTTATGTGAGGCAGCCCTCTAACACTGATGTACGCACGCTGTCGGACGGTAAGGTGCGGGCGGGGGCAGGACGGGCATCTGTTTCTCTTCCGCTGTTGAGGTCCATGGCTTAGCCCCAGGTGTACTGGGGGAAATGGGGACCGTGGGTGTTGTCGGAGTGACAGGAATATCAACCTGGTCATATTGGGACAGAGATGAAAACCATGAAACCACAAGCAAAGGGGTAGGGCACGCAACTGACTCATTGGCTTATGAGATATTTTGTTGGGATATTTTAATAAAAACGACAACCAGGATAGGGTCCACCGGGTTGCATTTTACAGTTTATTTCAGATTTTTAAAACTAATTGTGAACTTTTGGTGGGTGTTTAAAATTAACTAATTTATTTTAATATAGCAGGCACTTTTAGTGAAAGCGACAAATAAGCAAGGCAGACAATATATACAGTTTATCCATAGGGCAATGCATGACTCACCCGAGGCTTCTTGATACTATTGGGGTTTCCCTGGGGAGTCTCCTCCGATAAGCGTCTCTTGCGCTGTCCATTCCCAAGCCCAGAATCCCCCACCCCTTCCCCAGAGGCTGGAGCAGCATTCAGACCCAGCGGGTCAGACTGTAAAGACAACAGCGACAGGATCATCAGCGATTTGACTTGGAACGGACAGATTTACAACAGACAGCGAGTCTCTAATTTATCTGATCGACAGTAATGGCTACTGTGTTTTGACGCAAAGGGGGCGGCACTCACAATGACATCATGCTGCCCCAGCACAGGCATCTCCCACAGGGACTGGTTGGTGAAGCGATTGAAGTAGTACGGTCGATTCTCACGCTTGCTCCAACACTTGGACCAGCCAGCCTGGATGAGCTCATCTACAAAGACAAGGAAAACTCCATTCATCTGTTCTATCATCATCTAAAGTAGCTCTATCACTTCTGCTATGTTACTAGTAGTTATAAAATCCTACTGGTCAATTACTGCAATTAAAACAAAGTTTCTCTTTAATCCATTCCGTCAACCAATCATCAAATCACCCTAAATTGACAATTATTCTGCATTACACATGATGAGCTACAAGTAGCTATAAAACTCTACTGGTCAATTAGTGGAATTTAAAAAAAATGTTTGTTTTATTTTTAAATCTATTTCCTTTGTTGAAAACATCCAAAGTGGTGAGAGGGAACTCCTGTGCTGAAGGATAAACGTTTAGCCACCTGGGAGCTCTTGCACAGGCTTGCTGGTGGAGGGCAGGTGGGGATGCCCTTGCGAGGAAGAGCCAGACGGAGACATCATCAGCGCCGAGTCTCCTTTCAGAGTGCCGTGGTTTTCAGTTGTCATTTCTCCTCATCTGTCCTGTACATGCATACATCCAGAGGCTTGAACCAAGCCGTCAATCTCTTTAAACTGGCATTTTAAACATAACAGCTAAACGACAAACATATTGTTGAGTCGATGGTTCAAATCCCTGGCTGGGACCACAGCAAGGTACCCAGTTTGCTTCGGGTAAATCTTCATCGTTATAAACGAGTTAAAATGTCGGTTCACTGGGAAATAAAGTAATCACTTTAAAACAAACGTTAGAAACTTTGATCAAGAACCTGCAGATCGATCCAGATTCATAAAGTTTGTCTGCAGTGTGACAATTGTCGTGCCACTGTGTACTTTCGATTACTTAATCATTTGCTGTCATGTTTCTAAAGCCCCGACATTATTCTTCTTTTTATTCACCCTGCCATTATGTTTTACTCGCTTTTGGAAGGCTAACAGACATCTTGCAAAGTCGTAAAAATACTTCCGCAAGAACCAGTTCAGCGACTGCATTGTCAAGCCGTCCGTACTAATTGTCCGCAACGTCTGAAATCCAACTCGGATAAAACATCCTAAACGAAAAGCCAGACGAATTGCGAAGCACTGCATTCGTGCCACGGTTGTTAATCGTTTGGGAAGGGGATGACTGGGGCAATTTCGTGTTACAAAACATTTTAATAAACCGATCTTTTTTTAAGTAATAAAAAAAACGGGTTAGCTAGGCTGTTAGCAAAATTACGTGTTAACTTCGATGCTTGCTATCGGTTTGTAATTGGTGTGCAGATTTGACATGAGGGAAATCGAGGCCATCCTCTTCAGTTTATTCAACGGTATATGCCAAACGTATTTATAAACATTAGAAAGCGCCTTTTTCGCTTTGCTCCTCACCGCTAACACAAATCAGCGGTAAGGAGGACACGCATGCGCCTGCTTCGCCGCCCACCCCAGAAGATCGAGCCGCCCGAAAACAAATACAAAGGAGGAGGGGAAAAACCCTGGGCGGCTGCACCGCGCAACAAAAGGCAACAGGAACATCGCTGACCCCAGACGGGGGGGAAGACGCGAAAAAGAGCGAAAATACGGTAGGGAATCGCCCCGATCGTATAGATCGGGGCGCATAAAGGAGAGGAATCGATGCGAGTAGCCGTACGCGGGGTTAAACGTGGAAAAGGTGTTCAAAAAAGGTGCGGCTCATCGCCTCCGCTCCTCCAAAAGGCGGCCAGCTTTCGGCGCGCGCGCTGCTCTGGGGAAGTGTAAACAAGATGGCGCGCGCGCTTCGAGCAGAGCCGCCGCGCTCCCCGTACAACGTATCTCTTGTTTATTACGCACGCTGCACAGGCGTGCACAATCCCACCAGATATTTCCAGACCCCATCCATTCCGCCACACGTCCTTGCAGTCGTTATCCGACTTCCATGCCCAATTCCCTTACCTTTGAGAGGTTTGTTGGGAATCCGGTACAGGCTTTACTCTATTCAATCCAGACCCGCCTCCGCCTCTCCCTCCCCACCGTCTCCGCCATCTTGTATCGGGGACCCGGGCCGGGGTATTGCGCATGCGCCAGTTTAATCGACGCGCCACTCGTTTTCGACGTGGGTAAGTAGCCATGTTAAGTGTGGCAACAGCAAAGTCTATCAGAGTATGCATACAATTATGTACTATGGGCATGCAAAGACTACAAAAATTCAACCGATAAATGGGAAATAATTATTTGCCTTAATATAATGCAACGATTTTATTTGCAAATTGATTAAGCATTTCAGTCACACTTTTACCCTATACCTTTATCTTATTTTTATCATATATATTTTGTTTTATATTTGTAATGTATTTTATTTAATGTTAACTATACAATTGTTCTCCTAATTTACAAACAAAAGATTCACGCTTCACAGTTTTTCAAGCCTTGTCTTTTGCCCACTAAAGGAGAATACAGATAAACCAGAAGTCTACCCAAGTCAATGGACGAAAATCACTTACGTGTTGTTAAATAGACATTTGCCTAACCAAATAAAAGTTCAATATTCATTGTGTAAGGGTGCTGCAGTGTGAAGTAGTACATCTCCAGACGTTTTGAGTTTGATACTCGCTGCATCCATACTAGAATTGTAACGGTTACATCATTTTCAGTTCGGAACGCATAATGAGGCGAATGTTGTAATTCTGTTCATTCAGAAAAGTTTCGTTTTTCGCGTAACATGGGATCTTCTCTGAGATTGCCCAGTTGCATCTAATTCTGCAGTGAGCTTACAAATATTAATCATTTTCTCTGATTAGTTAGATGTGCTTTGTATTAATATATAAATTTGCCTTGCCTTTTATTTTTTTTTTTCTATTGCCATGTTCATTCTTGTCTACGTTAAAGGGAAGATACACGAAATGCGATCTGACTGTTTCCTAATAATGTTTAAGTGTGATTAGATCTCAGCTGTTTGTTTCTATCATTAAGAACTCAGGATGCCCTCAACCAAAAGCCAGAGGACCGAAATGAAAGCGCGCCCCTCTGCATTGCTGTTGTATCTATTGTTGATTTTTTCCCCCCTTTTGATGACCAATTTTAACCTTTTTGTTCTTAATCTCAAATTTTACTGCACTGTGTCATCGGGTCAGATTCCTGTGTACTTGTACATTTGGTAAATCATTCAAGATTTTCAGTTCAACACAATTCAGTCCTGTTACTGATGAAAGGTTTGGTGGTTAGAGTGATACACTCCACCCCGTTCCATCAAATGATGTGGGTCAGTATTCACAGAAAAAGTTCTGCTTGACTTGTATGGTTCCCCAGATCTGTGCTGCTCCCTCCGTCCCAGAACTCTGCTCAAATCTTTTCCAGCTCCTCCCGTCTGGCAGGCACTACAGAACACTATACACAAAACCCACCAGACATACGAGCAGCTTCTTCCCTCAGGCCATCACCCTCATGAACAGCTAAGCTGTGTCACCTGCCTTCTGTCATCCCCCCCCCCCCCTTAAACTCTGTTTGCACTCTACATCACACCTTATACTTGTAGAGTGTTACTCATGTGTGTATATTTTCAAATTTTATTTCTTGTATAGTGTAATGTATTATTTGTATTGTGTCATTTATTGTCTGTGTACTAGGGAGTCTCAAGCTGCCGGATGCAAATTCCTTGTGTGCCCCAGCACACTTGGCGAGTAAAACTGATTCTGATTCTGATAATGTTGCAGTTAAGCAAATCAGTCAATGGACCAAACAGCCTGTCTAGATCTTGCCTTGAGACTCGCCCATTGTGTGTCTGCCTTTATTTGTATTTGATGGAATCTTGGTTACTATACAAGCATTTAAAATCCTATTTGGTGTCATCTTTAATATCTGTCAGGTGACTGAGTCCACTTTCGTGAAAATTTTTGGGGCCTTCTGTGACCTAATTCCTATTTTTGCACATGGAGAGCATATGTATTCCGCAGCCTTCGGCCCAAGTTGCAGTAAAGTTCTGTTAAAAAAAATGTTTCATTCATTGAATAAAAGTTAAACAAAAAGCAACTTTGCCATCCTGTGATGTCATGACCCAAAAAGAAGCACAGTGAGTCTTGTGTTCCACCAAACCACTTTGCCAAGAAGTCACGTGCTTGTGGTCATATAAGCTGATTTTCAAAAGGTATTTTTAAGCGACATGTCCTCCTGCACGCAAATTAAAGATCTGTGTTGAATTTCTAGTAAAAAAAAAAAAAAAGTAGTAATCTTAAGTTGTGGTAAAGGCCCTCTAAGTCATGTGGTTGTCTTTCCCAGTGATACTTCAAAGACGCACACTCTTTTTTCCCCAAGTGTAACTGGCCAGTTTAGTCTTTTCCAGAGTAAAGTTCTAAAATTGATATATGTGATTATTACTTATTTACTTAACCATTTTCAGACACACACAAAATCCATGTATTTATTATTTGATTACATATTTTTATTTCTCACAATAAATAATGTAGTTAGGTTGATTTACCTAGATGAATTATAATTATATCTCTCAGCCTTTCATTGTTAGCATGATAACCATTCTCAATTAATGGTATCTAATTCAAGTTTGGAGATAAAAGATTTCAAATTTTCCACTGTTGCACATGGGGGAAAATTGTCAGAAACTTTTTTTAAGGGGGGGGATCCATTGATAATTCATAAAATCAACCAGCTTTCTTTTTTGTTAAGTAGTTTAAACCAAAGCTTTTTGTAAGGCTACATTTACATGTACTGTTTGGCAAAATCTGGTTTAGTTCATCCTGCTTCATCAGGATGCAGTGCTGTGTGAGTGCAGGGCTGTACGTGCTAGCTAGTAAAGTCAAATGCTGTCATTATATCGGCGGCACAGTCATGCGACCTCTGCGTTGGGCTACACCCCTTTGTGTTCCCAGCTGCTTATATAAGTACTTAATCTCTTGGGAGACAGAAAGAAAGAGGTGAGCCGGAGTGAGTCAAACCATCCTTCTGAAGTCACTGAAGGGTCAATGAACCAGGAGGACTGGAAATAAGTTCTCGAACCTCGCCAATTTTTTTCTGCAATAACTGTAAGTATTTCATTTTATTGAGTAACTCTATTTAGCCAATGGAATAGACCTCACAATGTTGCTGAAATTCTGCACAAAGGTAAGCAACAGCACTTAAATGTACTTTAGGCTTGGTGTTTGTAGCCGAAACTGAAAACAGCCCTCTCGCCTCTACAATGGCACAGGCAACGGTAAGTTACAGTTAGTGCCATTTAGTGTTTATTTTTGGAACAATATAATTATTTTGAATAAATAAGTTGGCTTCGTTTCGGCTGGTAAGTGAAGCCAGACACATCTAACAAAGGTTACAGCAGAATGTTGTTCCGAAGCCCTCTTGCCCAGAAAAAGAGTAACAGAAGGTTGTATGATAAATAACTTGTGATTAAACATGAGAAATTAAACTGCATGTAACAGGGAAACTTGAAAGCTGTTTTCTTTTAATAGTGGGTGATTCTGTAGATTTATTTGTAATGGTCTGGCCTGATAGGCTCAATGGATTTTGTAAAATTTTGCATATTTCTTACTTTTTGGTTGAGTGCTGTGAACTGCTTTATGTATGGATGTTATTTTTGGAGTATTAACATTTTTGAAAGTTTCACTTGTAGACGTATTAACTAGTCTTGGCCAAAGTTTACGTATAAGGCATAACGTTTTAATAAACCCAGAATAAAAATTCACAGATTATTTTTTTGTGTGTTTGCAAACTTGCATGTCGGTAGAGTAGTGCCATCTACCGGTAAGTAAACTGTATTGCGTCAACAAGTTAAGTGAACTTGCTTTGCACGTTAATTGTTGGCCCATCAAGACAATATGTGTATTCTGTTTAATAAATATACCATTTCTTCAGTGTAAATGATATAGTACAACTGATGTGGTTTATAAATAATAATGTAGAAGGTTAGAGTTATTTATATTTATTGTGATTATTATCTATGATGGAAATAACCTTTTAAAAAATTGTTTTTGAACAACGATAAAAAGAAAAATGAACTCTTTTGTTGGTCCATTTTACAACCTAAAGGGATAAAAGCGTAACTTTAATGATCTGACAGTCTGGTAAAATATCCCAGTATTTTAATCTCAGAATTGTACAGTAGTTTATGCATTGATCATTTTTCCCTTTTAAAGGAACAATGAAGTGTGTTTTCTATGCTGCGCAGTACCAAAATACTTCCACACTGAAACTTTCTGCATATAAACAATTTTGATTTGGGAACGTTTATGCCAGGATGTTTGTTGCCAAATCTTAACAGATATGTGTTTCTGGAAGCTTCATCTGGCATGAAAAATAACTCACGTAGATGGGAAGATGAAGATTAAACACTTTAAGCCTGGTTAATGGTACAATTCACAACAGGAATGCTATGTACCAAAAGCATTACCATATGAACATGGAACTTAACTACGAAGGTGAAATGTTAAATATCAATCAGAAGAATGGCAGACACGATTAATCTGAGAACATAAATATATGCATAAATGTATAACTTAAATAAAAAGCTATCAAAGTCTTTTGTGCTGTTATGCAGCTTTCTGAAGCTGTTTACTAGCGCACATTTTTCTTGGATGCTGCATTCCACAACATCGCAACATGGAGCGCATTTTCCTGGAAACAACTGGCACTAGTACACATTGCATCTCTTTGGGGTGACTTCCTTTAACTCCTACGAAACCAGAAAGCCGAAGCTAAACGCTGACCTGCTAATATTAACTGCATCCTTAGCCTCATCATACCAGCTGTGTCGTCACTTGCTTACTTTGTATGGGTTGGGTGCAGCTGTCCCTGCGCCCTGAAGCCAACAATCCACTGTGATTGTCCTTGGTGTCAATTCCCCCACAATTTGGGAGATTTAGGGGGATGTTATTTGTATTAAACCAAGATGCCATTCAAATCAGTTAAGCTGGATTGGGGAGTTTGAAGTTTAAAAAGAGAGCTGGAAGTGAAAGGGAAGAGTTTTGTCCTCTTGTTTAGTTTTCTTTTGTTCTAACGGGCTACGGCAATATTCATTTCTATAGGTTTGTTTCCTTTGTTTAAGAAGGTAATAAAGGGCGCTGGGGGTGGAAACGGAGAACTGCATTACAAAAAAACCCCAGGGTCATCAAAATAAGTCCACTCCCCCCTGCTCCTCAGTTATACTGGTAGGGGTTACCATAGCAATCAGGCCTACGTGCCTTGCTGCTGCAGGAGACAAAGGGCCAGCAGCTCAGCAGAAAGCAGCAACAGATCGAGCCCAGGCACAGACCCAGTGAAGACCAGAGACTGTCAGCTGCACTCCCACAGAGGCAAGCAAGGGGCTTCCTTTTTCACAATTTTGAGCATTGTTTTGGATCATTAGCACAGGGGACTTGAACACAGCAGCCACTGCTATGATGGGTGATTGATTTCTGTCCAGGATCCTGACTCCCTGGCCATGACACGGATTGGTAAACAGACAACACCAATAGTAGCATCTAACTTAAGCCGTAGAAAAACAGGTCTGTTGCTCTGTCGACAGAGTATACAAGTAAAACAAGAAGATTTGAGCATCGCAACTAATCAAAGCTAAAGCTATTGTAATACATGCCAAAATATTCATTGATTACCCAAAAATGGGGAATGTCCTGTCTAAAAGGAGGCATGTGTTTTGTGTGGCAGTTCTTGCAAAGGAGCCAATGGTGTGAATTCTCTGCATTAATCTCGTGCTGAAAGTGTGCCGGAACGTGTGAATCACGTGTTTCCGGCCGAACGTGAAAGATTTATATGCATATAAATGAATAATGTGCAAGTTGTGATCGAAGCAGAGGGTCATTCAGTTCTGTAGTTTTAAAACATGAGACCTAAGCAGCACCTGCAAGTATATCACAGCAAAGAATTCTGCCAAGTAATCCTGATGTCTTCTATTCCAATGCATTTTATGATATGTTTGAGTGATAATTTGGCTGCACTGTTTATTGTCACTTAAAAGGAATGCATTCAGTAGATTTATTATAATCAATAATCTGTGACAGCTTGTAACTTTGGATTTTTAATTAAGTTTTTTTTCAAAGTCCCATAAAAACACATATAAAACTATTTATGATTTGCAGGCTGTTAGTAGTCAGCTGGCGTTCTTACAGTACATTGCTGTTTGTTTATTTGTCTGTGTTCTCCAGGCTCAGAGACACCATGTTCCCCTGTAGACTGACTGTTGTCTTACTGCTGTCGCACATAACTATGATGCTGGCAGAGCCCCCTGGCTGCAAGATTCGGATTACATCCAAGGGGCTTGAGATGTGTAAGGCACGAGCACCAGACATTATGAATCTCTAAGTGGATTAATGTTTGTCACTGACATCATTCTTTGGCTCTATTCTCCAAACCCTTTATGTCTTATCATCTCCACCTCCCTCTCCTGTTAACATCTTCACCTCCCTCTGCTTTTCCATGTCTCTTTTTCCCCCCACCTTCTGGGCTTACGGCAGTGAAATCCGAGATCCAGAAGTTTGTGAAGGAAGAACTGGGGAACATCACCATTCCGGATCTGCAGGGCAAGGACGGTGTTTTCCAGTACAAAATTCAAGAGTAAGTCTCCAATCGTTGGTTATAGACCATCAAACTCCTCCCGCTTCTCTTTCTCTGTACACTGAGTCCAGCAGCAGAAGATTGCCTTGGTGAGTTATGTCCCATAATTCCCTCACAGTGTGAAGATCAATGAGCTGAAATTCACCTTCGTAGACCTACGGTTCCAGCCAGATGTTGGTCTGGTCTTTGAGGTCCACAATTCTTCCATTTCTCTGAGCTTCCAGCGAGAGATCCAGTACTGGTTATTGTGAGTCTAATCATCATGTCTGACTTTAGATTAGTGTGCTAATTTTATTTTTAACAATATCGGGAGACTGTGGTGTATGTAATAAAAACAAAGACTAAGAACAAAGATTATGGTCTTATACCACTAATGGAGAATCATGAACAAAAACACTGAGTCATGATCTAAAATATGAATATGCTATGTCTCTAAGACATGATGAGGGGGTCATCAATGCCTCAGCAGAAGACGTGAACATCCACACAGCCCTGCACTTGAACAAGGACATGTACGGTCGCCTCAAGATCTCCAACATCTCCTGTGATGCCAGCGTTGGAAAAATGCGCGCCAAATTTAGTGGCACCCTAGGGTAAACAAACATCCTCTCATGTTACTTATATCGCTATAAATCTGATCACTGGTAATTTCCAGATCAGGCTTGCCAGTACATAATACATAATACATAACTGCATGCATACTCTGATAGATGCCAGATATAGAAGGCATAACTTTACTGAAGGACTAGTGAAGGATTAATGCCAAGCATGTTACATGTACCATGATCATCTTACAACCAAAAGAAATTCATTCCAAACATAAACAAAGAAGAAAATGGTAATAATATTCATTGCAGTCAAAATCAGTGTGTGTTAATATGTTTAAAGTAACACAAGTAGGAGGTTCAATGGGTTGCACTGTTGCCTATTAAGGTTAATGTTCCAGCCTGGCCAGGTTTTCACTTATATTTAATGGGTTTGCTCCAGGTATCCTCTGTAGACATGGAGTTGGGCGACTTGCCATTGGCCCATAATGTGTGTTTGTAGTCATGTGATGGATTGATATCCTGTTCAAGCTGGGCCGCAGACTTGGGTCCTTTGCTACCAGAGGCGGAAATTTCAGGTCCAGAAAGTAAAAATCCAAACCAAGATTTTGTTTCAGCCAACCAGTTGAATATAAAGAGTCACAGAGTACTCAACTGATCGGTTGAAAGCAAATCTTGGTCTGGATTTTTACTTTCTGGATTTGAAGTGTCTACCTCTGTTTGCTACTAGAGACAGGCTGCAGGCCCCCTCTGACCTGACTCAGGATAAGCAGATAGGAGGTGGATTGCCAGTGAGGAGTAAACTTACCATAGAACTTACCAAGTTACCATGAGCTCCATTTTATCTTCATAAAACACTTTCTGTATAGAAAACAGATCCCAACTTAGATCTTCTATCTAACTTCTGGACATTGTGTCTTCTCCTTTGTTTGTTCAGGAGGGTATATGACTTTTTGGGTACATTTCTAACAACAGCCATGCGCCTCATTTTAAACCAGCAGGTAAGGCCAGTACTAACTGTGTATGATACTTATATTCACCTTTCCTTACTTGATTTACTATGGTAACATTGGTATTATATATGTTAATAATATATAATCAACAAATATAGTATTATTAATGAAAACAGTACAGTTTTTGATTCTGAAGGCCTTCTGTATCTCAGATCTGCCCAACTCTGAATCATGCTGGTTTAGAATTGATGAACTCCCTGTTGGATACAGTTCCAGGTAAGAGTTCAAAAAGGTCCTGTTTCAATGACATCATTCCGGCAAAAAATAGTTGATTGAACATCGAAAACATTTTAATGTTGCTGGGTAAGTTTTTACAGTACAGCTCATACTCTTGTCAACACTTTGCACTTAAACATGACATCAAAAGGCATTATTTGGCCTGATTTTGCTATTGAGCTCTTTCAGAGGATTTGTATCTGCTCGATTTAATCAAGATCCTGTTGTTTTTCAGTTCGGACCACTGTAGACAAGTACGTAGGGATTGACTACTCCCTGCTGAGTGACCCGCTTGTGACATCCAATAACCTCGACATGGATTTTAGGGTGTGTTACGTTCATATTGATTTATTTATTAGTGGCCTTTATACAAAGTGACGTTCTTTTGAAAAATCGCGGGCAGCCAGTCCATGGAGCAATTGAGGTTAAGGGCCTTCCTCAAGGACCCAAGAGTGAAATCATTCTGTCGAGCCTCGGATTTTAACCAGTGACCTTCCAATGATGGGTTCAGAGGCCTAACCCACAGAGCATCACGCCGCCCATGTGGCAGATCATAAATATATTGCAGGATATCATATGTACAGCATATATGCGATCAGCAAAGAGAGATGATCTTCTGAAAGCCCACTCCCCACCTCCTGTGCAGGGAATGTTCTTTGATCTCCACAACGTGAGCGACACACTGGTGAACTACGCTGTCTACCCAGTGGTCAGGGAGTATGACCGCATGGTCTACCTGGCCCTGTCTGAGTACTTCTTTGACAGTGGGATGTACGCCTACTTCAAAGCTGGGGTTTTTGAGATGGTCATCGCCAATGAGAAGGTGGGTATTTACCAGCCGTGCGGTTCCTTTGTACCCGTCTTCTTCTGCCTGGCTTTACAATTGTAGTGTAAGCAAAAAACAAGTCTATTATCCCTTAGTTACAGATTTTTTTCAGCTGAATGAAATAATTAATTTAGACAACGTATGTTTTTAATGTTCTATAATCAGAAAACATTTTCTAAATAGAATATATTTAATTCTGGAAAAACACAATATAGCATAATGTGAAATAATACTGTCCATTCTAAGGCCACATCTTATACTTTATTTATACTATCCTTATCTTAAATGCAATGGTTTAAGATATTAAATGTTTTTTTTCTGTTTCATACTTACTTAATATATACTTTAAACTTTGGATGTATTTGTTCATAATTATAGCTTAATGGTCAGAAATGTCTCTTCATTAAATGCAAAGTCATTTATTTGTATGCTGGTTTTTAAAATAAAGGTTTGTTGCCATTTACAGTCCATAAGAGTCCAAGCTGCTTCAATAATCATTCTAATAAGACAAAATTATTTATGATTTCAGATGCCAAAGGACCTGGAGATGCTGCTGAGGACAACCTATTTCGGCACGATATTTATGCTGGTGAGCACACACCTTGAATTCGAGGACGGCTGCTTCGAGCACCTATAGCAGTGTTTCTGAATCTGGGCTTCAGGAACCCATAGACATCGTATATCTGTCTGGCAGGGAGCTCGGAGGGAGCAAAAACGTGGACCAGCTGTGGGTCCCTGAGGACTGGGTTGAGAAACATTGATCTATAGGAAACTCAGTGTGGAGATTTCTCTTTGACCGTCTAGGAGAAATGTACTGATGTGTTTCACTTCTGCCTTGTTCAAACATCTGTTATTAATGTATCTCTTTAAAAGAACCCTGCTCTGGTAGAGGCCCCCATCTCCCTGCACCTAGAGGTGACCAGCGCTCCACACTGTGTTATCAGGACATCGGGGGCCAGCGTGGCTGTCACCTCTGTGGTCAGCGTGATGGTGCTGCCTCCCGGGCAGCTCCCTGTGCAGCTCAGCAGCATGACCATGGTGAGGTCTGCTTACCGCCTTGATGACTGTGACCTTACTGACCATGGTGAGATCAGCTTACCCCAATGATGACTGTGACCTTACTGACCATGGTGAGATCTGCTTACCGCCTTGATGATTGTAACCTTACTGACCATGGTGAGATCTGCTTACCGCCTTGATGATTGTAACCTTACTGACCATGGTGAGATCAGCTTACTGCCTTGATGACTGTGACCTTCCTGACCATGGTGAGATCTGCTTACCCCAATAATGACTGTGACCTTACTGACCATGGTGAGGTCTGCTTACCCCAATGATGACTGTGACCTTACTGACCATGGTGAGGTCTGCTTACCCCATTGATGACTGTGACCTTACTGACCATGGTGAGATCAGCTTACCGCCTTGACGGCTGTTAACTTACTGAGCATGGTGAGATCTGCTTACCCCCTTGATAACTGTGACCATTCTGACCATGGTGAGATCTGCTTACCCCAATGATGACTGTGACCTTACTGACCATGGTGAGATCTGCTTAC
>JAODLD010000136.1:10917566-10936371 GCA_026781065.1 Mormyrops boulengeri | reverse complement strand
CCCCCCCCCCCCCCCCCCCCCCCCCCCCCCCCCCCCCCCCCCCCCCCCCCCCCGGGCGGTTTGAGAGTAATGAAACTTGTGTTTAAGAGAATGGTGATTAAATTAAAAAGAAGGAAAAAAAACCTTAATTAAATCTTCAGCAATTTCCTCTGTAACTGGCTCTGATTGTGGCATAGCTGTGTCTTATAATGGTTCTAGGGCCGACAATCAGAGGGAACACTGCTTGAAGTCCCAGCTGTTGACGTTGAATTAGGTGGACTTCTGGATTTTGAAATCTCCAAAGGCAAAATGTCTTTGGAATCTTAGCATTGTTTGCGTTTAAAAATCGATTCATGATGATGTCGTTCTTAATGAGTGTTGGTAAATTTCCTATATTTGCAAATATCAAGTTAATAAAATGAGCTAAAATCATTGTTGCTACTGTTTTGCCATCAGGTTGGAGATTGATAATTCACAGCTGTTTGGTTTCTTACTAGTATAGGACTCCAGTCAAAGAAGAATTTAAAATCTCACTAAACATGAGGTTTTAGATCTTTGCAGCCAATTGTATCTCTCTGAGTTTTCAGTACCAGTTATTACTTGAAACATGCAAAACCACACAAATGGGGGTTATTTTGGGGGAAAGTTCACTTTATGGATCCAAAAAAAAAAGTGCAAGCAGGTAGAAACCATCGTGCCAGTTGAGATTCTCTCCTGAACTGATGAGTTTCTGTTCCAATGATATGTTGAACGTCTGGATTGGTTTATTTTCAGATATTAATATGGCAGCGGAGCGACGACAGAGTAAAGCTCACTCCCGGCAGAGTCCTCCAAGAAGGTAATGTAATGTACAGTCACTGTGGGGTGTGAGGACGGATCCTTTCAGCTGCTGTGGTAATCTGTCTTTTCGTACGAATAAACGACACTGGAGTCATGACAACTTTATTGCCTAATTTTAAAAAAAAAAAAAAAGAATCAAGAACCTGGACTTCAGCTGCATATTCAAGTGATACGTTTTTCAAAAATAAATGGGTAAATCAGTTAGTTTTATGCCTGTGTTGTCTTTTGTCTCAGGTTTTATTTTGCTTTCACTTCCCTCGTTTATACACCTGCTACGATTTGATTTGTCTTTAATATTTTGAGCTCTTCTATAAAATGACCACTGAAGTCGACATCGAATTGTGATTTCTTTGTATCTAACCGGTTCTAGTATTCACTCAATAAACATGATTTAAACCCTGGTAAAATTATTAGGAAATAAAATGTGTAATTCTTAATGTGTGTGGCAAATGTGTTTATGCCTCAAAACCAATGTTTCCTTCATTGTTTGTCTGAGCCGTCATTTGTGTATTTTGCTAATGTTTATTAATTTAGATTAATCACACTTAACATAATTTTGCCGTTAACGACACATTCAATGAATTTTAATATGAAACCATTTAATTGAAAACTTTATGGAAAAAAGACATTTTCGCAGTAGTGTCCTTTTGATATACTTAAATTACAAAGGTCCATGGGACGTTGGTGGGGATTTATTGTGCATCTCAAGCAAACATTCTCGCCTACGGAACTAAAAGCGTTGAAAGTATTTCAAACTCGATATTTTTATCTGCGTTACTGAATGGGAGGAACGGTGCATCGCTACTACAGTGTGGAAAGCTGCTTCCATTTTAAAGAAGAAATTCACAAGACGAGAATCTTCAGGGAATGCTTACCGCCTATATTGGACTATAAATTTTGAGAGGATGCCTTTCACGGGGAGTGGTATTCTGAGCTTTCCTGGAAAATGCAAACTGCAAGCTGAAATTCGTGTTAATTTCCGATCCATTCGCATATTGTAAATGGCTCAGAGAAAACAGTACTAGTTTTTAAATAATTTTTTTCTTCCTTCGGATAGTCAGTTTGATTCAGGTTGATCCATTAACTTTCCATTAAACTTTGCTTGCTTTTGTTTCTTACACATTTTGGTTTTAATGGGTTTTGACAGGCTGGGTGGGGTTCCAAAAGCTCACAGAGGTAGCAAGGGGGCATGGGCCCCATCACTGATGGCGATTTTTGTCCCCTGCAGGCACCCGTATGGTGGCTATGGGGAGAGCCGGGAGCCTCGAGCCCGCACTCGCTCCCCTATACATGGCCGTGATGTGCGTGACCACAGGGAGCCTGGCCGGGAGCCACGGCTTGGCCACCCGCGAGAGCACGTGCCCCGAGACCCGGACTTCGACCGTTACCGTCCCTCCGAGGGTAGGGAGAAGGACCCCAGAGCCGATCCAGGCTTTCGGTGAGCAGTCAGCTGTAATGGGGACTCGGGGCAGTTGCCTGACCCGCACCGGTCTGCTAAAACATCAATAAACTGTTTGTATTGCCTTAGGGATGATGGTTATGACCGATACTACAGAATGGACGATTATTACCGCAAGAAAGAGGACCCCTATGGGGAGAGATACAGGGACCCTTGGAACGGCAGGCGGGAACATGAAGGTAAGTAGAAGCACTCTCCTTTGAGCCAACCTTCAAGCTGGGTATCCATTAGCACCTGTTAGTACCTGTTAGCAGGCAGTGAGTGTTCAGCCCTTCTGGTTTCAGACGACCGGCCAAGGATGGAGGAGCGACGGCGGAATGAGCTCTACCGACAGTATTACGAGGAGCTCCAGAGACGCTACGACTCGGAGCGGCCCGTGGATTGCTCGGTGATCGTGGTGAACAAGCAGCAAAAGTGAGTGATTTCGAGTTTTGTGTAAAGTTGTGTCTGTTGCAGATTAGGTGCTTTTGCTCTGTCACCAGCTTTCACATAATCAGAAGCGGCCGGATCATCAGGAGACGTGGGTCCTTCCTCTTCCAGCAGCCAGTAGTAGAGGCATTTGCCTCTGAATGCCAGTGGAAAGTCTGAGCCGCCTTCCTGTTATCTTCCCGCCAAGGGAGTACGCTGAGACAGTGGGCCGGAAGGTGCGTGACCTGGGCATGGTAGTGGACCTGATCTTCCTGAACACGGAGGTATCGCTGACGCAGGCCCTGGAGGATGTGGGCCGGGCACGCACACCCTTCGCCATCATCATCACACAGCAGCACCAGGTGCACCGTTCCTGTACGGTCAACATCCTGTTCGGCACACCGCAAGGTACACCCACTTTCTATGCTAGTGTTTCACTTAATGCGTTGCTTGATGGGAGGCGTTTTGAGAAAGTGTTGCTAGCCAGTTTCATCATTGTGAGAACATCATAGAGTGTACTTGCACAAACCTAGATGCTGTAGCCTACTACACACCTAGGCTATATTGTATACTGTACATAATTGTATGTGCTATGCTAACACGACTGGCAGCGCAGTAGGTTTGTTTACACCAGCATCACCCCAAGTACGCGAGTAATCATTGTGCTAAGATGTCACTAGGCGATAGGAATTTTTAGTTTCATTACTGTATAATCTTATAGGACCACCATCATTGATCAAAACGTCATTATGCGTTGCACGACTGTTCTGATTTGACTACTTACTCTTGGCTTTTGTTTTCCGATTTTTAAAAAAAAAATTTTTAATCTTTTTTAATAAAAGGTTTTAAAGTAGTTTGTGCTGGAGTAGGGCTGGGTGATATGACTGCAAATCAATATCATGATTAATTGAACATTTTACCTTGATTGCGATTAATGGATGATTTTTTTTGCTGTCATATTTCATTGAAAATTGTTATACTGTAAATATGCTCAACTATTAACTGGGATTTTTTTTCTAATGATTCTTTTTATGATTTTAAAATGGAAGGAAACAGCCACAGATGAATCATTTATGGTTATTCATTGAATATTTTGAACAACTGAAATTAAAGCACAAATCACTTGAAATGAAAACGTCTTATGGAAAAGGTCACATTTTAGTTTTAATGTAAAAAGCAAGTTCCCTAAAAGGTAGAAAATAGTTTGCATTTTTTGGAAACAGTTTATAGTGATCACGTTTGTTTGGGTGAAATTGAATTTTATTTATTTTTTGTCTCAGGTAGATTGCCATCTAATCGACATTTGTATATTTATTACATGAATATAAGGTAATAAAACTGCCAAAAAATGAAGTAACTGACAGCAAGATTACTTTGATTAGAGGTTCTGAATGTCAGTTTTGATTAATTTTCGATTAATTGCCCAGCCATATCCTAGGCTTAGTTCATTTTACTTTTTAGTGAGGGGGGGGACAAATGAAATTTTTGCACATTACCAGAAGGAACCCAAATTGAGCCCTGTGTGGTGGTAAGAGTACCAGTTTGTCTGTCATCTCATTCAGTCTTCTGATTTACATGAGTTACTCTTCGTTTTGTTTCATTTCTTGTTCAAGAACCTATTTGTGGTCAAATTGTTGATCATTAGTTAGTCTTTGGAGAGGCCCTTTCTGTTCGTGTTGTCTCAGTATTTAGCTAACGGGCAGATTACTCACACAAGCTCACAAAGTAATCTTCACCTTTCAAAAAATCATGCATTGTTGTGATTAATAATGTAAGGTAATTGTATTGGAGCAGTACAGGTTTGGCAAGAACGCAGCCCAGAGCTTTCAGTTTTGTTTTGGGTCTGAATCAGGGCTGGCTAGTAGTATAATTGTATACACAGGGCTGCATATAACTTGGATGCAAGTGCGCATTCACAGTTAAAAGCGATACGGGTGGCGATCGATTACTGTGACAGTGCAAATGCATATTTTATGTGTATTTGTGCTGATATGACAAATTATCGTGCATTTTAACCTGTGTATGCTAATTCGTACTTCACTTGCGGTATAGAGGTTACAATGCACGGTAATTTCTTGTCATGTTAGCGCAAATGCACTTAAAATACGTACGCATTTGCACTGTCACAGTAATCGATTGCCACCTGTATCGCTTTTAAAGGTGAATGCGTACTTGCATCCAAGTTATATACAGCCCTGTGTATACAATTATACTATTAGCGCTTTTAAAGGTGAATGTGTACTTACCAGTTATATGCAGCCCTGTGTATACAGCTATTGTTTTGAGGTTAAGTGAACTAGCATTTTTCTAAGTTTTCCATTTGAGTGACCATTTTTGTTGGTCTGCCACTTCCTGCTAACACTGCCACTTCTTATTGATGTTGCAGAGCATCGCAATATGCCTATGCAGGATGCTATGGTGCTCGTGGCACGCAATTATGACCTGTTCAAGGCCGAACACAGGGATAAGGAGCGAGAGGAGATTGCCCACAAGGCTGCCAAGATGGCGGACGATGTGCTGATGCGGGAACACGAGCGTGAGGGCCACCCCATCTCCCTTCAGCCAGTCATTACCCTGCTGGCGGAGAGCAGGTGGGTTAGCCGCTAGGGCTGGGATGATTATTCGACGTAATCGACAATGCCGATTTATGAAAATGCGTCAACGTGGAATTTTATTGTTGATGCGTTGTGTAAAACTATGTAAATGTTTTGTAACTGCAATGTACTAAGTGATAAGCTAAATGTATTCTAAGGGAAAGTACTTTATCCCCTCGGGAGCACGTTACCACTCCTTTTAAGAATCGCGCAGTAGAACAGTCTGCTAATAACTGAACTTTAGAATTTCAGATTTGTGTGTGGGGGGAGGGGGTGAATTGTATTAAATGACTAAGAACATGAGAAATTTACAAATGAGAGGAGGCCATTCGGCCCATCAAGCTTGTTTGGGGAGAACTTACCTAATAGCTCAGAGACTAATTTGAAAATAATTGCTTATCAATAAATTTATCATCAGATCAATCGAAAAACTAGTCGTTAGATTAGTCGAATAATCGAAAAGGTAATCGCTAGGTCAATTGTTTAAAGAATAATCGTTTGGGACAGCACTATTAGCCGCTAGGTATAATAGCAAACATTGCAGACTTGACAGGAGTGCCTGGGTGCTTCAAGCTGTCTTTTCTTGGTTTGATGTAAGCGTGTCCATCCACATTACAGGTTTCTTACTTTGGAAGAGTTGGATAGACTGATTGACTATCTGAGGGACAAGAGAGACCGCCTGGTGAGGAGCAGCGGTGATCCACACGCAGGTACTATTATCGGAGCCTCGATTAGTTTCATTATGAAAGAAGAGGTGTGACACACGTCCCCATGATTTTTCCAGAGCTGGGTCTTTGCCGTGTGTTCCCAGTAGTGTTCAATGTTGGTAACGGCTAAATACCTAGACATTTATTAGTCTTTGTTGATTCGTATCCTCATTCCTCAGCGTCCCACCAACCTGCCACAGCCTCCCCGCTGGAGCCGCCCCATCCGCCGGCGCCGGCCCTTTCTAGTGGGCCTCACAGTGTACATGGTTCCCATACGACCCACTCTTCCCATACTGTCACCCCAGGCCATACCCCTCATTCTTCTCATACAGTCCATTCAGCTCATACGGTCCACCCAGCTCCCCCGACCCACCTGACCCCACAGACACACCTGGTGTCATCCTCAGTCTCCAACCCTCCTCCACCATCCAGCCATCAGCAGGAGCTGCAGGCCAAGATCCTCAGCTTGTTCAACAGCGGATCCGGTGCTGCTGTTGCCAACACCAGCGTGGCTTCCCAGTCTCAAGCGTACGGCAGCCCTGCTATCAACCAAACCACCGGTCTTCCCGCTGCACTGGGGCCCTCCACCCTTCCTAAAATACAGCAGCCCCCCGCTCAGAGCTCTGGCATGATGGCCACTCGACCAGCACTGCGACTGCCGGGGATGCCACCCAGTGTTGCCCCCGCGCAGTATGGTCCCCCAAGCCGCATGTCCACCCCGATAGGAGTACAGAGGCCACCCACAGCTGGCACTGGGATCAACTTTGACAACCCAAGTGTGCAGAAAGCCCTGGACACTCTGATTCAAAGTGGACCTTCCATCAACCACCTAGTAAATGCAGGCAACGTCCAAACCCAAGGCATTGGTCAGCCGGCAACGCTGGCCCTGTACCCACGCCACTACTGAGCCTACTAACGTACTCCTCCTTTAGTTTTTACAGATAATAGTTTGTAAAATAGTGAGATCTTTGATATGAAAGTGTGTTTGAAGTCCTGGGGGAGGGGGGATTTGTCTCTGCATTTAGATGTCCCCTCCCCCCTTCCAAATTTTGGTGTTGCGTTTTGTGTACCTCTTGGTCATGTTTGTGTAGTCAACGCTGTTGTAACTCACTTTATTTCATTTTACCAGTTGTGGTTGATTTAAGGAACTTCTGTTCCACATTGCATGCTTGAATGTAGACTTTGTCCATACTGCCTGGAATTTGGAAGATGCGGTTTTGAGTGTTGGACATCGCCGGTACTGTAAATTGTTTTATACAGTCATTTTGCTATTGTGTATATAGACTCTTGGCTATATGTTGCTCAAATAAAATAATTCCAGGTTTCTCATTATTTTGTCTTTTATTTTAAGACATTTTTGCACTTCTCCAAAATGGAGACCTGCTTAATTATGTGGAAAACTGAAAGATACAAGTCATCCCTTTGTTATTAAAAGGGATTGGCTTTGGGTTCGGATCCAGCTGCTTTCTGCTGCTGTCTTAATGAACAACTTTAATATGACGTTTTGTAAGGAACTTTTTATTCATAAATATGTTGATCTTTGTGTGTTAACATGCCTCAATCAATACAATGATGCACGCACTTCATTTATAGTCAAACATTTTGAGAATATGGAAAACCACGTTGGATTTTTTTCTGAAATAGCAATTTTGTTTCAGGTCTTTTATGGTATTTATTTTTAGGTCAACAAAAGACCTGTACATCATTTAAATGCTGAGGAACTGGATTCCTCTTTCTGGTTCTCAGGCTTCATGTGTGTGCAAGTTTCCTTCTTGCATGAGCAGTGTGCCTTTTAGTCCCTGATTGATCTCTCGGTTTTTCTCCATTGAAGATTCTTATTTTGAAGAAAGCCAGGAGACCTTCTCGGTTACTGGTCCGCCACTATCAGGGTCGGGGATCTTGTATCTTTATGATGGATGGTAAAGAAACGGTTAGATTTGCACATTATTGAGCAGGTGTAAGAATTCACAGGGAAGCGCAGCGTGAGAGTGAAGAAGGAAAGTTTTAATCTAATTTATGTGTACTTTCAGCCTAAAATACGTTTTGGTGGTTTATGTTTCTGCACAAAGGATGTGCTGTTGCACACAACTGCTCTTAACTTGCTTATATTTTTGAAAAATAAACCTGATGTTCCTTTAGGGCACAGGTGTCAGACTCCAGTCCTGGGGGGCCAGAGCCCTGCGCATTTTTGGGTTTGCCCTCGTTTAACACACCTGATTCAACTTCTTGTGCTAATTACCACATAGCTGTTGAACTGAATCATTTGTGGTGGAACAGGGAAAGAACTAAGCCACACAGGGCTCCGGCCCTCCAGGAATGCAGTTTGACACCCCTGCTTTAGGGAACTGCAAGTGATCTTTCAGCGACAAAGAGGAAACTAATCTTAGATGGCCAGAGATTTGTCGACATCTTAATCTAGTGTCTAGCGGATCATTTAAAATTCTTTGCTGGAACCATTTTCTCATGAAAAATTTTGACTGCCAGTTTGTGTGCAGAGTATTGCAATGCCATATGTATAGCTGCCATGTATTACTATGCAAGTTATTTGAAAGGAGGAACTCATGAGCAAAGCTGTAATAAAATTAATTTAGTTTATTGCATTTTCTGCTGACAAATCTATAAAATGTTACAGGAACGCCAGAAGCCATAGATATAGAAGCATTTGAAATGTAAGGTAAACCTACAGTTTGCGTTTAATTTTCAATATATCGAACACAAAGGATACGTCTATCTCTTTAAATTATTCAACCTACAACTGACACAAAAAATAAACATCTAACCCTACTAAGTGTTTTTTATTATTTACATGTCCCAGCCCCCCACCCTTTCAGCGTTTACAGGTGCACACATACACATACAGCTAAAACACAATAACAAATAACATACCTACAGCAATACTTCTACCTGGGGAAGAACTTAAAAAGTGTGAATGTTAAACACCGAAACACAAAGGGATTAAGATATATCATTTTTCTTTTTTTTTTTTTGTTCTACATCCATCCATATTGAGACATTCGTACAAAATATATTACAAATTTCCAGTGGATTAAAAATGAAAACCAAATTCAATATTAGCTTCTTAGTGGGGTGCTTTATTCTGCGTCTTTTAAATGTCGGCCGACTCCTCATTTCATTCTACGCTTCAAATGTTTGCTTGTTTGTAAACTATGTTGTAAACTGCATTTTTCTATGAATGGGAAAATGCAGATTTAACCATCTGCTGATCAAGTAAATAAAGTAACACCTATTTTGTAGACAAGAATGGATAGTATGCAGAAATGAAGATGGACACAAGCTGGAAAACTGCACATCCTGCTTTAATATTAGGCCCATTTTACTTCATACATTTGTATTTATATCAACGTACCACATAATAAAACCTCTTTCACAGTGTTAACGGACATCAGAAGTTGTTTTCACTTTTATATTTCTCTTTTTTGTATTTGTTTTACTTATATATTGATAACTGTATATTTCTATTGTAATTATTAACACTTCCAAAACTCCAGGTTTTCCAGGCAAAACCCATGCACAGTGCAATATCCCTATGGGATCAATAAAGTTTTTTCTGAATCTGATTTTGAGCTGCAATAACTTGTATATTTTTAATCCACTGGAATATGTGACTTTTCAACACAGGTACAATACTGTCAAACATAAACATAACAAAAATACTTTGGTAATCAGTTTATCTTCAGTTAATATAATCTTTTGAATAATGAAAACAAACTACTTCCATATATATATTTTGTTTTATTTAACAAAAAACAAGCCTGTAGCTGACATATTGATAAACGATTCCACTGATTGACCAAATTTTTATATATATATTTTTAAAAAGTGCTCACAATTACAAGCCTGTATTGTAGCTAAATCAACAAGTGAAAAATAAAATACAGAATGTGGATAAAGACAGTAATGAGAGTAACATATACCTAATTAATCAGAAGCATGCATCAAGTGACACAAACGAAGGGGCCTGGCACTGTGCTGGAGCTACACTAGGGGGCCTCCTGTGGCCTCTTATGGCAGCTTTAGCCAACTGGGGGCATGAATGCAGAAACTTCTCTGCTTTTTGGTGGGTATCTAGTGGACCAGATCTCCCTGGACTTGGCTACCTTTCCAAGTGGAACCAGGCAGCAAGCGTAACACTATAGCCCTTACCACGATTGATTTTGATGGTCTGTCCTCCACCCATAGATAAAAAGGAGAGGGTGCTGAGATAGTGTCCCATTGCAGATATTTGGGGGTGGGGGGCTACTGTGCTACAAGGGTAGGGAGGATGGGCTGCAGGGTCAGTAGACAAGGTTCCAGCAAAGCCCAGGCCCATTCTGGAAGCGCTCGTTTATAGTCTTTGATCAATATTTAAGAATTATACTGCAACCACATGTGAATACAGTGCAGAGAGATCAGGGGTGGGTTTCTGGAGGGTTGTGGGATGCTTGTGACAGGTGGTTCACAACACAGCTAATGACATGTAATGTTACAAGTACATGACTTTGAAGTGTGCCTTTTTGTCTCTGTCATTTGCACAGGAAATGTGATCATAGAAAAAAAACTCCTGTCATTACAAGCCCCGTCTTTCATCTAAAGCACCCTTTTGTTACAGGAGTTAAAATAATAGGTTCTGCACTTAATAAAGAAATGCACATGTGTATTTTTCCCAAGTTCGGCATCGTGGTCACAGCTTGCATTATGTACTGCGTCCACTAGGGGGAGATTACGGTTAAGATAACTATTTAAATGAAAGACACAAAAGGGGACTTTTTTTTGCTTATTCCTGCCTCATAAATTGATCTACAATAAAGTTAAGCCCTGTATAAAGTGCTTTTCGGTGTGTCTCACAGCCATCACGGAGGAGATATTTTTTATTTCTAAAAAAGCATGAGTCTTTCAGAGCACGGTAGGGACATTCTGTCAGTTCTTCTGTTTATTAATGTAACCACAATGATAGATATTCATATTTCATACAATACAGTTAGCAAGTTAACTTCTCTTTCTAGGCAAAATTAAAAAAAGAAAATACTTGCACTCAACCAATAAAATAACTTCCTAAGGGTACATTTACAATAATAAAACAAAGAAGGTCAAAAAGCTCTAATATCCTACTTCTGCTGCATTATAGACAAAGCTGGACTGGTGAAATTTTCAGGAGCATTCACTCCCTTTCTTACAATACTCATTCACCTCTGTTACATTATGTAAATAACATTAAGACAGGACTGAATACAATACTTTGATCACACTTTTCCTAAGTCCCCACAAGGACACCGGCCAGCAGTACTGGGCCAAGCGGGCATCGCTCTCTCCATGCTTTCATGTCTTACACTTAAATTTGCCACATCAAAGGAACCACATAAACAAGCACAGCCACAAATACCATGCAAAAGGGAATTATAAAACACTAACTAAGCAAGTTCATTGTCTTTTTTCCCTCCAACCACCAAGTAATCTAGCAATAATTGTGAGTAGCATTTAATGTCAGGTAGTACTTCATTAAAAATGTGATGACGTTTAATGTAGATGAAACACAGGTTTCTGGCAAAGTGTGTCTTGCGTTTGCATTGGCCTGAATTGGAAAGAAAAGCTTAGTCCAGACTACAAATTTCCGGTTGTCTTTCAATTTCATTAAATTTGATATCAGATATCCACTTCAGGCAAAGGAACTACAGCTCCACATGCATGTGGGTCAATATTACCACAGTTGCATGTTTATCGACTTTAAGCATATGCCAATGGACAAAGAGTGCAAACAGTGTAGCTGTTTAAACGCTAAAATCCAACAACAGCACTCTTCGAGGAGCTTTGTCAGAAAGCGAAAGGAGTAACTTCAGATGCGACCTCGGAAAGTGAACCGCGACATGGAACAATCGGTCCAGATTTGTGGCAAGGGGACATTCTCACAGCTTTAGTTAAAAATGAAAACACCTTAAATCATTTCACTTGTGGGGACTTCAGCTGCTCCCTGGTTCCATGGATAACTTTACGGTATGGTCTACATCCAAGTTAATACTTGATGTTTTCTATTGAGGAAAAGGCTCTTATATTTCAAAATCAAACCTGCTTTGGTAAAATTATACACACCACATACATTGATAAGAAGCATTGATAGAATTTTCTATTTATACTTTATGTATTATATGAATTTCATTATTTATATTAGCAGCATTTGCAACAACAATTTCTTTGTATATGTCTATATTTTCAGCCATGTCACCAGATTTACCCCAGCAAACCTAAAACCCCCTTGTTTAACAGCTCTATAAATAATTTCTCCTCATAAAAATTCTTTTATATACTCAGGTATGGGTACCATGCCTCATACTTCCTTTCAGAGTACATAGTTGCGATTGTTCACTAATAATAAATTAATAATATTATATGAAATCTACTCATAAAGGATCTGTATAAAAATAAAACAAGAGATGTGTCCATATTAACCACTTGTACATTCATTTTAAAATAGGAGCACATGTTTCCTATATTCCCAGATGGGCATTCTGGGAAATCTAATTGAAAATTTATTGTTAATAGTAACTGCTATTTGTGCCAAAGATTTCATAATTTAAATAACTTTTAACTAAACTATTAGTTATTTGAACAAGTACTGAAAGCTTTTCCATATGCTTGGTAATACATCCATAGCTTCTGCATATGTAGGAGAACCACATAATTCAGTATTTGATTCCGATATGCCAATTGACATTTGTTGCATATCATTAGGGTAAATATATTAAAATGATTTTTACATGGCTCAACAGACAGGACTATGTTTGGCAATATACTCCCAATAAATAAACAAATAAATAAATACATGAATAAATAGATAAATGTTTATCTTAAAAAATATATTAACGGTCATTTATCTATAGTTGCTAATAGTTATTGATCAAGATATATTTATATAGACTTTATAAACTTTCATAGAATTAATTTTTGTATAAATCTTTTGTATAGCTGGTGTCTTTATACACATTGCAAATGTAGTGCGATTAGTCACTGCTGGATTTTCTGTAGGAGACGTGTTCAATGTGCCACCTAATTCACGTGAAGTATTTTCATTTGCACAGTGGAGCAATCACTCAGTGCACAGTGTATAACCATTCAGATGTGTCAAAGATACCGTAACATTTACTATAGTGAGAAGAACAAAGCCGCTTCGAAACACTGCATGTGCTTGAAGCTCTTAGTCACAAAAATACTACATTGATATTTAACTATGCATCTGAGTTTGTACACTATTTACAGAAATCCGCAGATGGGGTCAGGGGTGAATGCATCTCACAGAAATGTTGACATCAGGATTGCACACTTTCTTGCTCTTGTTTCTGGCCTTCCAAGGGGTTTGCAAGAATGCCATCTTGCTGTACGGCGGCGTGTCCCTTTCCCAGGGATTTTTGGCACTGCATTTACTGGTGCTCAATTTCATGGCCGATGAGGTCTGCGCCATTTAGAGTACAGGTATAGCTCCAAGAATGAAAGCAAAACACAGTCAGGGCATATCTCTGGCTGCCATCTAATGTGCAACGTCCAAGGATGAATCTTAGGGACCGGAACCGTGCAGGACACTCCTTGGGCACCTCCTGACATGTCCACTCTGACCCGCTTCATGGAACCTCTTCACAGCAGGGTTGACCATGGCACATAAGCTGCCAATGGGACTATTCGCCATTCCCAAAGAGGACACCTCATATATGGCAGTGACTCTCCTGCTCTTTCACTGTCTGCACCAGTTGGTCGCAATGGCTCCCCATCCCACAGCAACTGAGACTGGGGGTACTGGGAACGTGTAGGGGAAGTTATGGTGAGTTCTTTGAATTACAAATCATTTTGGGGTAACCGAACTCCACCAAAGGCATTTTACAGGAAGACAACTACATAACGGATGACACTCCCCAAAAAATCTTCACTTCCCTAAAGCCATCATAATCCACAAAATCCTTCTCAACGCTCCTGAAATATCTGCTGAAAATGCCTCTTTTAATATCAAACCTAAATCGACCGAAATACCGGGGGGAAAATTTTCCCCATGATCTCAAACTCCCACTGACCCCCTTCCACAAATACCAGTCTGAGTGGCAGGGCAGGTAGAGCGATGAGGAGACAAGTACGCACCTTCTGACTGTGTCTAGGGCAACAGTGTAGGTGTTTGGCAGCTGAATGGCAGAGGACTGGCTGGCATCTGTGATATGTGCTGATGTATTATGCGAGGGCTAGTCAGCAGGTAAACAGGCAAGCTGAAGCCTCATTAATCAGCCACAGGAGAAGTGAGAGACAGGGCCAGTGGCACCTCAGCTGTCAGCTGCTTATGACATTGTACGGTGAGTTACATCTAAGGAGACCAAATGAGAAGTGAACGGTGGAAATTAGTGAGAGAAGAAACGTGTTGGGTAAGAAGGTGAATTGCGTCACATCGTATGGGGTGAACAGCAATGTAGGGCTAGTGTCTGGGCTATTGCTATCGAATGGGTCAGCTAGCGATGGGTCAGTCTGTGGAGAGGTAGCAATGAAGAGGAGAGAAGGGGGCGGGATGAGGAATGCTGGGCCGATCTCTCAGGAGTAAATAGTGATGACCTCACGTCCTCCGCCACGCACAAGGAGGACCCGATTGAGACCTTCAGTCAAGACCTCTAGGAACTCCATGTCTAAGACAGTTTGAATTAAGGTACCAGCATAAAAAGAACAGATAATTTTATGAAGAACTTATAATCTAAGTCTAAAATCCAGACTCAAGCATAAAGTTGCACTGCTAAAACTAAAAGAAAATTTAAATTAGCTAAAACCATTTTTAAAAGTCAAGTAAAATTATTGCTTTGGACAAAAATAGGCAGAGGGGTGACTTTTGTAGGCCCAAACATGTGTTTAGGGAAATATATACGTAATTACAAAAAATCGATAATTTAAGGCTGGCATGTTTTTCTTTCTGAATATGGAATATCATTGTCTCATGATCATTGTAATGTTTAATTGTTTTGCAAACAGAAGCCATGAAAAATGCATGCCGTCACAGTCCTACTGAAAAGGATACAGTTTTCATCACCAGTCCGGTTTTTGGGCGGTCCCGGCATGTTTAGGAGGACCAATTTGGCTTCTTGGGATTTCTTAATGATGACTCCATTCAGCTTCAGAGCTGTGTGCATGCGTCTCACATTGGACTGGTTTCTAATGGAGCAAATGGGAAAATTATTATTTATTTTTTTAATGATGTTCATGTGACTCCTTACTGAAATGAATGTGTGACAACATCAGCATTTGAAACTCTTGACTCTGTTGTAGTCTAACGTTTTTCAGTCTAGAGCTGAAAGAGTTAGATTATTATGGGATTCTGGTATGACTGTGGCTTTGTGATGAGATACAGAAGAGGCTTCCAACCTCGCTTAAACCAGGGACAAGTAAATGAAAACAGGCCAGAGCGCTGGACCACTACCACTAGGGGGCGTTGGAGGGGCATGGATACCCTGGCAGATTCAGGGGGCCCAGCACTTTACAGAGGCTGTAGAATATGTAAAAAATATACATAGAATTGGCCGGGGGGGGTTGTGTTCAAGATGACATTTTCTTAGGGGGCCCAGAAGATCTAGTTATGCCCTTTTCTACGACATGTGTGTAATCACATAAGTAACTAAGAAATAACAACTATCCCCCTTGAATATGCTTTGTAAACCAGATAATCATGGCAACATTTCATCAATTTAAAATGTGTTTCTGTGGACTCCCTGCCATTTCTCTATGGACCTCCAGGGGGCCGCAGCCCCCAGATTGAAAACCCCTGACATTCCCTTAATTGTGTTTATGTCAAAAAATGTCTTGAAAAGGCTTAAATGAATACTTACAGGTTCTCCCACTCCCTGTGGCATGACAAGGAGAGAAACACAACCCAGTTAATGATTATAACAAAATAAGATGCCAGGAGTTTAATATAAAATAGTTCTGGAACCTTTGAACCAGAGTTTGGAGTTTATAATTGGGCACAATGAGAGTCTTGACCAATACGGGCTGCAATTTCATCCAAAGGACAGACTATGCAGTTGACAGCTAATACGGCATACTGAATACATCCACACAAATACTGAACATATACACGCATACACATAAACACATGCTCGTCTTATTGGGATAAAGTGTCAAAACTGCCCTTATTTGTTAGAACTCTGGGGCGCTGCTTCAATATTGGGGTGATCAGTCTCATAATTTAATCACTTTTAGTTTATCACACATGGTGGGAAGATGGTGGTGCAGGAGGTAGTGCTAGCATTTGGTAACCAGACGGCTGCAGGTTCCTCCTGACCCCATCAAAGTGTCCTTGAGCAAGACACTGAACCCCAAATTGCTCCCGGTGTGCAGTTTGGCGCCTTGCATGGCAGCCTTTGCCACCAGTGTATGAATGCAAGGCATGAAGTTGTGAAGTGCTTTGAGTACTTGTAGGAGTAGGAAAGCACTATATAAATACAGTCCATTTACACATACAATCCCAGTTTGAAACAGATCCATCAAATGGTTCTTGAGTTATCGGCAGTGGTGGGCACAGCTAACTGAAAAGTTAGCTCTGATAACCACTAACTCCAAATTTAATTCAATAACACTAAACCGATAAACCACAAAAAAAATTTGCAGAAGCTAACGTTAACCGCTAACTGCTAACTTTGGATTGGATGAAGCTTTGGATTGGTTTTTGGCTCTGAAACCCTTAAGACATAGCTGGCGGTTTTTGGCTCTGAAATCCTTAAAAACATACACAGAGAGCTAAAATTTTAACCTGTTTTTAAAATTTTAACACTGGAGTTCCATCTGTTTGACTAGAGTGATTGCCAGGGGATATTTAGGACTTACCCAAATGGGTATCGTTGGATTCTGTAGTGTCTCCGCAATAAATCTGCACTGAAATTTTTGCTATGATATTCCGTTCCGAGATACAAGCGTTTTTGTCAGAGAAGCCTATTTTGCAACTGGCCCATGCTGACATTTTGCCCTCAGTGAAGCTGCTTGGGGACTACAAAAATGGCACCGTTTACCCGGAGTTAGGAAGAAGGATCTCATTTCTTTATTGGTCTATAGCCCTGTCAGTCAGAACCTAGAAAATACAACTGGGGGACCTGTATCATGAAGCAGGACTTCTTGCTTAGCTGGATAAATGGTAAATGTAAGAGAATGAAGATAAAGTCAATTTAAACTAGGGCAACTTAAATCTGACATGTTATCCAACTAAGCAAGAAATCCAGCTTCATGATACAGGCCCCTGTTCTTCGCTTAGTTCAGGGTACCCCCAGTTTAAATGGTCTTTATCTTCGTTCACCTACATTTAACCCAGACTACCTTAAATCTGACAAGATATCAAACAATCTTGTGTTTACCCGTAGTCAGCCAAAGGGTGCCAGATAAACTAGCAGACACGCTCACAACAGATAGGAACAAATATGTATGATTTTAGGGTTTACAAACATTTCCCACCATTAAACTTTATTCACTTTATCTGCTAAAAAAAGATAGCAGATTTACAGTTAATAAAACTGAATTTAGCAGAAGCTAACTGGTCTGCTAACGGTTTTCAAAGTCAGCAGAAAATGCTAACTCGCTAACAAAAAAGTTAGCTTGTTAATAGCTGGTGAACCCTGTTCACCACTAGCTATCAGTTCACATACTAAAGGAACTGCAGTGGCAGTAGACAATTAGTATTAATGATGCAGAAGAAAAACCCTAAAAAGCCATGGATTTTCTTTGTGAATAAGAATGGATAAACAGAAAGACTGGACTGGCTATGAACAGAATGGCAACATTGCTGAGTTTTTCAAACTCAGCAATGTGTCATGTATTTCACAGAGGGGTCACCACCCCAAAGACAGGTCAGTGGTCAAGGCTGACATTAATTGTGCAGACATTTCATGTGGTGACACTGATCTATTAGCTTCACCCAAAGCACCAAACGCGACCAGATGAAACGTTGCTGCGGTAATGTTACAAATGATATTTCACTGAAACAGTGATACACTGCATTTTACTATGATTTTAAATGTCTTTCGGCTTATGACATACAAACAACTTTCTCGGAGGTATAAAATCAAAAATTACGAAGAAATATTATAGGCTACTGTATGGCCACAAGCCACACCTTAAATAACAAACTTTAAAAAAGTTCACATGCATTTTTTATCTCACTTGTGAGGTACCAATAACATGAATGCCCAACTTAAACTCTCCAAGCATTTTACAGCCTGCCACCCTCCACCGAAAATATTTCATATTTCCCCCAGTATTAATTTAATTTTGACATGACAGTGTAACAGTGTGAAACAGATCGTTGAGAACGTTGCAGTCGTTGAGAAATGTATTATATATATATATCCACAAAATATTTATTACCTGAATAAGGTAATTCAAAGAGATCTTACGCACAGGGATGCACATAACTTATACGGGAGTATGCATTCATCTTTAAGTGATGCGTGCAGCAATCGATTGTTGTAACAGCACAAATGCGCATGTATGATAATTCATACTTCATTTGCGGTAATTTCATGTCATAAAATATGCACACATTTGCTCTTTTACGACAGTCGATTGCCGCACGTATCGCTTTTAAAAGTGAATGCGTACTTGTGTACCAGTTATGTGCATCCCTGATTATGGGGATATTAGATATGTTAATTAGGGGTATAATTAATGTCACTTGGACTGCATAAAGAAATCTAACTGCAAAATACGCAGCCACTCCCTCAAAGTGCAAGATTCTGTCTCTTGATGCTAAGGAGCATAACACTGGTGCAAGGGCGTAACTTTGGCTGGAACATTGGGGGGGTTGAGGTCTCCACCCATTATGGGGG
>JAODLD010000136.1:10883197-10917466 GCA_026781065.1 Mormyrops boulengeri | reverse complement strand
CTGTCAGAGTGGACAGACCACAGTAGCACAGGAAGTTAAGGCCTGACTGTCAGAGTGGACAGACCACAGTAGCACAGCAAGTTAAGGCCTGACTGCCAGAGTGGACAGACCACAGTAGCACAGGAAGTTAAGGCCTGACTCACGGCTTCATGTTGAATATATCCTTGATGCCCTCTGGGGTACCAGCTCCGGGTGGCTTTCCTTTGTCACCATCAAACTTCTCTGTCCACGTCATGTGGACCTTATCCCCGGGGGTCTCGACACTCTCGGTGGGTGACTGAAGGCTGGTTGGGGTTGCTGCGGTGTTCTTGTCATGGATGAGCTGCACCTGTTGGGGTCAGGGTACATCAGCAGACTGAGAGGGTGGGATGAGGCAGATCACAATGGCTGGGGGGTGTGTGGGGGGGCCGTTAGAGGGACACCTTTTTCACTTCATGAGACTTCATGCCATATGCTCCCTTTTGACCCTAATTTCACAGTGTTTACAGGCTGAAACTAACAACGGTTTCACTGGATGGAACAAGCACACAGACTGATTAATGGCCTAAAAACTGTGACCTAGGCACTAAATAGTTATTGCTATCCATCATTTAACTTGATTACCATCAATGCTGCTTTGAGTAATGCTTAGTAATACCTGTAATGTTTAGTATCTTTCCCGTTTTGACAATGTACAGTACATCCCTCTAGACAACTGGTCAACCAAAAGAATAAAATGTGAATGAGATATTTAAATTCGTAATAGCAAAAGAGAAGTACTGAAGCACATAGAGTGAATATTATTGAAAACTGGGTGAACTGAGCAAGTGGGAGAGGAAGAGGAGAGACGGCTTATGTAAGAGGTGCAGCGATACACAGAGGAGGCTTCATAACGGCATTGTGAAGATGCCACACCTCCTCCTCAGGCTTCTCCTGCTCGCTGCTGCTGGGCTGCTCCTCGGTCACGCTCAGCTGCGTGCTCACAACACTGGGGTTTTTGCGACGGATGGAACCCCGGGAGGAATCCGTGATGCTCTGTATCTGTGAGCGGCAATGAAGAGACGAGAGTCTGAAGTCTCAAGCATCAAGGCCGAAGTGGTAAAAGTACAAAAAAAAAAAACAGAGTAACAGACGGGAATATTTTTCTTACTTCGCGTTCACGCTCGTTCTTGGTGAGATTAATCTGCTTGAGGATTTGGGATCGCTGCTCCATCACTAAGGTCTTCTCATAGGTGTAGGCTGAGATATCGCTGTCATGCTGAAAATATGGAAACAGTGCAGTAGCTCAGACCAGGAGAAACAATGGCTTGTGGGATTATGCTGCCCACAATGGGCTAGACAGGAAGTGCTTAACTGAAGCCTAAAGATCAGTATTCACAATGAGGCCCAAGATCTCACTGGAGAAACTGCCTCAGTATCCTTTGTCTTTTCACTTACCTGTTGTTATGTGACTTTGAAGTGTACAGTACTTTGGTGAACACGCAGTGCTCTTGAAATATGCGTTACAAATAAAATTTTAGTTACTTACTTACTTACTCAGAAGCAAGAATGATAACAGTATAACAGAGGAATTGAATAAGTAGCCTGTAATTGTATGGTTTCACGCCTCTTACTTATTATATATACTCAATATTTCATATTATGTGATGAAACTGAAAGCCTAAATATACATCATATCTCTTTTATAATCCCTTATTGGTTTCCCAAAGAAGATAATAAATTGGATACAATAACGATTTTGCCAAAAATGAATGATCGTCAGAAGACTGGTCATTTCCCTTTAGCATCCCCAAGTGGTCATTGCGGACATCACTCATTCAGTTAAAGCTTTTATTCTCATTTAACTCTGAGATGATATCCCTGAATCTGCAGCATCATAGGAATAGCTAGCAAGTAATGGAGCACAAGCAGGCTCAAATACAGTTTCACCATATAGTAGCCAGCAACGGAAAGCATTGCAGAAAACAAGTATGCAGTTTAAGAAATAAAGGCAGCAGGAAGTTGAGAAACAGTCCCTGAGGCTGGTGTCTTTGTAAAATTCAGCTTTTTGTTTGAACATCAGAGAGTTGAAGAGAAAAACTCCAAAATGGCCTCACCATCTCCACAACTTCAACTTCGGCATCAATACGCAGGTGGTACAGGAAGGTGGTCAGGTCTTTCTTCATCTGGATGCTGTTGTCATCCATCTGGGCCACAGTGAAGATGCGCATCTTACACTTCCTCCACACCTAGAGAGGGACAGACATCGGTCACATGTCAGTGGTGCATTATGGGCCGCCACACTCCAGGTGTACCATTTGCATGGGGCCGCTGATTAAATATACCATTTCATCCTTTTTCTTTCGATGTCTTTTACTTCGTCCAAATAGTATAAATAGTACAAATTTGCTAACCTATCCCATTATTGTTGCAATGAATTGTAATAAAAGAATATTCATATACATATTCTCTGGATAAACTCAGACAATTGAATCATTAGACAATTTAATCTGTTAACAACTAAAGCGTACTTATGTATATTTTAGTTAGTGTTTTTTTTTGCAGACTCTTGTGAAGGTAAGGATATAGGGAAAAACACATTGGTTATATTTAGGTGCACAAATGCATTTTTAAGAGATGATAATGTACCAAGAGAGACCAGTCTTTCGTTTATTTCATCTTTTATTTCCTGAACAACATAACATTAGAGGCAACCATTTAAATGATGGATTATTACCAGCCCTGCAGCATTATGCGCAATTTTATCAGATGCGTTTTTAGACCCCCAGAAAGAGGCAAATTAAACTGCTTTACCGGCAAGCCGGAACTCTTCTGCTTGGGAACACTCTGTAATATGATGTTGGTATTATTTATTTTTTGCTCCCCTCCCATCCAGGGTGCACCTCCTGGGATGGGCTCCAGCTACCCCCCCACGACCCCCCCGACCCCATAACCCTGACCAGGATAAATGCTCGGAAGATGGATGGCTAGTGCTTTGTAAGTATTACCTAATGCTGTTTTTTTGGAAAATGACTGTATATATGACAAATACCAGACAGTGAAGCCTTACATTACGAGAGCTGTGGGCAGGGGTGCAGTTACAAACTCTGGACCCACTGACAAAATGCGACCTTGGGCCCCCACCCAATTTTACATACTATTTTTCATATTCAAGGGTCCCTGTCAAGTGCTGGGTGCGCTGACTCTGCCATATCCCTGCCCCCTCAATGCCTTTGTCTGAGTTGGGGGGTGAGTATGTTCCCATGTCTTACTGGTTTATCTCCATGTTCTCCAATTTCTTACCACAGTCCAAAAACATGATGTGTTTAGGTGGATTCCTCTTCACAGTATAGTGCGAGGAGCCCGGTGTGAATCAGGGAAGCTAAGAACTGTTGCATCCTGAGTTTTTAACTACTGGCAGGATCATCCATGGCAACCAGGTCTCAGCAGAGGTGTCATACTAACCCTACCACCTATACTGACCTGAAGTGTTAAAGGAGAGCACAGACTGCAGCAATGAACTATTTCAAACAGTGCAGAAGGCAATGGTAAACTCCTGCAGGACCTTACCAAGAAAGCCTTATGGAGAGGCACAATGGCAGCTCATAATCATAATGATTAGGTAAATTGGTGGCTCTAAATCTCCCATAGCATGCAACTGTGCATTAAAATGTGTAGTATGGGATTGATGGGAAAGGTTTAGTCTCCTGCCCTGTGCTTCCTGGAATAGGCTCCAGACTCACCGTAGTCTTCTATCGCATTAGCAGTATGGAAAGTAGACAGCTATGTATGCATGTATATATGTATGTATGTTCAATCATGTGCTCTTCAGAAACTCCAAAGACTGCTGTTAGCATATAGAAACATTCTCATCCTATCAGCTGCAAACACCCTGACTACTGGCTGCCCGCGCTCACAGTCAATCACTAAAACAGAAATACCCAGCAAAGGCTGTGGGATGACCGGCCTCGTCGATACCTTGTGCTGGCGCAGTAAGAAGGGCAGCAGCATCAGCATGCCTCCGTCGTGGACAATCCACCAGACGTCGATGCTCCCCTCGGTGAAGCGCTCTCCATTGGATGGGAAAGCAGCGATGTTTTTGGGCACCAGAAGGGCCAGGTGGGCAGCCGTGGTCTCTCTCACGAGTTCTGCAGTAGACAAAGGAAGCTGTCAGTGTTTAAAACGGGCTTTGTGAATCATGTGTAGCTTGGGCCACACCCCCTCCGCCCCATATGCTTCTCACCCACCAATGAAATTCCTCCAATTCTGATGATCCTCAACCTGTTTCCAGTTCCGTGGCCAGCTCACCAGCACAGTATTGTGCTGTAGACCACCCAACCCTCCAGCTTGGATGAGGTGGGACGTGGCATCGCGGATGTTCGATGAGATGACCACCTGGCAAAAGCCCTTCACCTTCTCAGTCTCCATCAGCTTTCGCAGGGACTAAATGTAACATGGAGTTGTTGAAAATTATAATGGCCCAGCAAACAGGGAAAAGCACTGCAAACTTTTGGAAGTACAAATAGGAGTGTCCAGGCATCTGACCTGCTCCGCACGCTGGGCCTGGGGGTGGTTGTTGAGGAAGGTGCCCTCCAGTGCTGCACCCACAATGGTCAGGCCTTTACCTGCCTTCAGCTGATTAGTTAATGACAGTAGGCGGGGCTGTTCCACGACCTGCTCTGCATCTAAGCTGGCCAACACCAGCAGCTGTGGCCTAGCAGTGAGAGGAAGGAATCATGTGATCATGGAACCTGAATGGTGATAAAATAATAAAATAACTCAACTTATAACTGGTTATCCTGGTCAGGGCTGGCAGGAGGAAGCCAGAGAAGCATGCAAATCCCACATACATGGGGGGGGGGGGCATTTGAACCCCCACCCTTGTAGGTGTGAGGCAGCAGTACTGTTCATTGCCAACATGCTGTCCTAATTTAAATATCCCCTTGAATTAGTTTGTTTTAATCACATGCAAATTCTTTGCTACTTGCAGTTTAGGAATGTGTCATTACTGTGATGTTTTGTTCTTGTGTTGCTGCTGAGTGACGACAGTGGACACATCTGGCCTGGTTCTCACCTCCAGTTCTTGGTGTGCGGAGGACCTTCCTCCAGCCGCATGAGTGCAAAACGTGCTGCGCTGAGCGACAGGCCGCGGATGCCGTCACCCCACTCCTTCTCCGCACTGGAAGATGGAAAACACAAGAAAAATAACGTTATTGAATTTTAACTGCGACGCTGAATAGGACATGTGGTTACAGGAAAAGGATTGATTGATTTTAACAGAAATGCAAAAATAACCAGTAACAGACCAGAAAGTAAAAATGAGACAGACAGCTTGACATAATGGAACATTTATGTAAAAGCAGACTATTCCTCAATTTTAACAGTAAATCTGCATTTTAAATAAAAAGGCTAACAAATAATCAAATTAGATACATATCAAAGAAAACAGAGATTTACTCTTTTTACACTTTTTTATTCAAGAAATTGAACTTCTGATCAAAAGTGGTTCAAAACTGAAGACCACTGCTTTACACCACTGTAGATGTACAAACATTAATTTATTAAATATCCAATAGTATATTGCCAAAACAATAATATCCCATCCATCTTCTAACTTCTTACCCTAGTCAGGGTCATGAGGACAAACAAACAAAAAAAACAAACAAACAAATAACAATAATAATAAGCATTTGAATATTAGTATTAGAGTATTAGTATTAGAATATTAGTATTAGAATATTAGAATATTAGGTTAGCATATGAGTTCATGGGGCATATCCTGTTTACAAAATTATTTTCTCTGCTGTTGGCAATTCACTTACCCACGGAACTCAATGTACTTGTAGATGCAGCCAGCGATCACCATGGCGACAATGGCATAGTACCAAGAGCAGATGAACATAAGTGATAGACATAAGCTCATTCCCAGGAAAGACAGCGCCCTGGAGGGTGAAAGCAGCACTCAGGACAGGTATCAGGGCATAGCTCTCACAGCACACCTAGGCATAGTTCTTCTGTCTGATTCTACAGCTGCCTCTTCACCTTCTATACTCTTTCAGTTTCATGCTTTTGTACCACACTACGCATTTTCCCGTTCTGTTAATGACCTGCTTTTTAAACAGACTTTGCTTTTAGCTTAAATAGGATTATCCTTTAAAATGTCCCTACATTTTACTCTGTCACTATGTTTTTCCTACCAATCACAATTCCTATTACAGTTTCCTTGCATTATTTTAAGAAGCAGTAGTTCATAAGGAAATAACTGCTGCATAATTAAATACATGACATAAAATTATAGGTATTTCCAGCAAATGTCTTAGGTGGCCTCCGAATGATGCTGTACCAGGACAACACCGTCCCTGCCTGCATTCTCCACCATGTGTGACCTTGGCGTGTATCAACACCAGATCAGAACAAAAACAAACAGGGCCTTCAGGAAACAATAAGCACAGTATGTAGAGGACTAAACCTTTTAGTAAAATATGCTACTTTTCCCCTTTTATTGCACTTTTTCCACTGCTTTCACCCTTTTTTCTTTGTCTTCCTTTTTGTATAGATATGTATGGTAGATGTTTTATTATTTAATAATAACAAATACTTTATTGATCCCTGTTGGGAAATTCTCTTTATGCCTCCCCCATCTTAGTCTCTGTAGGTGAGAGGAAGCTGACTACAAAGGACAGCCACCCATAGCAGCATGCAGGGAGCTGGGGGTTAAGGGCCTTGCTCAAGAACCCGCAGATGTGCCAAGGACAAGCTGGAATCAGCGACCTTCTGATCACAGACACAGAGGCTTAGCTCACTGAGCCACAAATCTGCCCCCAGTATATTTGGTGTGTTATATGATAGGTTATGTTATGCTTTATTATGATGTGCTACATTATATACCTTATTTTATATTACATTATGTTATATATTGACTGACTCCTTTATGGCTGTTTTGGCGCGTGGCACTCGTGAGTAGCTACGGGACTCACCAGTGATAGAACTTGAAGCGTGGCCTCCAATTTGGGGTACGCAGGAGAGTTTGCAAGGCACACGCCAGGTTGACAAACATGTAGCACATCAAAAAGAACCTGTGGGAAGAACCAGCAGCCATTCTAAACACAAAGACTCCAAAAAAACAATGCATTCAAATAAAAACAAAAGATCAATCCATAATAATGGATCTTGTTCACTGATGAGGTCCCAATATAGAAGGGGTAACTGCTGGGGTGTACATTACTGCTATTCGATCATTGTTTTGACAGTGTACGTCAAAAATCATTTTCTCAACGCACTCTGTTCGGATACAAGCACTGCTAGCTGCCACAACAATCTGTTTCACTGACAGCAGAAGGGTCTCATGTGAAGAAACTTACATGGAGAGGATTGGTGCGACGGCATCGAGGGAGGCAATGAGGATGCCACTCTCGCAGATGCAGGCGGTGAGCAGCAAGGCCCAGGTGGGCTCGCCGTTGGCCTTGCCATGACCGAACACCTACCGGCAGGACCAGGACGTTAGCAAACGATCACACGAATGGGTGACGGCTGTGGCGCGCTCAATTGCTCTGTCTATTTCTCACTTGTTGGCGACTTTGGCCCTTCAATACAGGCTCATCAATCAGTGCCTCAAGCCAGCGGGGATGGGCAGCATGTGTAGCCTCAATTATTTTGGATTTTCACCTAGGAATGGGACAGGCTGGCAGTGCGTGGTGACTGATGACCCTAGACTGCGTGCGATCCATCTGGTCTAATGTGGTCTTTGCAGCCTCCTGTAATAATAACCCGTAATACCCTACTGAGCTGAAACCACTGTAGTGTGGGCTGGGAGTTGGGTGATGGGGCCCTGCGGATTCACTCACCCTGAGGAAGGGCACGATGCCATCGCGGGCGATAGCCTGTAGGAGACGTGGTGCGCCCGTCAAGCTCTGCAGCCCGGCTCCGCAGGTGGAGAAGAACGAACCGAATACGATGACCCAGGGGGACGGCCATGCTAGCGTGCCAATCACCAAATTGCCATTGACTGCTTCACCAAACCTGTAAAAGCAATAAGCAGTTGTGCACACATCCCCAGGGACAAATTCTCCTGTCTTTCCTCATGTCTAAGCTCAGCAATAAAAGACTTGCTGCATTTTAAGTGCTTTAAAATTCCAGTAAGATTTTCGAAGAATTCTATAACGTTTCCCAAAAATCTGTACATATTGGACACAGATCGTTAAGTTGCTCCTAGAAGAAGCTGTCCAGCACCTCAACACTCAACATGGAACTTTATTAGAACACATAGCATTCATGTCTTTATGTGTTTGTCCTTTTATTCTATATTTATTGTAATGTGTGAATGGTTGTTGTGCTACTCCACATGCTTTTTTAATTGTCCCTTTCGGACAAATAACGTAATTTGAATTGAATTGAACTGAATCGAAGAATTCTCATTCTCTATTACCGCTTATCCTATTCACGGTCACGGGGGGTCCAGAGCCAATCCTGGAGGCTATGGGCACAAGGCAGGGAACAACCCAGGACAGGGCACCGACTCATCACAGACCCAACAAGTATTATCTTGATTTAAATATCGAAATGTCCTTAAATTAAGCATTCTGCTGCCTTGATGTAGTGTGTTACAGAAAAAAAAAAAGAAATACAGCAAAAAGAGATGCACAACTTACTTGTCTCTCAGTACCACTCCTTCAATGCAAGCCCCAAACATGACAACACTAGACATGTCTAAGTGTTACAGTGAAGGCAAACAGTCACTATCTGGCAGATTCATCCTAGATCACCCTTTGCCTTTTGGTAGAGCAGATTTTCATAGCATAAAGAATAACATTCTAATCTAAGTACATAGATTAGAATTTTCTTTGCCTCTGAGACTGATCTTCTTTCACTATATGTAAGAGGGTCTCATTCTTTCTAACAGTAGACTGTTAGATGAAGCATATTTGACCTCCACCCGAACCAGGTGGCTCTGCAGCCCCAGAGGTCATGGAGGAATGAAATGCTCTTTTGTCAAACTTCAGGAGCAGACTTGACCATTTACCTTTGATACAGTATTAACCTGTACAGAATTAGTCTATTCTAAAGCTGGAGAGGTTAAGCAGAGTATAGGTCATTGATCAGTAAGAGGTTATTTCTTGATCTTAGCCCACCTCTATGTACTGTGCCATTCCACGATTTGGTCTTGTCTCCAAAATGAAAGGATACAGACTGTGGAGGTTGTGGTGATGGCCATTATGGTGCCAATCGGGATTGACTTTTGAGCATCCCTCAGATCCCCTGAACGGTTGGAGCCCGCCATGATACCTGTGATAGACACACACAACATACATATAGATGCAACAATCAGTTTTTCAATAGTTTGCTCATCTGTGGCAGTATATGGGTCAGTGGACTGGTACTTTGTGCCTCTGATCAGAAGGTCACCGGGTCAAATTTTGTGGTCAGAAGAGTGATGTCACCGTTGGGCCCTAAAGCAAGACCTTTAACCTCAACAGCTCTAGGGACTGTCTGTCACTTTGGAACTTTCCACATTTATGATTTTTGAATGCTTTTTGAATTGTGTCTATGTTGAGATTTCCTTTGACTCATTTTGAAAGTGTAAATAAAATAAAAAACAAAATTCACAGAAACAAAATAGGCAGAATTGTTATGTGATTTATTGTTATAGCATGCCTGTGCATTACAGAATAAACATCCAATAATTAGCCCACAAATACATTAATTGTTAGGCCAAGACATTTTGGAAAACGTGAAAAAAGTACTCGAAACCAGTGCACAAAAAGTGCACTTTAGAATTTGGTTTTTATTGTGTAGACTGAAAAAAGCTTTCCCCCTTTCCTAAATGTGTTATTCGAACTGCACACAATAACACTGCAATTTGCACAGATAGCTTGGCCCTGTAATGGCACTAGTCTAATTATGAACTTGCTAGCATAATTCAGAAAGAGCCATTAAATGTTTGATGACATTAATCTTTACACCGCAGGCTCTACAACGAGATATCTAAAGGCCTGTTCTCATTTTCTTGTTTTTAAATTCATTTTCTTTGTATTTCTTGTTAATTGTATTTTATTGTAATTTGACTGTTTTGCCACATTAATTTCTTTAAACACTAATTCAGTTTTCAGTATTGCTTTGTTATTATTATATATAGTAATTAAAATACAGTGCCTTCAGAAAGTATTTATCTTCTTTTTAATTTCCTGTTCAGCAACATCATATAAATAAAACACATTCATAATACTAAACTGATTCATTTGGATATATTTTAAAAATGATCACACTCACACGAATTATTTACTAATTGTATCCTTCTCCGAGACAATACTTTGTAGATCGGCCTTTGAAGTTTTTCTGGCACATTTGTACGGACAGTAATTTTCAGGTCGTGCCATCAGTTTAATAAGCTGTCTGTGCTACATCAAACGCGGTGCTTCACTTTCATTCATCGGACCACAAAATCTTCCAGAAGCTCTCATGGTTTGTCACAGAGCTTCTGGAAAACTGCAGCCCTAACTTTATACTAGCCTTCCTCTTCCGTCAATCCACTCCCCCAAAGCAGTCAAATCTGTACATTTCTGAAGAGATTGCGGTTCCATGGTTCTTCTGTGTTTCTCACATTGAAATTGTTCCTTTAAAAATGATTTAACTTCAGTTTAGACAGTTGTCAGAAGTGTGCAGTATTTTTAACTTATTGGTTAAGGTCTTGTTTGTCAACGTCCTTTGTAGCAGACATCAGGACATGCTGTTTCACATGATACAGCAGGAGACAGGTCAATGGCAGAGGAAACAATTATGTATAGAACCACTGAGGGAGAGTCAGACCTTGAGCTGTCAGATGATGAGGGCAAAGGAGGGCAGGCTGAGGCAAGGGGAGACAGCGATGACGAGGCATAAGCTGGTGATCAGCAAGAAGCAGACCAAGACGAAACACCCTGTTGTCCAGTTTGGGTTAAAAGTAAACTGCATGAATCTTAAATCTCAGATTCTTGGTGTTACTGATCGAAACAAGAAGTTTCAGATTTTATCCAAAGGAATAATTTGTATTGAAAGATTTTTTAAGTAATCTTTTTAAGTAAAGATTTTTATTTGAATGATAGTATTTTCTTCGAATAATATAATGGGATTTATTTTCATTGTTTCATTTGATTATTTTCAAGATTCATGACTGATTTAAAGGAATTTCCCCAGACTATACTGGCGTTCAGGAAAATGTTTAAAATGCCATGTCTCAGATCATTGATGCCACTAGTTCTCTGGCAAGGCAACACAATCAAGGTAATAAAAAAATGTGCATGAACTCAGACGGCTTACGGTCCACCATGGGCGTAGCACTAACATTTCAGCACTAATCCTCAAATAATACAGGCTCTATCCGCAAAGACTGGAGGCCTTACAACTACTTAAGGCAGTACAGAGAAGACATATCTTCTCTGAGAGATACTGCTGACAGGGCGTGGCTTTAACAGCACTTCAGAGGAAATGACATTCACTGGAGTGTCTCTGTACATGATATGCCTTGGATATTCAAGAATTAAAATGTACGGCGCAGCAAAGACCATTTTCTATTCCTATTGTTGACCTGGTTCAACCAACAACTGGATTCAATCACCTGAATATAATAAAGCTTTTTACCAGAGCAAGATTTCGAGATACCTTTGGCCGATGAAATGATCTTGATCTTGCTTCCCCTTACGAAATCTGTACAAAATGATCTTTGATTATGTACACTTGATCTTGAACTAACTTTTGCTTCTTTCCTGAGGTGACACTACTAACATAATGTCTACAACAGTAATTCCAGCGATGGTGAATAAGCTTCAGCAAGGGTGAGAAGAAGGACCCAGCCACCAGCAGATGAAACAGTGAGAAGTTATGGTGCAAAACATTTAGCAAAGAGGGTCAATGACTCAAATTTATGCAAAAGACCAGGGCGCAATACAAATACATTTTTTGAAATGCATCAAGTTTAACATTTTGATCTGCATGTTCAGAAAAGGGGACAACTTGCCTTAATACCATTCATAATCAACAGACCAAAGCAGGAGAATTTCTCCCCTTGTAGACAGGTAGTTCATGGTTGATAAATAGCTGTTTCAGCTGGACTTGAATGTTTTAGTTCCTTGCTTTTCAGAATAAGATCTGTTGATTTATCATTGTTGTTGTTTATTTATCATATATTGTTTGCTGACAACTTTTTGGACCAATTAAAACTTCATGCCCACTACAAGGGACATTAAATAAAAGATAAAAAATAAGATAATTTTCATGTATCATGTTTTTTCCATCACAATCATCATCATGTTTTTTATCTAAAAACTGTGAAATAGTGAAGCTTTTGCTTTGCCGTGACTCAAAATATTATTATTATTTTATTTTGAAGTCTCTCAAAACACTTTTTCGTTGTCATACATCCCTTCCCTTGGGTTATAGCTGTGCTGTCCCTTTGTTTGAAGGTTCAGCCATTCACTGAGTCACTGGGCCCATCAACATCCCCTGGCGCTGAAACCTCAGTGTCCCTGTCACTATCCAAAGCCTGGGAAAACACTTCAGTGACTGCCAATCTTTGGGAGCTAAGTTTTGAGAGTCTGTCAAGCGTATGCTATCGCAGCAATGAGTAAGAAAAAGCTAATAAAAGCTTCGATATACTCTGTACATAATCTATATGTTCATACTCTATATATGAGTTTACAGAGCTGCAAATCTACTCAACACACACTAGAAAATCTTTAATAATCACTATATAGTCTATATCAGTGCTTCTCAACCTGGGTCTCAGGGACCCCCAACAGTGCACGTTTTTAGGAGCTGGGAAGGAGCAAAAAATGTGGGTTGGGTTCAGAAACACTGATTTATATATCAGTAAGCTATATATGCAAGAACAATGCCTTTTGTTGGCCCTCTCCATTAGAAAAAGTCTGTAAGACCTCCAAAAATCACTAAAAACACAACCTTTAAAAACCTTTTAAATCTCCAAACCTTCATAAAGTCGGAATGAGCCACAATTAACTGCCACTAACTAGTAGAATTGAGAACTAATCAATTAGTTAATGCAAAATATATATGTAATGCTCAAATAACACACTGAATTGCTCAACATGTATGATCTAATATATAACAATCAATAATTCCTGCGTTTTATCACCTAATCGAAAAGCTCTGTTTCATGAGCTTGATGGGTCGAACGGCCTCCTCTCGTTTGTAAATTTCTTATGTTCTTATGTTCTTATGAAGCAGAGATACTCATTGGTTTGTAGTGACTTCAAGTTTCTTTGTTGTGCAAATAGTGAAAAATTAAAAGCAAGGGGAGCAGATAGATAACTATGGTGTTTGTGGAAATATGTTGGGAAACAAATATATACAAATTTAAGCCAGCCCAAGCATAACTCTGATTAACATTGGTTATTATACCAAAGAGATTTTTGAGGTACCTCATATCATGAAGAATCTTGCATGCAGCATTTTATCCATGATAATTCTATTTCTCTTCCCTTGCCAAAATAAATTCTCAATCACTCTATCATACTGTCTAAAAACATGGACATGCTAACACTGGAGTCATGGACAAAACCCATTTATAGACAATTACTTTGTCTGAACTTGAAAACAAGCCTTTGAAGTGTTACTAGCAATAGTGGGGCCAGAAATCATAGCGTGGGTGGGCCGGCAGAAAATCAGGCGGGCCAATCCCATAACATTTCAATAGGCGACAAAATCACACTACTATCAGGCTCAGTGCCCGTTCACCCCTGCCCTCCGTGTCCCCTTCCCGTTTGGCCAGCAGGTGTTGCTGGCCATCCTGTCCCTGTTTCTTGCCCTTCAGTCCATAGTGTACTTTCCCTGTTCCGCTGCCAGCCATGTAGGTCAGTGGGCTGAGTGTATAGCACATTTCCTGTTCCTATGGGTTCAAGGCTGGCTTGTGAACAGTGTTTTCTGGATTTTTGTTCTCTAGTGTTTGTTTTGTGCTTTCTTATTCCAGGGTTTCCCCAGGTTTATTGTGATTATTTCTATGTATTCTTGTTTCTAGACTTCCTGGTGGTGTGTCCCCTAGTCCTTCCTGTAGATTCTTAGTCTTTAGTGTTTGTTAATTCTCTTAGTTCTGTGTGTTCTTAGAGTTATTATGTCCACCTGTTTCTCGTTGCTCCTGTGTCTCTCTTGGTTGGTTCATTGATTAGGTTACACCTCTTCCTTGTTTTCCCTGGATCTCTGTGTATTTACTGTAAGTGCCTTCCCTCACTCTGTGCTTTATTCTGCCATTGTTATGTTGTGATGTAATGCTGTCATGTGTTTGGCTCCTTGTATCCTGTTCCTGGTTCTGCTCCCTGGTTGTGTTTCCCTTATGGTTTTAGTAGCTTGTTTTAGTTTTAAGTTCTATTATAGTTTTCTGACCCCTTGTGGTCCTTTATTTTATAAGATTCCTAGTGTTCTGTACTTGCCTTAAATGAAACCCCTCTTTATTTTGGAGCCTGAAAATGGAGCTGTTTCCTTTCTGTTCTAGTCAGTCCAGTGTATATAGTCCGCGTTCAAGTTTGTTTCCCCAGGTCTGTCATTGACGCTAGTATGCTGTGTGCTCCCCTGTTTGCATTTCTACCCTGAATAAACTCCGTTCCATCCGTATTCACAGCTCTATTGCCTGCTTGCCTGATCGCCCGGACACTCTACGTGACACTCCATATGCAGTGACTTTAATTTATGCGATGTATATTTTTTTATTCTCCTCTCCCATGTTAATTCTTCCTCGAGCATTGTATTGTATTCCTTTTTGTGTTTTAGTTTTCTTCTACCGTTTATATTGTCACGGTGAACTATATCCTAAGATGTGCTTGTAAAATGTTTGTATATAGTACAGCATTGATAAAGAATAAAAACTCTCTTTGGGGTCACTTCTGCCGGTCCCAAGCCCGGATACAGGAGGAGGGTTGGAATTGTGATATATAAAGAAAAAATAAATTTCTATTTATTTCCAAAAAATAAATAAATAAATAAAGTTCATTTGTAGTTCTAAACTCATGCTGTTTTTAACCACTTTTTTGTCTGTCCCCCGGTCCTCTCTCCTACAGCGTCCATTACAATTTACATGCACATTGCACATTATGCAAATGAGGCGATGGCGTCATTTTTAGCGACTTCTAGCGACTTTTTGGACAGCCAATAGCGACTTTCCTTCCTGAGGAGTTGGCAAGAGTGTGTGGTATGACGGTTTTGGGAAACAGTCGTACTTCGGATGTTGGTTAGTTTGAACTGCCATAATACGATGCATCGTTAATGCTGACTTCCGTCGTCGTTTGGGAAACGTACCCCAGTTCAGTATTCTGTGGCTGACTCTTTATGCGCAACTGGTTGGTTGAAACAGTATTTTGATCTAGATTTTTACTTTCTGGAGCTGAATTATCAAACTCAGGTTGTTAGTGACCACAGTGAGGAAAGTTAATATTAAATAACTGCCTTCTACTCACCAGTGACTGAGGGGAAATAGATGCCAACAAGAAGTGTGAAGAAACTGGTGATGTCAGCAAGGACATATCGATTCATATTGGTTGCGGGAGCATCGGGGTCTGCAGTCGATGGAATTCCACGCTTTTCGATTACCATTCCCTTTTCATAGTAGGTCCCAAACAAGTTTTCTAAATTAAGAAGATATTTTGTCATGATTAAAGAATACATATTGCATTTAAATTTATATATATAAAATCTTGTGTCTGAGAATGCTCCAGGTGCAAAAGCATGTTCATATGCAGGTAATGAAGGTTCCTCACCACGAAGGATGCCACTTGTGATGCCAGGAATACCCTGGACCTCAGAGATATTGTTGTTCACAAAGTATTCGTCACATGTGGCATTGAGGAACTCGGAGTCACAGAACAGCCTCCAGAGCTTGGTGGTGACAGTGCCGTTCTCCTTCTCGATAACCTTGGCACACACATCAAAGCTTTTCCAGACCAGGGTACGATTTCCTAGGATACAGATCCTGTATTGAGGGGTTAAGATGAGAAAGACACCTTTAGTGGGTAACTTCGAAGCAGAGGCATTCCATGTGTTTTTTATCAGTGGGTTTTAGCTTCAAACATTACAGAAGAATTAATTAGCTACTTCGCTCATAGTTACTACAGTAAATTTCCATAGTTTGTTAGCAAACCAATAAACCTTTGGTAAATCCAGGTTTTTTATTACTATGCCAACACTGAAACAACATTGAATCGATTATACTACTGTTACTACTGCTACTGCTACTACTACTATTAAAAAACAAATATGATGTAACGATACATTTTTTGAAAAAACTTGGTTACTTCAGGAGCGGTCACTCACGGAAAGTCAGGCGGCTCAATGGCTGTCTTGATGACCCCGGCGTAGACGGCTAGGATGGAGAGGATGACGCAGGCCAGAAAGACGAGGGCCAGTTTGTTCACATACTTGACACCGACAAAGACCACCAGGGCCATAAAGCTAAGCACACATGTGCCGTATATCCGCATGTTGTTCAGCAACGCTGCCTCCGCCTCTGGGCCTTCAAGACCCTCCAACTTGAAGATGGCTGCTTGGGGAGCGATGTATATCTGCCCAAAAGAGACATCGGGAATCAGTTATGCATTCAAAGCTGTGGCCATGATTGATAGGAATTAATATTAAAAGTCTCCTTTGCATCTCAGAAATACTGCATTTATAATAAAGACCCAAATGAAGCAATATAATTTCCTCTGCTTTCCCCCCTATGTGTCAGGGTCATAGACCCAGTTCCTCCTCAGTGTGAATGCGATATGTCCAGATTTAAGAAACAGGCCATTTAGAAGCTGTGTTGTTCTCCCCCGGCTTCTTTTGCCTTTACAGACGTGCCAGCAAACCCATCATTAAATGGGCTAAAAACAAGGATGTGTCTAAACTTCAAGTCAGTGTTACCTAATAAATATGTATATTTCTATCTAAGAAACTGCAGTTGAAGGACATATACCTAAATCTATTATCTAAATTCTGTCCATATTTTATATAATGATTGGGTTCAATAAAGTCTATGAATATAATTTGCCTATTAATTTAGATAAATTAAGTTATACATTTAGTTCAAATGAAATCAGTCAAATTATTCTTCAGATTAATTGAAAAACTCGCCCCTCCAAATTTAACTTGCTATTTTTGATGCTTCTCACATTCTGAAGACCATTCTGGATTTACTATAAAGTGACCTACTGGCAGAGACTGATCTGGAATGTTTAGATCAGGGCTATTCAAGTCACGGTTCTCCAGGTCCGAGCACTGCTGATTTTCGAGCCTTCCTTTACCTGTGAAACAGGTGTGAAACCTATGTAGCCAATCAGAATCAGTAGTTATTAAACTCTGAAAACAAGGCCTGGATTTGGAATCAAGGTCAAATTTGAAGAGCCTTGGTGTAGGTGATAAGCATGATATACAACCTGCAAACACCCACAAGCAGATCAAACCCCTAGGTGGCAGGAGTCTAAGTGAATGCTCTCCAAATTAAAAACACATGTTAGTAACATGGGATCCTCATCAGTACTACATTTATAATTCTAGGTTGAAATGAACCGCAGCTTTTTAGGAAAATGTACAGATTAATTTTTGATACTAAATCTGCTATAATGTTTTGCATTAGTCCAGAGCAATGACTTTTGTACCCCTGATCCATGAAAGTCAGTTCTGCACTACACTCATGCCTGTTACATTTGTTCTTAATAAAGAACTAAACAGTAGTCAATGTTTTATTACCAATCTGCTGTTCAACTAACTGTACGCATTCAAGATGTTTGTCAACCCCTTGTTGCCCAGACCCCTCGCATTGTCCACTGGGAAATGTTCTTTATCATGCATGCATAATAACACAATGCCTCCTCACCAACAGTATCTCGATGCACCCAAGAATGTACATTGCGCCTGCAAAAGTGGTTCCCAGGTAAAAGCAGATGCCAACCGCTCCCCCAAACTCTGGTCCAAGGGATCGAGAGATCATGTAGTAGGAGCCACCAGCTATTAAACACAGGACACAAAAGTTACATTCCAGTCTGCCATGCTGATAAATGTCACTCAGCGAATCAAAAACCTCAGGGTGGTCACATGGGGTGAACATTTTGTATTTTATGCATGCTTGACACTGTTTTTGAATGTTAGTATCACTCAGATTGCTGGGTCTGTGCTTCCTATTAGAACCAGCAGAATCTTTTAGCTTTATATAATATATAGCTACACTAAAATTTATCTCCACAAATCTGGAGTTATTTCTGCAGCAAAGCAACACCTGTTATCTTTTTGCTCTCTCAGTCTGACATTTCACCTTCCTACCGTTTAAACTTAAAAACTGTTTGCAACTCTCAGTTTCTCTCTTCACCCTTCAGCAAACACAACAAAATCTGTTTATCTGCTAATCTAAGTGCTAATTAGCTGCACCGACGTAACAACCAGAGTTTTTAATGGCACTCCACAGTCAACTTAGTCCTAGAGGATTATGCCATTAATAGCAAACTATGAGCCCTAGAGATTTAATTGGGAAGATGTAAGGCTGGGATATGTGGAGCCAAATGGACAGGCTTCACAATAGCCTGCACACTTCAGTACAACTCCTATGCAAAAACTCCCAAGGCCAGTGCTCATTCCATTACTGCTATCTTGTATTGTTGATTATATGTTCAATGAATGCAAATTAATGATGATGGAGCACTGAGGTCCTCCTGCTCATGCTCTGAACTTCTCTCAATAACGTGTCTTGTGCCATATTTAGAGATAAAAAAGGAGAGTAATACAGTCTTGACACGCATTCCATTACCTCACTAAATTTACATTTAATACGTGAACATAAATCCAAAACAGCACACATAGCATTAACACAATATTAGAATGCTAGAATAGCTGTTGGTCCTTCCATATGGTGCGACAGAAGATCTATTTGAAAAGTAAAGAAGTGCATTTATCTAGCAAAACAACAGAAACTAGAGCCTCCATTACTTTTGGACACTGGAGGCCAGAGAGCAGGAGCTCCTAGTACTGTAGGTGTTGGGTTCCAAGATGGGCTTGGAAGCAGGGATATGCAATTACAGTTTCCCACTGCTTAGGCCTGACACTGAGGCCCTGCATATTGTGCAAACTGTCAGTGTGCTTTGTCCCTAGTATAAAAAAAGAGTTAAAGAAAGGCCTACAAACACTTGAACACACACATGCCATGAGAAGAAGCTTACTCACCAGGCACAACTCCATTGGTGGCGATGGCACTCATAGAAATTGCGGTTAGCATGGTCTGAAAAATCCAAATAGGAAGAGACAGAGAGAGAAGCCGGTCAGAGGAATGATTTTCATTCTGGTTATCTCCACTGTGCCCAAGCAGGCAGAGTCAACAGATACATGCTCTGTCATTTTGTTGTCACTGGAACCAAATATTTAGAGAATTATAGCTCTGGAGAGTTAAGATAAGTAAAATGTCAATGTTTGAGTGTGTTACAAACATACCCATTTCATTTCCCTATCAGCCTAGCTGTAAAAGTACTATTGTGGACTTCATATTTCTTGCGAAAGGTTCAATAGAATGCTTTTTCTTATAATCTCATCAGCTTTCCAAGGTGTATCTATTCAGACGGAGGAGGCACTACAGAAAGGTCACAAAAATGCACGCCATGTTACTACTATAGCCATTTTTGTGTGTAGCACGTTGGCCATGGGGAAAACAAACACAATGAGAGCAAATCTGATTGGTAAATAAATATTAAAACCAGTGGTAAAAACTATAAGTGAAATATCAGTGATAACATGCGGTTGAGCTGAAGACACAAAAGTCTACACTTCCTGAAGACTAGGAACCCAGTAAAGTTTGTGGAAGACAAAAAATGAGAAGAAAAGAAGTAGTACATTGAAATCATACTTTATTCTCCCATATTGTACTGAACTGCCTTCCCTTGTTCTAGGAGTTATTTACTCTCTTTATTTAGATAGAGGAAGCTGGGCACTAATATGATTAGCTTGTCTTCTAGACAGATTTGTGTGTCCTAAACTGTCATTGGGTTGCTGCTGAATTACTCTAATCGGGTAATAATGAAGTGAGTCCAGCCCTCTGAAGAGGTGAGATAAGATGGTAATTGTTTTACTTCTTGTTATCTGATGGGGACTGAAATTGAAGAAGAAGGAAATCGACAGTGATCCAGCAGAGAAAACAGAATTTAAAGGAAGACTTAAAATACAATATTCCCAGTGGCTTACTTTAACTGATCTGAAAGTTGTCCCTTTCAGTCTAACTTCCTAGAAGTTTATCTGTGAAAACTAAAAATAAAAAATAAACAAATGTTATCTGCAAAATTTAAAAACATCTCTTAAAAGGACATATTTATTCTAAAGATCAGGTTGTTTCTATAGTCTTGTGAGTGTCGACTGTGATTACTTTAACAGTATAAATCTCATGATAATACAGTGGGCAACAACCAAGAGAACTGTTAATATAAAAATGACCAAATTAAGCAGAAAATTGGTATATTAAAGCTATTCAGTGGTAAAAAATTAAGCAAAATACGAAAGCAGAAACTGTACCATGAAAGCTCACTAAATGTCAAACCTTGGGTTTTGAACTTTTAAAATAAACTTTTCAGAAAACAAAAATATACACATTATATTGTCTTCACACCACTGAACAAATCAGACTGAAGAGCTTCATCAGTGCACCCAGGCTTTACAACGAAATGTTGTTTGGCTTTGAATAGAACAGCAGGTGTTTAACAGAATTGCTTTTCAAAATATACCTAGCTGCTACTCCTGCAGATAATTTTCATTTGCTCACAATAAAAATTGTAACTGAATAAAGATGAGACTTGAAAGTAGAAAGTGAGGTTTTATTTCCCAAAGTTCTTTTATTATGTTATTATTTATGAAAATTGGCCTATACAGTGGTACCTCGGCTCACGAACTTAATTCGTTCGAGGACTCAGTTCGCGACCCGAAAAGTTCACGACTTGAATAAATTTTTCCCATTTAAGATAATGTAAATACAAATAATTCGTTCAAATAATACGTTTATGAAAGGCGGACCAGTACACAACTGAGCATACGCTTGTTGGAGGGCTGGTCGCTCGAAAGACGCCAAAACACGGAAAAGAACCACAAAACATCCCAGTCAATACACATAACAGTCAAAAACATTACAGTAATTTCGAAAATGTGATTTCTTTCTTATTATACTGTGCATTATTTTCATATGCCTAAAATTTTTATGTACATTTCGTGATGCCACGCGTTGTATGGGGATGAACTTCTTTGTTTGTACTGTAAACAATACGCCGTTGCCACTATGTGTCAATGGAGAATATAACACTTAAATAGGAGTTACTTAATAATGTATGTTCTTAATGAATTACTCTCATTTTATGTATAGATATGTGACTGTTAAAAACCATCACAAACATGTTTATCAATCACTGAAAGGTACCGCTGTAACAGAACGTTCTGTCTCTCTCTATTTTTTTCTTTTTTCACATATTCCACCTCTGCAGAGATATAGTAAAGACATACATCTACAACAAGTTTTTTATACATTCCACAACCATTCTTGAGCATAATGTACACTTCTTCGTGTTTCGGGTGGTTCTTTGGGGCGCTTTCTGTGGACCCTTTTGGGGGATGCTTGTGTGTTTGCAGTCTGAAACACGGTTCGTGAACCGGCACAAAAATTTTTCGAACGTCTAGTTCGTAACCTGATTTATTCGTGAACAGGACTGTTCGTGGGTCGAGGTTCCACTGTATTTTTAAAAAACTGCCATGCAGACACTTCTCGCTTTATATGATGATTTAAAGTGATATTTCGATTACACAGTGGTGCGATAATTCAATTGTCAACTTTGACTTTTGATCTGTTTCTGGGCTAGCGATATGCTGTCAGTGGTGGGCAGAGTTCTGCTATTTCGCTAACTGCTAATTAGCAAAGCTAACTTTTTCATTAGCGGATCAGTGTTTCCAGTAACTTTGAAAACCGCTAAATTTAGTTCTGCTAACTGTAAATCTAAAGTAAATAAAGTTGAACTATTAACTATTAATTGTAAATTCCATTCTTTTAGTGCTACTACACATTGTGGAATTAGACAAAAAAAAGGCTTCTAAATGTGATTTTGGGTGGTCTTCGAACGTACCAAACTTGCTAACATCGATTGCCAGAGTCCGGAGTGAGTCAGCTTCAGCCACCATGTGGCCGGGCAAGAACACCATACAAACACAAAGGATTATGGTGTACGGAGGGGTACTGAAAGCAATATGGCTACAAAGAGTCTATGAAAAGCAAATATAAGTGAATTTTTAAAAGTTTGTATCCACAAGTTAGATTCTTTTACATTTGAATACTGGTTCAACTGATTGTCTGAAAAGAACCAGTTCAAAAGAACAATTCGATCACGAATTGGACATCACTAACTTGTGTATTTCAACCACAGCTGTTATGGAAACCCGTAAGTAGTAGTGCGATGTAAGAAGCGTGTTTGCTACAGTAGGTATGGTGTATAACAGATCACAAAACACACGGTTCAGCTGGTATCTGAGTCACGGACAGAATCATTTTTCAGATCAGCAAAAAAAGAAAACAGAAAGACAAATGTAACTTTGTAGCTTTACATTTATTACTTAAATAACTTTTAACATGCCCAAAACTGCTTTGTCTGTATCTTTTCATTGCAATTCTGCATTGTACGGAAGTCCATAGAGGACAACCATCTTAATTGTTTTCTATGACTTATTTTTCTTGTGATCTAAACATAGCCAAAGTTGTTTTCTTGAGAAAACAAAATAAGTTATCTCGGGAAAACAAAAGTTGTAATTAGATACACGAACAGCATTTGTCATTAGAAGAAGGGAAGCGGATTCCACTAAAAATGCCATGGCTAATGCTGTTTTTTTCATTAATTTTTTTCGTTAATGCACTTCCACAGAAAATCTAAAAGTCCCCCAGTGTCCAACACACAAGTGTGGAATTCTCCCTCATTGTGAGAAATAATTTTAACTTTACAAGTGACAGAGGCAATAAAACAATTTCGCACTAATCATTGTTAAATTTTGCAGCTAATCCATGGTACACATATGGGAAGGATATGTATGGAACATCTAAGGCCTGTTACGCCACTAGTATGTTTAATAAATTTGCGGTAAAGTTAGATAGACATTTATTGTAGGTGCTACATGAGATGCTCGAGCTCAAGGAATCCAAACGGGGTTCACGCAAAACAAGCAACTGTAAGGCAATTAGTTTTTCTAGCTCATCAGCTAAGATTTGCTGACTAGACTAAGGTTGACATATAAAGTTAGCAAGCTTGTTTTATTCTAAACCAGTGGTAAACGTAATGTTATTAAAATGATCTCTGATAACGTTATACTGTTGCATGTTGAAAAGAAAAGGTTTTGTTAGGTTAGTTACATATTTGCCACTTTCACTACTTTTAAACTTTTTTTGTTATAATGGACCTGAGGATAAGGTAGTGTCAAATTTACGTTACATTGAAACTATTTGCATGGTGTAACCGATTACTTTTTAAGTAGTTCATAAACTCAAATGTATTTTCCAGGTTCTGATTGACAGAGCTATAGACCAATAAAGAGCTGAGACCCTCCTTCCTGGTCCTGGGTCAACGGTGCCATGTTTATAGTCCCCAAGTGGCTTCACTGTAGGCGAAATGTGAGCATGAGCCAGTTGTGGAATAGGACTCCTCCAACAAAAACGCTTATATTGTTGAAAGAAAATTATTCCAGAGACTCTACAGCAGGGGTCACCAACCTTTTTGAAACTGAGAGCTACTTCATGGGTACTGAGCCATATGAAGTGCTACCAGTTTGAAACGCCCTCCTAAACTTATCTAAACTTCATGTATAATAAACATGTTTTAAATGCTTTTTTTAGATATTGACATTTTCAGATCTATGTAAATGCAAATGCTATTAAAGAAGAATAGCAACAGGATAAATTTTAATTTTAGACGCTGCTCACTGGTGAGTTTTGCTATTTCTAGAACAGGTCCGCAGGCGACTCATGTGGTCCTTGGGGGCATCCTTGTCCATTGGTCCATGCTGGTGACCCCTGCTCTACAGCATCCAACAATCTCCAATTGGGAAAGTCCTAGATATCCCCAGGTAATCACTCCAGCTCTATGGAACAAAATTACTAAAAAGGTTACAATTTCTGCTCTGTAGGTATATTTTTAAGGGTATCAGAGCCCAAAACCAAACCAAAGCTAAATTCATACAATAAAAGTTAGTGGTAACTGTTAGCGTCCATTAAATTTGTAGTGGTTTATATGTTTAGCGTTATTTAAGCTAACTTTTTGGTTAGCTGTGACCACCACTGTATGCCATATGATATACGCTATAGCGTTGCGAAGGCAGAGGCACACACACACACACACACACACACGCAATCTACAACTATTAACATTAAACACTATACGTGACACTGCAACACAACATAAAACAGCACAATAGAAACCAACTGTACACAACTATTTACATTGACGAGGATGGCTGTTTATACGACTGGCAAGCATGCTGGGATATGCTAATGGCACCGCTATACGGAGCCAGCTCACCGGCCCTACAGTATTTTCTACTGATGTTGGGTGATGGCAGCATGCATGCAGCCAGTCTTTGTAGCGATCGCGAGTGTAAGCATGGCATACTGTGTTTAACAACGTATCTGAAGTGTTTATTTTTCTGTGTTTAATCAAATAAAGTATTCCTTTATTTATTTTTCTATTACTGGTGTTTAGTTCTGTTGAAATGTATCATTTATTTTCCGGGTTTGGGGGTTCAGCTCCCATCGCTGTTGTGTGTGTTGGTAGACTTTTCATGTTCCCTCTGTTTTATCATTTCCTCATGCTATAAATTAAAATCTGCGCTTTTGCCCTGCCAAGGGCTGGCATTTCGTGGCATATGTACCCAGCCGTGTGCCCGATGCTAGCTGGGACAGACTCCCTGTGTCCCAGTGGTTAATAAGTGGGAGGAACTTTGTATGTGTTTGTAATTGTCACTAGCCACCAGAAGCAGAGGGCAGTGACATAATGTAATGACAGGATATTAACTGTGGTCCCAGGCCAAAGGCATGAGAAGGGCCCAGCTGTTCTCAGACCCAGTAGGAAATGCAGTCCCCCTTTACACCTGAGACAAGCTGGCCAGCTGTGCCATTCCATTGTTTTCTCATATGAATGAATGTTACATTTATATAGCACTTTTCAAGACACCCAAAGCACTTTACATAACCAATGGGGAGCCACTTCAACCACCACCACTGTGTAGCACCCACCTGGATGATGCAATGGCAGCCATTCTGCACCAGTACACTCACCACACAGTAGCTAGGGTGGTGAAGGGGCAGGAGAGAATTCATTCAATGGATGATTAGGAGGCCAGATTTGAAAGGGCCACAGCAAGCAGTTTTACCCAGGACATCAGGGCACCACCCCTGCTCTTTCGAAAGATGCCCAGGGATCCCTTATGATCTCAGAGAGTCCGGACCATGGATTTACGTCTCATCCAAAAGACGGCAGCATTTTCACAGCACAGTGCCCCCGTCACTGCACTGGGGCATTGGGATCCACACAGACCACAGTACGGCCTAACCTGTTGGCCACACCAACACCTCTTCTAGCAGCAACATAGCTTTCCTAGTTGGTCTTCCATCCAAGTACTGGCAAGGCACAAGCTTCAGAAGGATTAGCTAGTCTGAGCTGGTGGTATGGCTGTTGCTAACCTGTAAACAGCAAATTTACATCGCTGCAATTGAATATATACAGCATGCAGATGGGGTCAGAAGGGTCACTCATTATTCTACTGTTCATATTTCAACAACTAAGACAGGCGATTGGAGTGATTTTAAACGTCTTTTGACTGTTGCTGCCCGATGCGGTTCCAGCATCTCAGGAACAATAACTGGCTACGATTGTCACACAATACTGGCGCTTAAGGAAACTTGTATGATCAACAGAAAATCTCCTAATCCATGACATCACTGTATGTCTTTGGAATGTGGGAAGACCCAGAGGAAAACCATGGAGAACATGCAGATTCGACACACACAGAACAAAGGTGATATTCGAGCCTCCAACCCTGGAGGTATAAGGCAGCAATAAGCCCCGTAAAACAAGACAATCTCAGTTTAATGTTCTGTTTTACAAATCGAGGATCGACCAATCATCAATCATGTACAGTATGTAGGACAACTGGTTTGATTTCGCTGCTTTTTTTGGTGGGAGCTTCAGATGTCAATACAGCATAAATTTTTAACGAAATGGCTTTACCACAACCTAATCAAACAAGGTTACTGCAGTAAATATTTGATGAAGAGACCCAGTCTTGTTAAATGGCTAACATGTCAAGCCTTGTATACTCCATTCCATTACATGGTCACATGATTCAGTTTAGTTTTGCACGGGCCTGAAATTAAAGTCTGAACATGGCCAGTACCTGACACCTCAAGACCGAACCTGACCCGAGCCCAAATGGTACTAGCAAATCTAAAACCCGAACTTGACCCGAACCCGAAATTGTTAAAAGATTTGTCATATGCAAATGTTGAGACATTTACGAGCTTTTGCTGTATTTCTTCCATTGGTAGTTAGATGCTTGCTAGGTAGCTGGTTGACGAGAGAGAGGCAGGGGGTGGGTGTTGGGGGGTAATTGGAAGCACAAATGAGCAATGGACCCAGCAAATGGCAAAAGCGATTTGCACAAAAAAAGTCATGTATAAAAAATTGACCTATACCTGCCCCGATTCCCAATACTAAGTCAGAGCCCATGAGGCTTCAGATGGATCGCAGACCTCTAATTTAGTCAGGAAGTCCACAAGGTCTACAGTAAAGTGTCTCTCAGTAAAACCTCCGGTCAGTCCAGAGGCTGCGGTGGGAATGCTAATGAAGTCTAAGCCGCAGACGATTAACAAGAGAATGGCTGAGGACAGAATAGTATAAAACAAGACATTCTGCCATCTTTTAAGCCCCTATACTGTCTCTGGAGAATTTGTTTATGCAGTTCTTGATGTTGAAGACAGCTGAAAACACAATATCTGACTGCACCCTAGGTATACAGACGCTCAGAATGGCGGGACGAAGCAGGTCTCTCACAGATTTGTCTGTTGTCAGCTGATACCATGCTCCGCAGCTCACTGTGATGAAGCGACTGGCTTCTCCGCGTAGGGGGAGACAGATACAGAAGCATTTTTTCAGTGGGTCCTATTGAAGCTGGATGGGTTCCGCAGCAGATCCTTGCCTGAAACACGTTCGCCGGCTAATCGGCTTTTGAAATGGTCAGTTTCCATTCACGTCCATGCAGCCTCAGGCCGCCAATTACGGGCTCTGTCTGGTGCCCGCCACAATGTGCCAAGAGTGAAATTCACACGCTCACTGTACAGCTCCAGAGCCAAAGGTACCCTCTTAATTTTAAGATCAAGAATTTGCGTAATCATATACGTCCTTGAGCGAGCTTGATTGATTGAGTGTGCAGAAAATGGCAAACCATGGGTTCCTGCACATCCCAGGGTGAGGCTGCTACATACAAATGTAATAAGAGTTGCTACCTCCAAGGGTCGTGCGAGATCCTGCTCAGCTTTGAGGGAGAGATGATGGCTTAGCCTCCCCCACCGCTGCCCTCACTGCGAGCCTGAGCTACGGTGAAGCTTTCCAGCTGAGATCTTTTCTCATGTTACCCTTTATTCTTGTATATCCAAAAGCTCCTTAGAACTAAATCCTGCTGGATTCTTCGTTATTCCAAAGACATTTCTTAACTTTATTTTTAACTCATTTATAGAAGTCTCTTTTGGTCTCCCAAGCTGTGAACACTTTATGTACTGGAAGAAGTGTCCCCAGACTGTTCATTGATCTGGACACGGACATTGTCCCAGCTAAGGGGAGAGATGTAGAGGATGGCATGCCTGATATATCTGTTTGTGAATTTGAACACGTTTGGGATTCTTGCCGGTTCAGGACTAAGGGTAAGAAAGATAATATAGCTGGCTTTGGCGTGTGTTGGTGTGTAATGCGGTATAGATGCGGTATTGCGGTATATAATGCGGTATTTATATGTATTACATGAGTGGGGGGCCTTACACACATATGTAGATTCTGTTCATCTAGCGGTAAGAAGCATACGTAATGGAAGATATAATATAAAGAGCATTTGATTTTGCCAGGCACAGAGACTACATGTTGCTGTTTTAGTAGAATTTATCAGTGCATGTGTGTTATAATTTACATTTGTTTGGCCCACAAAATGACATCATGACAGGGAGATGTAGGTAGGGGGTACAGGGAGTAGAACATTCACATATTTGAATTTTTATTATTACTTATTTTTTTATGCAAACCATTGAGTGTGAGTTTCTGCTTTTTATTCCAAGCCTTGAAGACAGGCCTAGACCCAGATGCCGGATCCTACACCGAGAGGTAGCCTTGTTCATAACCCGATGTCCATTTTGTATTACTGTGCCTTGTGCTGATGCCAAAATGTCTGCGATTTGCTTTAATTCCTCCCCAGCATTTTGTTGAACTGGCTCCAAATAAATACCCATCACCCCTTCCGTGCTTGGTGTACTTCTGTTTTCCGTCCCACTCGGATTACTGTGAGAGGGAGGGAGCATGCGAGTGGTATGACAGCATTGAGTTCTCTGTCTGAAGTCTTTCACTGTCTGCTTCAGGTCTGTCTTTTTTAGGGTTTAGAAATTTGTGTACAACTTAAATGTACTGCATTTATTACTAATAAATTGTGCATATTTCTTTTTTAGGAAACAGCAATGTCCAAAATGTATTTGTTTTATAAACATTCCAGGCTAATTAATTGCTTAGGTGCATGTATTCAAATCCACTCTGATATCTGACCTTTTAAAGTGGCTTTCATTTGCATGTTGTGGTATTAACATTTTTAGCAAAGCAAACTAACTCAAGTTCACAGTAACAAGGCCCATCCAGGGATGAAATAGAACTAAATGATGGGGGGGGGGGGGCATACTTACAGTGGAGCAGCACATAAAGACAATGGCGAAGGTCCCCAGCACCCCTCCAATGCCAACCAGCCAGGTCATCCGCAGGAACAGGATCACCCCAAAGATATTCTGCAGGCAAGGCAGGTAGACGCCCATCAGGGTGCCCATTCGTGGAGCCTGGGGGACAAACAGAGGCAAAGCCCATTGAGATAGAAGCCTTTGGATTCTCTCTATCCTTACACTGAGTACACATGACTCATTAACAGTTAAATACACTGGTGTCTCTAAACGAGAACTGAACAGAGTAAAAGAACAGAAAGCCTTTCTTGCGGCAATTGAAAATTAATGAGATGAACAAATAAGTATCTTGTGGGTGACTACTGCAGATGGGTTCCGGCAAACGGGCTCTCTACACTGTGCTGACGCTCTGTGAGGGCCTCAGGGGAAGGCCTCTTCTGAGACAGGTCTCCACAAAGAGACGGATTCAATGAGAAACTAGAGCCTTGATGTGGATATAAAGCTTTCACACTGAGGCCAAATGAGCCCACACTGCAGCTGGCAAAGATGTGCTTGGATCAGAAGAATCTGGCACTTGTGCCTGTAACGCAGGCATTCTTCAAACTCAAACAACTCAGTACCATTTCTGTGCAAGTCTGTAAGATCTTCATAGTCGCTAAAACATGTAGGGCAATTAATTTTCTATGTTACATTATTCTTTCGAGCAGAACAGGTACAAATGTTGACCCTGTGATAAATACACACCATACTGTCCACCTGTGATTCCAGATATATGTATAGGTAAAACCAGGACATCTGATTTACGATTATTTAGGGGAAACAGACCACTGGAACATGAGTCAGAATGCTAACAGGCATTCCACATTCAAGTGGCTCACTTTAAAACGAATGTGAGAAATCCAGTCAAAACAGAATTGATGTCAACAGCAAAGCTTGAGGACAAAAGTCAGGTCTATATTACTGTCATCCTTTTTAGAACCAGGATAAACACACCAGCTTCATTAGCCATGCTGTTAAAATTCTGGAGTGCAGTTGCATGTTATACATTATGTTAGAGGGTATGATGACTGGTGTTTAGTACGTGAACCTCCCAGTGTGACAAACAGGGGAACAAATACAGAACAACCTTATTAGCCTCTTTAGGACAATTATACTGGCAAAGGTCAACTGAGCCAGTACAACACCTTAGTACCTGATCTCTTTGTGAGTAGATACTATCTGAAACACATACTGCATGCATGAGCGTTCACAACATAGTTACCTATTCCTACTGAGCTTTAACTGATGAGGGAATCAACAGTGGATGGGAGCCAAAAAACATCAGGGAAACCATTTTCATCCATTTTCAGCAGTTAATTTCAAAATCTCTCCCTGCTACATCGGAAATGTTGCTCATCTCTGTGTCCGATAGCAATAACTGTAGCAACCACATTTGCAGGAGCTACACTGCTTGTCCACCTATATTAGGATGTTCTTGGTAAAGTCTTGGGCTTTCTGTTACTATGATGATGCGCACTACTGTCTGTTTTGCTGAGAGGCTGGACCCAAAAGCAGACCAAGAGCTAAATGTAGGCATACAAAGAGCCAAAATTAGTACACACCTCTAGTGTACAGCGTTGAATCTGAGAGGCCTGGCATATGGTAAAGCCTTTCCGATACATAGTCAACGCATAACATGTCTTAGAGTCCTAATCTGGAATGGTTATCATCGATGTTATTGTTCTATAAATCTCCTTTTTACTACCCTTTTACATCAATATACTGCAATTAGATTTCCTTCGATTGTAGCTACATCTAGAGATTCACCAGAAATGTAATGAGCTGGACCACGGAAGAGTAAAGGAAAATCACAGGGAAAGGCTTTAACTCAATAAAATATGGCCTGTGACATAGATTGGCATAAATGCGAAATCTCATTAATGCACTGAATCCTGATGATAACTTAGAATCAGGAGGGGATGAGAGGGCATGGATGTGCAGATCAATAAAACTCATAACATTTCCTGATTAAAGGGTGTTTTATTAAACAGCACATTGAAAATCAGCGCCAGCCTGTCATAAAATCATTATGTAACTGATATTGTATCGCTAGCTAGCTCCAACCATAATGTAAAATGAACGAAAGAATGATAGATATATAAACCAGATTCTGTATTTATGAATAAAGACAATTACAACATAAATAAGTTTAGGAGGATGACTGGTATAAGCATAAGGTAAAATTTGTACAAGAAATGTACTTTTTATAATGAGAAGAAGCTATTTCTAGTACAGTTTTTGGTATATGACATAACATAACCATTTTTTTTCATGGCTGCTTATTGCTGAACATTTTTGATCATTTCAGTGTATCCATTTATTTGCTAGCTGAAAAGAAATAGATTCCTGTTTCTAAATACAATCACGCTACACCTTAATTCAATAAAATATCCTTCAAACAGATGAGATATTGACAGACAAAAAAATGGTAAGGTGTGATCTGCGTGTTTCCAGTAAAATATTTACCGGCTTAGAGGACAGAAAACCATCATCTTAAATGGTCTTTGAAACATAAATAACAGTTAGTGATATCATCAGAAGCCACATGCTCTGAGGGAACCTTTGTAAACACCGGTTATTTCAGACTTGGTAACTGTGGCAATAAACTGGTTGTCAAGCAAGACGGGGAAACCTCAGCGAGGAAGCTGGAGGTGAACCATGTGAGCAATGAAAAAATGGCTAGATGCACTTCTCTGTAGGTGGGAAGTATTATTAAAGGTAATTTTGCGGTATGAGGCTAATTTACAGGCTGCATTTTTCAAGAAATGTGCTTTCTTGAATGAAACATGGAGCTCCAGATTCCGGATCAGCTAGATTCTTAATTGAGTGAGGTTATCATAACACAGCAGTTCATTACATGAAATATCTCATACATATACTTGTACTGAACAAAAGTAAAGTATCAGTATAATGGGAAACGATAAATAAATAATAATAGGTAATGTGCAGACACTATGAAGCAGGAGCTTCTTGTATTGAAGCATTTCTGTATCTTGTGCTGAATAGCATTTCATCTGGCCACTTTCTATTCCTCAGTTTTATTTTGTGCCCAATATAGAACTATGATGTTACACTGCATTAAAAACGTACATATTCCCATCCATTCACCAATCCATCTATCATTCATCCATCCATAGATCCCAGCCAAAACAGGGCAGGAGACTAGCCTACACCCTGGACAGGATGCCAGTCCATGGTAGAAGTAAATATCCCATTATAACATTCCTTTTTTATTCTATCCAAATGTCACCATGACCATATTCACCACCTTTCAGACATTTAGTGGGCTTCAGTTTAGCGTTTCATCCGTGAACTGATTGGACTCATGGCTGTACAGTAAATGCAGTAAATGTGTCATGAAATTTAAATTTGTTTAAAATGAAGAATTGTTCCCCTGTACTATCTCAGTATGGAGCCCCATAGGTATTATGGTAGAAAAAAATATTATCTCGTAGTAATTCGTGCTCTCCAGTTACTAATTCATGCGCTCAAGTTAATAATTTATGCTCTCGAGTTACTAATCCGTGCTCTATAGCCACTAATTCCTACTCTTGAATTAGTAATTCGTGCTCTCGAGTTAATGATTTGTGTTCTCGAATTAATCACCAATCGGAGAGCGGAGGAGGAATTACAGTAGTAACTCGAGAGCACGAATTAGTAACTCGAGAGCACAAATGAGTAACTCGAGAGCACGGATTACTAACTCAAGAACACAGATTAAGTAACTAGAAAACACGGATTAATAACTCGAGAGCACTAATTAGTAACTTTATTAACTTGAGAGCACGAATAACCAATCCGAGAGCACAAATTACTCTGAGGTAATATTTTTTCCACCATGACACCTAAGGGGCTCCGTATCTCAGTGTTCTGAACATGACTCACTTTTTTCAAGTGTTTTCAAGGATCGGATACAGTTGAGATTTTTGAATCCTGACTCTTTATAATAGAACAAACATGTAGGAAACACTGCTATACAATTCCAGATAGGTCAAGGTTAAAATAAGACGAAGACACAAAATGCTCATTCCAGTCAACAAATACATGGGTATATTGGATGATTAGAAGATACACTGGGGTGACATTCAGAGAGGTTTTGAAATCGCTAAGCTAACAAACATTTACAGACAATTTAACACAGATATGAAAATCATTTAAATATCATTTTCTTTGACTGTTTGACTTTTAGTAAACACTTTACTGATGCACTGATGATGTAGTAGGACACTCTTACTTAATGTATTAATTTACCACAAACTAAGTGTTAGTTACGTACTGATCCCATAACTGCTCAGCATCAGTCAATGCATAATGGTTCATGTATTTCATGCAGTTACTATATTTGGTCATGATTTGTACTTGAGTAGTAAGTGTTACCAACTATTGCACAGCACTGTTTTTCCTTTGTGTTCATAATACAATGTGTTTAGTGACACCTCACACCTACTGTACAGGTGCTGGACTTCTAGAAAAGCAGGACCGAGAATATTTAAACACACTCTTATGTTGCACTTACATTTTACAAAATGACAGATATATTGGCAACAATCTGCCCTGGAAAATGACAACAATGTTTAGTCAGCCACCTTAGAAAATCTGCGGAATATATATTGCCAACTAATGAGGTTGTTGTTCCATAAAGGGTTTGGATGGAACACCTATTTTTAGAGGCAGAGTTGGATCATTATCTGTTTTGAGGTGTTTCTGTCGGTAATTACCGAGTCATCAACTTGACGTACATACTAGAACCGATATTGAACATTGCTTATTAAAACCGACTGGAGTGTTATATGTATAGTTAAGAAGTCACAGATACTATTACTCTCATGTAAACCAGAAAATAAAGGATTTTTTTATATGTATTGCTAAGTCTTTCATATAGTATTGTAAGTACACACAACACAAGCAATGCTGCCCACACAATACTCATGTGACATTATCCATTTAATATTAATCCAGAATAACACCTAGAAAATAAGCTGAATACACAGTATCATTAGTTTAAATCATTTTTTACGCAGTGTAATAAAAAAGTAGTCATGCGTCGTAATGAAAAATATTCTTTTTCGTGACAAGCTTTTTATTAATTAAAAGAAAAGTGTCTTACTTACCATGTTTAATATTATAACATTTAATTATTATTACAAATATGGGGGAAAACTAATATTAGATTAAAAATTTACTATTAGCAGCCCTTGAAGTCACTTTCGACAAAAGCGTCCCCTGAATAAATAAATGTAAATAAATAAATGTAATAATGTGTCTAAAATAGAGTGTCTCGGGAAAACTGCTGCTTCATGGCTTCAGTGAACTCTTTTGGGATATGAGTGACCCAGTGTTACAGTCACTCCCTT
>JAODLD010000136.1:10861240-10881211 GCA_026781065.1 Mormyrops boulengeri | reverse complement strand
CCCCCCCCCCCCCCCCCCCCCCCCCCCCCCCCCCCCCCCCCCCCCCCCCCGCCCCCGCCCCCCCGCCCCCCCCCCCCGCGGGGGAGCTTGTAATGCTGCCTTCATGCTCTGTTGCACAAGTACAGCCTGACAGTGCTAATGTGCTCCTGCTCAGGTATGATGAATTATTGAACGGTGCTAGAACAGGAGGGATGGGGAAGAACAGCGAATGCGATCACCAATGATTACCAGGACAAACCAGCACTCCAGGTGCCAGAAGGGGAACGGGGAAGTCAGACGCCAGGCTAGAAAGGACACAGGCTAGGAGCAACACCTCCAACCTACACATAGCGAATGCAGAGCTCCTTTACAAGTGTTACTATCATTCCATTCATTTGGAGGTGCTTTTAGCTGAGCCATTGGGCTGAGTTGTTTTCTACATTTGTTTTAACAAACAAACATGCTTTATCTGCCATTTGCACTAGTACAGGTACATTGGAATGCTTCTCTTTGCCAACCCCATCATGCCCTCCATAGCATGGGGGTCACAGCACAGGGTCAGCTAAGATGCAGTGCCCCTGGATCTGGGGGTTATGGGCCCTGCTCAAGAGGCCATGGACATGTGACTGGTCTGTGGAAGCCGGGGCTCAAACTGGTGATCGTCTGATCACAGGCACAGAGATCTCGCCTGCTTAGCCACTCACTGCCCGCAGTTTCTTTTAGAACAATTTGGATAAATTCCGATAAACAGCATCCCTCAGTCAAAGATCTTTTCATAGGCAATGTCAATCAATGTAAGGAAGTCACAAAAACTATTTTTATTTGTGTATGGACATTAATTAGAACATCGAGACATTTAGCACACGCGGAGAATAAGAAATGTTACTGTACATATGCAGCACATTTCAAAATGTGCAAAATAACATCATCAAATAGAATTACTACAAATGAGCTGCTGCAAAAAAACAGAACTGTTTGTTAAGCGTAGCCACCTGTACTCAGGTTCTCACCAAATAAAAGGAATAATGAGAGTTGTGTCTTAACAAATGAGATGTATGTGTGAGACTTGCTGTGCGCGCAGAAGCCTGATGAGGGAAAACGGGAGCCTTTCTGGTGAATAAGAAAAGTGCAACATTGTTAATTAAATAGCACTTGCTGTGATGTGGAGATTTTCTTTGAAACGGGGATTGATTGGAGAGCAGCTGCTTTGGCACCGGCAACTAATTAAGGGAGAATATGAAAGAAGATGTGGAGGATTATCTCTGGCAGGACGGTCTCATCAAGGAAACAAAATGTATAATATTTCATCTGTGTTTCCTCCATTATTGGTATAGAATGGACACGTGTGTTAAATTATTCACAGCTGTATTGTGACCAGGTCTAGAAAGGTGTAAAACCTTTTTGTGGTGGGCAATTAAATATCATCAAGGATCCTGAGGAAGTAATTACTTGGGGGGGGGGACTGAAGGTTCCAGAAGGTTAGTCAGGTGACTGCCTGGGTTTTTCATAATTATTTATATATTTTTAATTCCCCAATAAGCCTGGACTGGTTCTTTTGGTTCAGTTCTTGTTATTGTGGTTCAGGGTAGAGATAAATTTATGTCTGAAGTAATCGTAAACATCATGAGGATCTTGTAATTTTATGAAGAGCTAATCCATATTCAGGGTTGCAAATGTGTACCTGTGCCAGCCGCCTCATTTTCAAGACTACGATCCTCATTTTACAATTACGCATCCCTAATTTATGAGTTTACGACGTTTCGGTTATGACTACAAATGACAGTTCATGCGTTTGCAACTTCAGTGCTACATTTACGAATCACTAGTTACATGGGGAAAGGCACGTTACCAGTGGCCAGTTGGTTTCGACAAAAAGATCAGACAAGAAGCTTTGGGGTTTGAGAGGAAAAAAATTAACGAATGAATGAAAAGCACCAGATGCCATTTTGCTCTATGAATTTGCTATTCTCCTGCCAATCAATTTATTTTGCTCTTATAAATATTAGTATTCAAGATGTTTGTATTAATGCAGAATTTCTATGTCGGCTAAAAGAAAAAGACATGATGGGGACCACAGACCCCTGATTAACATGCTGCCTTTGTTGTTTCATTATCCATTCAGTTTCTATCCACTTATCCTGTCAGGATTGAAGGGGGACATTGGGTCTATCCCAGGCAGCATAGGGCACAAGACTGGGGTAAACTCCATTCACAGGGCACATACAGTATGTAGACTGCTGTCAATTTCGAAACACCGATTGGCCTAACCGCATGTCATTGAACTGTAGGAGGAAACCAACATGACATGAGAAAAACTAACAAACCTCACAAACACAGAGCTAACATGTGAGCTAACAGTGCTAACCATGGAGTCAGCATTGTTTCATTATGAACAAACAAAAGAAATGTTTAAGTTTACTCCCACCCTAGTAATAATAACAGATATTTTGTGGATCCCCGTGGGGAAAATATCTTTGCACCTCCCCCATCTTTCCCTCGGTAAGGGAGAGCAAGCTGGCTGTGAAGGGCAGCCACCCATAGCAGCACCCAGGGAGCTGGGGGTTGAGGGTCGTGTTCAAGGACCCGCAGATGAGCCAAGGCCAGGCTTGAACCAGCAACCTTCCAATTACAGGCACAGAGGCTTAGCCCTCTGAACCACAAAGATGCCCCCTAACAAGGAAAACATATGCCATTAATAGTTAATTGACTAAAAAACACAAGAGTAGCTATTTAGTAGGATTTAATGATAAAGAGTATTGGTCATCATTCGACCCAGTTCCTATCCACATCCCTCCGTGGCCTTTAGATTGCCCAGGTTGGCATAGCAGAGGTGTTCAGTACCTTGACGGGCTTCTTGCGGGCTTCCTCATTGTTCTCGGCCTCCTCATGCTCCTTGCTGCCCTGTGGGAGGTTGGAATAGTTGGCCAGGCTGCTGAGTAGTGAAGACACCATGGGGCTGGTGTCCATCTCCTCCTGCGAGACACACGTGGAGTCAGCAACAGCAAGTCAGTGACTGATGTCAGATTGTACCGCAAAACTGCATTGACATTTTCACTCAACCATAGATATCAATAATGGACATAATTGTTTTGTATTAGCAATCAGAATGACACCTTGAATACATACACACAAATGCATATGTATAGCTACAAATATTTATCAAGGGATTTAATTAATATGTACGGAAGCATATTACTGCCACGCCATAATAAAAGAAATATTCTTACTATCAGGTTTCAATGTGAAAACATCACGTTATAACGTGAAACCGTATCACGTTATAACATGAAAATATTACGTTATAATGAGAAAACCTATCCCTATAGGTTGATTTGTCATTATAACATGATGTTTTCATGTTATAACGTAATATTTTCACGTTATGACGTGATGCGATTTCTCGTTTTAACGTGATGTTTTCACATTATAACGTAATATTTTCACGTTATTACGTAATAGTGAGATTTTTTTTTTATTATTTCGTATTACGGCAGTAATACGCTTACATAAATATGGCATTCCTTGTCCAAATGCTGTTAAATTTAGTGACCCATACATGTAACCTTTTAGATTCATGCCTGAAGCTCATTGCTTTTCAGAGACAGAGAGTGACACAGAAAGAAAGAGAGAGAGAAAATAAGAGAGAGAGAGACAGAGAGAGAGAGAGGATTGAGAGAGAGAATTGAGAGATAGCCTACTCCTAATTTCAAGTCTATACCGGTGACCTTTACGCTTCATGATAGAAGCTTACGAGCTCCACAAGTGTTAAATAAATACAGGCAAGCAGGACTGGGACCCTCATCATCTCCTGTGCAAACTGTGAAAAGATCCCTGTTGATTTGAGCTCCTAAATGAGAAGCTGTCACATTTTAACTCATGATGCAGCAACCTTGGATTTGGCACGACTTCTGAAAACAGAATCAACAGTCATTGAAGGCTACTGACGTGAAGCCGTCTGACTGTGTGCCAGGCTACTGGGCCACGCAATGCTGCGCTGAAATTAAGATGAAACAAATAGACCAACCTAGGCTAACATTGAGAAAAGACAGGCGAAAGGTCCCTCCAATTAAAAAATTACACCAAGGCCCCCATGTAGTGTTGAGAGTGCAAAAATACAAGACCTAGCTACAATGCTTATATGCTAAACTATTTATTAAAAATGTAGCATCCGTATAATCCCATAGGGTAAGATGTATCCAGCCTTCCGGGACATTCAGGAGAGACCTTGAGGGATCTTTCGCCTGTCTTTTCTCAATGAGAGAATTGATGTAAAATAAGGTACATATCATATAAAGTTTTGATTATGACTAAATCTTGACCATGAATAATAGAATAGAATAATAGAATCACTAGATTACAGTAAAGAAAGTGACATTTTAATTTGTGCATCAAATATTTAAGGAGAGAATACTGAAAAGAGGTTACATGTGGAATGTTTGAGCAGGTGCTGGCAGACTGAAAGGTGACAATGAATAGCTTCCTGTTACACGTACAGTAAGTAGGCATCTTTGAGATTAAGGTGGTGTTATGCCTTGTCACAATGATCCTTATTGCAGTGTGTCAGATTCTGTATCCATCATGTTTATAAAAAAAAGCGCTTACACACCACCCTGTCCCCTTCACCTCCATCCAGCAGCCTGTCAAGCCCTCAATTAATCACTGTCAGTGCCGGAGCCAGTGCCAGAGCCAGCTGCTCACCTCAAACAGGGCCATGTTTTTGCCGTCGTATTGCTGGCTCTTCTCCACATCGCTACTGTTGATGAAGGGGCTGCTCTCCTTGGGGTTTCCGTCACCTGCGGGGACACGGAGACAGAAGGTTAACAAACAGCCAGCAGCATAGTGCTTTGCTGGGGAACAAAACAGGTCAGGCAGCGTTCAAATAGAATAAAGGCAAACAAGGTGCTATTATTACACAAAGGGGTACAAGGCTGCTTATTAACCTGTCACTACTAAGCTAAAAAAGGTTCAAATATTCTGCAAACACAATTATGTAATTCTGGCATTCAAGGACATCAGCATGATGTAAGATCACCTCATCTCATGGGTAGTACTTTTAAACGGCTCCTTCGAGCACAGCTGAATTTTACTTATTAATCATTCAAGAAACCGAGCACAGTAGGAGACTCAGACCATGTGACACAGAAGGACCAATGGCAGGCTTGAGGCTATGGTCCATCAGAGAGTGCAGTGGGATAACCTGAGCATTTGTATGGTTTGCTGAAGTGCTGTCTGGGTGTTTATTGAGTGACTAGCAGCATCAGGGAATGTAACGATTATGGAAATGGACCTGGCATCGAAAGGTTTTGATTCAAAATCAAATACAGGATGTATTCCCTGAAATACTTTAGTAGACAAATTCAGCTCTATAAACAGATTAAATGTGAAGATTGGCGGAGAGTACTGTAAGAAGAGCTAAAGAAATATAGATTTGACATGCTATTTTATGTTTTATGGAGTATATTGGCCGAGGTTCACTCCGGATAGATTCCATTGCTTACACATTAGGTCTTATTTTCCTCATCCCGAAAGCTGAATTGCCAGGCTGCAGACCACTGCTGTGTTATATAACCTTAGGAATCTGGCCTGCCAGTCAGAATCTAACCAATATTAAAGCTTCTGCCAGCTCTTAAAAAGCCTTTATGCCCAGGAACTAAATACACACAACAGCTGGATTCCAGGCTTGTTCATTTGGTGATATTCACCAGCTTATTGCACATCTGCTATGACTGCACATACTCTTCTATTTTAAATTTCTCAGTAGCGGGTATCCTGGCTGATAAACGCCTAGACTTTTGGCAGAATGGCTGCCTATTGAGAGTGCAGCAGAAGTCCTGCTCTTGTACCCTTGAGAAAAGGATCCAAATTGCTTCAGCGAAAGCACCCAACTGTATAAATTGAACTGGGAGCTGCAGATCCAATGGATAAAACCATCTACTCAGGAATTAAATATGGCAGTGTTTAATACATAGCATGACCCCTGCCTAATGGCTGCCTCATAGCGGGGCCTTGTGTTATGCAGAGCATTCTGGGTGATTTCTCTTAGTCTACTGTTGGGTATGCTGCACACGAAATCCTGAGTGGCCTTCGATGCCCCCAGCAGCCTGACTTTAGGGACCCAAGTCCTCCACGTCATCCTTGATGCCACGTCAGGGCACTGCACACTGCTCCTCTTATTTACTCCGTTCACTGCTTTCTTAGAAGGCTCTGATCCAGCAGCAGGATCCAGCAGCCAGGCTGCCGCTGTATGACCTTCCTTGCAGAGGTCATCTCACATGGCAGGAGGGAATATTAAGCCTCCCCAAGCCGCTTATGCGCCAACATGTCTCTTCTTTCCCAGTATACGCTGCACTCACCCATTTCAAACGACTGCGGAGAATCGAGGTTTAAATGCCGGGCATGAGCGACCGCCCCCTCTTGTCACCCCAGCGGGGACTGACCTGACACACACACACTACACCATTGGGTAATGCCTCAGTAGGGAGCTGTTTCTGTAAATCCTGATCTCAGTGAATGCAATGCGATTATTACATCAGAGACAATAACAATCATTTAATTTTGCCTTTTGCAGTCCATTTAGACTCATATTCTAAACCAGGCAATACTGCAGTTTTTTTGCAACCATTTATTTATTTATTATGTCATTGCATAACTGAGACTATAGCTAATAATAATAATAATAATAGTAATAATTCACAGGGTCTCATCTATATTGTTATAACTCTATATTGTTAATAGCTACAAACAGCAATGAAATATCAGATAGTGAATTGGTTTAATTCCTTTCATCTGAAATAGCTGAAGCGATGCTGTTTCAGACGTACGCATGATCACTGTGGCTGCTACTTCACTGTCCCATTGACTGTGTCCTTGATATTAACAGCGATGTAACAGTGGTCTCAGTACCCAGGAGGCCGAGTGTTTCTTTGTTTGAGATGTGCTACAGCATGGTATGCACTCTGTGGGTTAGGGCCCTGTACTCATGATTAGAAGATTTAAGTCCCCTGGCTGGTGCAGTGATGTCATTGTTGGGCCCTTAGGTAGGCCCTTAACTTCACTAACTGCAGGCCCACTGTCTGACTGCTCCCGGATCCTCGCTTGTAGGTTGAAAAAGCATCTGCTAAATAAATGCAAAAGGGGAGCATGGATACAGAAATAGTAAACAAAACTAAGACACAGAATAAGAGGAAATACTCAGTGAAAGACAACTCTTAAAAAAGACATATATGATTAATAGCTACTTGAAAAGATTGCTTAATGAATCTTCTTTATTACTTATAAGTGCCAATATAAGTATATATTTGTACACAATACAATTTGTATACAGCATGTTTAACAGCATTTAAGATTTCCTCAAAAACTTTAAAAGTTTTAATAATTGTCCATGGATTTCTAGGAGTTTTCCTCGCTGTCAATCACTGTCATAATCACTACAATTGCCTGAGTAGAGCTTTTTATTAATTCCAGGATGGTAATTATTATGTAAATGATTTTCCCTTCGATGTTCATTCATTTATTCAATTGTATATTGCTGCATCAATACTCCTCTTTCCATTTTCCTTTAATTAACAGGTAACATAAAAGACTAATGGTACAATTAAATGGTGGCATGGCACTAGTTATGTATACTAATAATAATTCAGAAATTACAGAATGCAGTATCTTTTCGCTTAAATAACAAATGTTTTTGCCAAATTCAATGGCTAGATATTTATGTAAATAATTCAAGGAAAATAGAAGAAACTTTCTCAAGAAACTTTATCTGTCCAGTGGGACTTTTATTGGCCATCACTGAAAACTAGCCACAGACTTGATGATACATTCCTTCAGTCCAGTGATCATTTCCAATTATCATGCAATTTGCTGAATTCCACTTAAAATTACTGGTCATATTTTAGCGAAGTCTAAGGCCCTTTTTGACTTAGATTTTGTTATTTGGATTAAGGTTTTTCATTTTTAAAGTTCGCTATCAAACAGAACTATACTTTCCATTTAGAACTTACTAATTCATCCAAAGGTTTAATCAATGCTACCTCACCAATAGGGTACCACTTTAATGACCATGGAAGACACAATCTCCTTTTTGTAATTTCGAAGCAGTCAGACAGCTGTGTTCATCACACAGAGCAAAGCCAGAAACAGCTCAACTGGCCTCAACATCTTTTTAGTGCTCATGCGCCAGCTAAACAGTCCTGGTGGGTTATTGGGCACAGGTGACCTCGGAGATGGTTCTGCTGGTGAGAGTGTCCTGCTGGGAAGCCGTGCTACCACTCAACCACAAGGTGATTAAAGCTTCAGGGTGTGAAAGGATCAGCGAAAGGTTGCCATGTCTGCCCTGGGGGTCGCTCATGCGGAACTGAGGCTTGATTAATGCTTAGTGTTCAACAGTCAACGATCCGGTCCTTATGCCAGCACTGGTGTGTACCACCAGTGTGGGTTTGCAGGGCACTGCAGCGTGACACTGGCATACTGTGGACCTTTACTATAGTACATAACATGTACTATACTAAATATAACATGTACACCCCATTATCTATCTATCTATCTATCTATCTATCTATTAATGTCTTGTGTGCCTAAATTGTCATATTATACGTAAATCCATTTTTAAAATATCAGACAAACACTATTTTGTTTCACTTTAAACCTGCATGTTTTGAAACGTCAATGAGGTTGGACTTGACTAGTGGCAGGACTAAAGTAATCATTCAGTCAGAAAAGTAGAACTACACTCTATCATGCATAACTATGCTTAAATGTACACTCCAGTGATCTTCATGTATTGTGTTGCAGACACAGATAAACGATTCACCAGGTTTGTCAAGCAAACTACGATTTTTCTTTACTTAGCTTACCTTGTGAATAAAATGCTTCTGAATCTGATTTTGGAGTTAAATGAAAACAATTTAAAAACTCACTAAATTTGAAAAGGTTTTGTCATGTTTACCTTTATTTGCTTTATTTTTTTTGACACGTACATGATAAAGACTAAAGCTTTTGCAGTTTCTGCTGTACAATATCTTTTATCTGAAGGGATGTGAGTGAGACAGATAACATATGGAGAGCAAAGAGCTGCCAATGAGCCAGCTTGCTGTCAGGCTGAGCTTCCAGTGATTGACCAGAGAAACTGGCAAAACAGCTGTGAGAAAAAGATCTGTAAGAACAATGCTGAAAAGCTTGTGTCAAAAACTTAATATACTAGTCATTAATGGGGCAGACTTGGATGAAACATGCAATCAAGTCAAAAATGTCTTCCAGGAGTGAACCTAGTAAAAAAATATATGTACAAAAGACAGAGGGAAATCCAGAAGTGAAATGATTCTTTTCGTTGTCCCTATTCCCTGGCCTGGAAATCACCCAAAAAGAGGAAAGCAAAAGAGGATCTGTCAATGATGAAATAAAAGACATTTTATTGATCAGACTGGGATTTAAGATTGCAAATCTCCTCTTTTGCTAAACCTATAAAAGAGTGGCAAAAAGATTACAGGGATTGAGCACTGCCATACAGTCACACACACACACACACACACACACACACTGCTCTTGGAGAGGAGTCCACTTTAATCCAAATCATACAAAATACATCTTTTCTGTAACTGCTTGTTTTAAAATTTTCAAGACATAAGCACAAACTACAAAGGCTTTAGTGTTTATCATGCAGGTTAAAGAGTAAATGCCCAAAAAATGGCCTTAAATTATGACCCGGAAAGCTGTTTGGCTACGAACAGGTGGATGTCGTGGCCCATAATATTAATCTGGCTGGATTGTAGGTCAGTCGTGATTGCTGACTTCTGCTGTGGTGAAAAAGCGATGCATTTATGCTAACTGGAACAATGCTCCATATCTGAGAGCATAATGTCATTGTAACAGATCAATTAAATCATTCTGCTTTGATATAGTCTACTCGCCTGGATGCAGTGTGTCAAGGTGTGTATTACACTACATACATATATTTAATTTGTTTTAATATGTATTTTCAATACATATCCAGTGCATTGCTGTGCTCCTATGCATTTTGGAATCCGTATTTAATAAATAATTTTATAAATTATTTAGGAATAAACATATGAAACCTCTACTGGGCTTAAGGGGAAATTCCTGTTTGCAATGATGACCTAAATAGGATGCCTGAAATTGTAACACTGAATGAATACTGAAAATAAAATATTACTTGTGAATTTACAATGATCATTGCAATCTGCTGCATTGTTCCATTTGTCTTTTTAATTACTTACTAAAGCCACAAAATATTCTATCCCTGACTGAAAAAATGGGCTAGGACTTGCCACAGTAGATGCATGACATTCCAGACAAGGGAAATGAGATTAGTTGGTTAATGAGCACACTCTGATGGTAATTCAAAATGTCTTTAAAAATACTCATAACTTATGGAAAGGAAATGAGCCAGAAGGACAGAGAAAGACTAGAGTCATTTTGTGAGGCACCATGACCCCATTTCACTTAAAGCAGATGTGATGTTTTTATTTAAATAGCAAGACCCAACTACAATGTCTCTACTTTATTTGGCAGAAAAACGGGTATTAATTGATCATATCTGGCCAGTAGAAATTACACTGGATTCTGAGGCCTCTTTTGACAATTCCATTTGTAGTTAAAGGCCATTATACAATAGAGAGAATCACGCAATAAGAAATACAGTTAATTTTGATGTTCAAGATGAAACAATTTGTATGGGGGTATAGAAGTAAGGTATGCATTTCCATACAAGTCAAATGCAGTGGCCGCGTCTCACATGTCCCTGACTTTTGCAATCGTTTATTTAGCTCTGTGATCAAGCCTCTTGGATGCTCAAATAAATGTGGTGCCCCTATACACAGGGGACATGGGCAGCACTCCACTTCTTACATCATCACAAATATAAACGGCAGCTGTCCCTTATAGCCACCATAAGAAAAGTCACGTGAGCCAGAATAAGTTTTTATTAAATTTACACCACTCTAATCCTCGCTGTACCATTTTCTACTTCAGCCATCTGGTCACAGATTATTTATTAAAACCACAATAAATTAATAAATACCCACCAAAGAAAAAAATCCGCCACTTGTTTTGTGTTATTAAACTGAAATAAAATATTATTCATAAAATAATATTTCTTAGTACTTAATAGCTCCTAGCTTTAAGTTTTTTTCAGCTTTACATTTTAAACCCATATCCTTTACATTTTATACTGGCAGTTCTCAATTGACGTAATGCGTTCTACCAGTCCTTACACAAGTCACATTTTATTCAAGTTAGACTTAAGTACCCATACCATTCAAGACATCTTGTAGCAAAAACACATAAGCCATACTACTAATATGTACTAAAAAACAAAATGGTCTTGTGGGGTGTTCTCAGTATGCAGTGGTCAGTACCAACCAAAAGCAGTCCAAGGAAGGATGATATTGACACCAATATTTACAGTAAACTGGTTAAATTTGCAGACTACACCAAGGTGGGTGGTGTAGCTGATACTGAACTAGCAGCACGGAGACTACAATGGGATCTTGATTTAATTAGTGACTGGGCTAATACCTGACAGATGAAATTTTATGTAGATAAATGTAAGGTAATCCATGCAGGGAGCAGAAATATAAAGTACAGATATTTTATGGGTTCCACTGAAATAAAGGTAGCTGATTATGAGAAAGACCTCAGTGTGTATGTTGATGCTTCCATGTCCCACTCTCACCAGTGTGGGGAAGCAATTAAACAGGCCAATAGGATGTTGGGTTACATCCCTAGATATGTGGAGTTTAAGTCAAGGGAGGTGATGCTAAGATTATACAATTCCTTGGTAAGACCCCACCTAGAATTTTGTGTGCAGGTTTGGTCACCATACCTTAAAAGGGACATTGCTGCCTTGGAAAGTGTGCAACGTAGGGCTACAAGAATGTGCCCTGGTCTTAGAGGAATGTCTTATGATAGCTGAGCTGAATCTGTTTAGCCTTGAGCAAAGGAGACTAAGAGGGGCACATGATCCTGGTATATAAGATTCTAACGAGTCTGGATGCTGTTCAACCAAATAGTTACTTAAATATTAGTTCAAATACAAGAACCCTTGGCCATAGGTGGAAATTAGCAGAAGAACATTTTAAAATGGATTTGCGAAAGCACTTCTTTACACAGCGTGTAGTTAGAGTATGGAATAGTCTTCCTGTTAGTGTAGTGCAAGCTAAATCCTTGGGTTCCTTTAAATCACAGCTAGATAAGATTTTAAATCTGAGCTATTAGTTGAGTTCTCCTAAAACGAGCTTGATGGGCTAAATGGCCTCCTCTCGTTTGTAAATTTGTTATGTTCTTAATGCCAACCTGTGAGCAGGTGATGGGGTCATGGGTGCCCAAGGGTCTCTGATGGGCACAGGGACCGAAGGCCCACAGGAGAGCTACTGCAGCAGAAACTCCTGAAACGTCGCAGCTTGCTGCCTATGGGGTTTCATAGCCACAGACCCGTCAGAGTGTCCATACTGACCCCTGTCCACCGCTGAAAGCACCTACTATGGGCATGTGTGCATCAGAACTTGACCATGGAGTAATGGAAAAGGTGGCCTGGTCTGATGAATCATGTTTTTGTTACACCATTTCTACATATGGTCGGCTGGGTGCGTGTGTATCATTTACCTGGGGAAGTGATGGTACCAGGATGCACTATGACAAGAAGACAAGTTGACAGAGGCAATGTGATGCTCTGGGCAATGTTCTGCTCAGAATCCTTGGGTCCTAGAATTCATGTGGATGTTAGTTTGACAAGTATCACCTACCTAAACACTGTTGCAGACCAAGTATATTCCTTAATGGCAACAGTATTCCCCGATGGCAGTGGCCTCTTTCAGCAGGATAATGCGCCCTGCCACACTGCAGGATTGTTCAGGAATGATTTGAGGAACGTGACAAAGAGTTTATGGGGTTGACTTGGCCTCCAAACTCCCCAGATCTCAATCTGATCGTGGGATGCACTGAACATACAAGTCCAGTGCATGGAGACCCCACCTTGCAACTTATAGGGTCTGCTGCTAACGTCTTGGTGCCAGGTACCACAGGACACCTGCAGAAGTCTTGTGGACTCCATGCCTCAACGGATCAAGGAGGACGTACACAATATTAGGCAAGTAGCACTTCTGTTGGTTATTGTCTGATAGGATAGCCGTCAGTCACATCTCATGTCTGGCAAACATCTTGTCTGTGGATCGCGGTTTTTCCCTCCTCAGACCACTGCTGGTATGTATTCACCATAGCGCCCCACAAGCCTTTTTGGAGATGCTCTGACCCAGTTGTCTGGCCAAAATGATTTAACTCTTGTCACAGTCACTCAGATCTTTATCCCTGCCCATTTCTTCTGTATTCAACATGTCGACTACAAGTTCTGAATGTTAGCTTACCATTTCATATACTGTATCCTAGATCTCTACACATACTGTTTTTGCTAATCAAATAAGTAAATATAGTTGGTCAACATGTTACTCATTTATTAGGTGGGCTGGATTCTAATAAATAAGTATTCCAAAATAAGATAATTTTCCTAGGTCAATGTAAAAATTGTCAAGGCGTTCAATTCAACTGCTCAATGCCACACAATGTGTCTGTTACAATGCTTCAGTGATTGTTACAGTGATGTCCTCCAGCTGCATGTCCGTTTTGGACACCTTCCCATTCCCCAGAGTCTAACATCCCATCTTTTCTCTGTACTGGAGTAATTCCTGTACCGCAACCACATCATAAACATGATATACAGGCGTCAGCATCTTGTGTAATGCTTTAAAGCCATTTATCCCTCCCTGCTCTGCATATTAACAATGCTAATTAACTCATTCAGTTGTCTGCAGAGATCACTGGACTGTTAAATATCACTGTACTATGTAATAGCGGCAGAATACGTACATCACTTAATGCCTGAATTACATGTACTATTGTGTGTATTGTGCTCTGTTCTCAGGACCATGCAGGAATATATACTCCATCCATCCATCCATCCATTTTCCATTACTGTTAATCCACACAGTGAATGAGGCATTCAGCAACAATGGAACACAGAGGGTAAATCTGTTGATGCATCAGTGATGTCATCAATGTCAGGTTTTAAAGAGATGGATCAGTTACTGAAAAATACTCCTATTTGTACCGTAAACATAGAATTTTGACAGCACGGGGTGACCAAGTCACCTGCAGAAGGAAGGAAATATGTTGACCACACACCGAGCTTCAGAAAACTTTAGGACACAGCCACATCGCCTTACAGCGTTACCCAGACAATAATATTTAATCACCATTTATTATATCCAACACATTATGAATAAGCATCATAATTAAAATACTGTAAATACACTGTATTGTGTATGATTTTCTTTGAAAACAAAGACCATTCTTTCCTTTGAAAACCCTTGGCGAATACAGAAACTGATTTTGTTGACCACCTAAATGGCTGGCCAAGCTCTTTGCTCCTGAGTTATTACAGGTTTGCTGGTGTGTGTCACTGGCATGTAAGTGTGACAGAGGGTTAATATCAGAGCCCTCAAGCTCTCACTGAGCTTTGAACAGGTATGCTGACTGGTTCACCCTAGTTCATTTAAAGGCCACCAGAAAGTATGTATACAGAAACAAGGAGTAAAGAGTAAACACGTTATGCTGAATGGAGTACCCATGGTGTGTGAGTTTGCCCCGCGATGGGTTGCTGTTCCCTGCCTTGTGCCCCACCAGCTTGAATTGGAGAAGTGGTTTCAGAAGATGGATGGATGGATGGATGGATGGAGTGCACGTCAGGGGGGTCACTGAATTGCACTGTCCCCTCACACCTGCAGCTGAGGGGTCTGCATCCTGCAGTTGGCATTATTTCCCCAGGTTGTGGGAATCTCCTCCCACAGTAGAAAGGCATGTAGTTAAGATAACTGCCAGGTCTAAGTTGCACATAATGAGTGATTATGTGCCAGTGTCTATCCTGCAATGGACTGGCATCCCATCCGGGGTGTTCTGCTGCCTCCTGGGACAGGTCCTAGGAGAACCTGTGCTGGATCATCCATGGAAAGATGGACAGGCACTGAAAACTTACTCCAGCTTGGAAACAGAAAGGCTTTTTTCAGTAAAACTTCTATGAATATGATGTCTTCTATGACTCTATGAATATTAGAATCTATGAATACATTCATAACACATCATAAAGCATTCATAAAGAATTATAAACATGGCTATAAATAAGGCATACCACATTATAGACATGTTTATAATGCATTATGAATGCTTTATGCAGCTCTCATTAATAAGGCTCTATAGATTCCTTCATTACGTAGTACAAAGCATCTGTAATTGTTATACCCACCATTATAATGCATAATGAAGATATCTATAGTGCATTATACTTCAGAGCTTCATTGGAGCTTATTATAGTATTATAATCAACACTGATTCCTTACAACTGTGAATAGAAAATGCTATAATGCTTTATTAATTCTTATATACCGACCCTTATAATGCATTATGAAAGTATCTATAATTCATTATAGATGTCAGCTTTAAGTGTTGCCGGTTTTTCCTTCTATGTTTTCATGAAGGCATGTTATGACGTTGAATAGAAGATGGCTAATTAGTTTAATAATATTCCATCACTTTCTGCCAGTCATCACTCATGATTCCTTACCATGCATCTTAGCTGGTTCCCTTGCTTTTCCTTGCTATTCCGCTTCAAAATCTGGAAGCATTTCTTAATTGGTCTTTATGTGAATAATACTCTCCCTAAAACTGGTTATTGTATAATTTACTTCTTGCTGTATTCCTGTAACTGATTACTGGCACACTGTAAAGAAAAACAGGCTGATCCACTGGAAATTATGATTCATGGTGCCCGTCCACTTGTCATTTCAACCAGTCACTCCAGAGTGTGTGATGACTCTCTACTAGGTGCACAATGTGGGAAGTGGCCTCTTATTGGGATAGACGTGCTTGTTTGTTTTATCTGCATTGAAGCCAGTTGCTTACACAAACAATGAGAGCTTTATTCCTGGACAAAGTGTATTTTGGCTGTTGAATTTCCCATGCTTGAAGTGGTCAGCACTTAGACATCTTAGGTGGTGAACAGATTGGTGAGAGAGACCTAGGCTGAGAGGGACTGCGGTTTGTGTACACTAACTCCAGAGCCTGGCAAGAGAAAGCTGAACTAGGCCCTTTCATCTTTCTGCCTTGTTTTTTTTCCCCAGCAGGCTCATGATAGGTATCAGTAGTTGCTGGAGAAGATCTATGGTCGCAGTAAGTAGGGATTAAGAAGACCCTCTGAGCGGACCTTTCTGGAGCTTGCTGCCAAGGCTTCAGCAAACGGAAAATCTGCGGCACCAGCGAAGTGCTTTGATTGCATTTTCAAACACATTTTTCAATGGTAGTATTTGAGTTGCCAACTCAAAACACAGCTACAACAACACAAGCCTGACTTCTCTGACCTTAAGCCCTTCTTTTCCCTTATAATTAGGGATTTAAGGACCCCAGCTTCAGAAGCAAGCTTGGGGGCTTACATTTACATGCTGAGATAATTGGCACTAGCAGAGGAGAGCTGAAAACCCAGCCACCAGGATCCACCCTGTAGGGCTGGTCTAGCATGACAGTAGGTCAAAAGACTCCCAATCACTGGTGTAGCAGAAGGAGCTCTCACAGGCTCACAGGAAGACGGGGAGGATATAAGACATAATGAAGAGGAGCCCTAATGAGATCAATGATATGTTAATAACAAATAGCAGATTGTTGGCCCTTTAATCTTGTTACAAAACACCCTCCCAGTGGCTTTCATCTTTTTATATTGTACAGATCACAAAGATAAGATGATTTTGCCATTTGCCTTTGCTGAGAGGTGTATGTGAAGACTCAGTCTACAATATTTGTGAACAATATGAAATATCTCAGAATCTCCCCACGTGTTCTATGATCTATCAGAAGTAGAAAGAAAATAAATAAAGTGATTGATGAATCTCTTATTTATTAATTTGTTCTTATTGATTCCCCAGGAAGGTCAGCTAAAAAATTGCGGTAAACCTAAGCCCTACCCTCTCCAGCAAAGCCGAGCTAGAGGTAAAGGTCTATGTACACAGAATATATTCCAGCAGAGGGTCATGATTATATACGGGATATATTAAATTTGGCTTTGGCTGTGACCGTCAGTTTGACAGCTGGACTAGCTGCATTCGTTTTGCAAAGAGATGCAGCCCTTTCTATTTCTGTGCAGTCCTTCCAAATACACACCTAAGCTTTCACTCTTTTAGCATGACCTCTGCCATGCTACCTTTTCTGTATTTGGTTTTGACTGTCACAAGCCAAGGCACATGCACAGCCGATACGTCACTCATCCAGCCAGCTACCTTCCACTGTGTGAAAGGCAGAGGAGTCTTTGTGAGTTATATGTGACTACTGAGAGAGATTTCAGGGACGTTTCATATTTACTCTTAAGCTTTCGCTTTTAAGGTTTCTTAAGCATGCTGTACTGTACATATACAATACCCTTTATTCTAATTTGCACTCATCTCTGTAACACTTTACTTGAGGGGACACAACTAACATAGCAACTCAGTTACTACTTAAGTACAAATTATGACCAAATATAGTAACTGCATGAAATACATGAACCATTATGATTGATTAATGATGAACAAACATGGGATCAGTATGTAGCTAACACTCTGTTTCTGGTTAAATAATACATTAAGTAAGAGTGTACTACAATATTATTTGTGCTCCCTCAAGTAAACTGTTACCAACATTCCATGTATCTTTTTCATTACCATATTGATTGCTACATCCCCACAACATTCAGTTTTGTCGACAAAGACAATAAGAAACTACTGTTTTATAAACTTAAAAAATACAGCAATTAGGATCTGGGAAAGACTGTTCCACCAAATCCCAACTATGTGTCTTGAGGGATACATGTGGCAGCGATCTTTCATCTGCTCGTATTGTAATATCAGATGATCCTCCCTGGCTGGGCACTGACAGTAATCCCACAGTGCCCAGCTTTATTACCAAGCAGACAGCAGATCACAAAATTCTATTTAAAAGGTGTAAAAATGGTGGGGAACAGGTGAATTGATTTCCTGATATTGTCCTGTAATCATATGTTCAGTTATGTAACAAAGTAACTCAATTTTATTCTATAAATGTGTAATTCTTCCAAGCTATGAAGAGTGATACTGATTTATACACAAGTAAAATGGTATGCTTAAATCACGTTATTCATTATGTTTAAATTAAATGTGTTTTTTGTTCCTAATCGAGGGTGCATTCCCCTGAAGCTTTATAGGGCTAAGTAAACATACTTAAGATCATTTGTGAATTAGGGAGTGTTTCTCAAAACTCTTCATAACTAAAGTAGTTTGTAATCTCAATCATAAATGAACAAGTGAACAGACCCACTCGTTATTTCTGGTTCTTTATTTGGACTTTCTTGCCTACTATTCTATCAGAAAGACGCAAAGGCTGCCCCGCCGCGGAAAATCTCACAGACTGGAGGAGGGGTCCCCCTCGCTATATTTCCACACATGGTCTGGATTACACTGTGTTTCAGTCCAGATGCAGACTGGAGTTAGGTATTTGAGTACCCCTAATGTAGGCTATAAATTAGCACAATATGTAGCTTTAACACCGGTACACAATCTGTATACATAACAGGGTTGTGCACCAAATGAATTGAGAATGACCTGAAATTATAATACAGTTCATGAATTTGAACTGAATTTGAATTGCAGTTGAAGACAGAATGCAAAATTACAATTCACATTTGAATTTAAGGAAGTAGAATTAAAATGGAATTGAATTCAAAATAATTCATATACGTAGTGTAGGTGCAGCTTAATATTTCAATATGAATTATAAATAAACACATTATCATATACAACACATACTGCATAATTGTTAGAAAAATGTCATGTTATTGAGAATGAATTTAGAATAGAGCAACTCGACGGGGGAAGGAACCTGAGCAGGGGCATAGGGGGGGTCTCACAGCAGGGAGGGCCGAAGTCTGCGGGGGCTCCCTTGGTAAAATTTGCTATCACGGGAAGGGGCCAATTCTCAGTAAATTCTTAAAAATTTTGCGTGATCCTCTGTTATAAAAAAGGTGCACTCGATAAAATATGCTGCCCAGTGGGGGGGGGGGGTGTCTCCCTTTGTAGATTTTTCCAATGTGCCACTTGCTGTGATGGGCCTGGGGGCAGATGTCCCTCCGCCCACCCCCACCCGCTAGTGTAGCTGATACAGTGCTGTCCAAGTAGACAAGCTGCTGGTCTAAATGCTGCTGGGCGGACATGAACCCCTTGGACCGTCTCAGTAATAATTAATAGAGAAAGACAGGCTGGCCTGGGGTGAAATCATGAGCCTCCTTAGTCTGGTGCAGGATGAACTGAAAAGCGGAAAACACAGCAATTTCACCTTCAGTCCCACTGTGCAGCTTCTCTGTTTCTATACCACCGGTGGATTCCTGTAGTCTGTCGCTGATGCACTGATACACATGGCCTCAGCAAGGCTGCTGTGTCCAATGTAGTTGTACTGGTGTACTTGTAGGTGCAGTGGATGGAACACTCAACCCTATTCATGCCCCCAGCTTCTGCACCTGCTGAAAATGGTTCTCAGCCCTAGGCCAAAATGTCCAGGTGAAATGCAACCATCAAGGTCCTTTTACAGACAATATGGCCAAGTGGCCTGGGAATAAACGTGATATTTATATCTGGTCCAGCTTTGGAGTGTCACAGATAGCAAAGGAGGATGTGTTTGCTGGTGGCTGGTTACTGGGATCCTTTTTGCAAATATCTGCTGACTCCAATGTTGAACCCCCAAACCGTGGCTGCGGAGAGGTGTAACACCACACACCAATGGACACCCACTGTTGTAGAGCATGCTCTGAGTATGTGGAAAATGTGATTCTGCTGCCCACACAAGTCCTCAGGAGCTCGGAGAAAACTGCTCTGCTGTTATTGTTGTGCGTGCTGTGCTGTTATTGTTGTGAGTGCTGTGCTGTTATTGCTGTGCGTG
>JAODLD010000136.1:10849218-10861140 GCA_026781065.1 Mormyrops boulengeri | reverse complement strand
CTGTGCTGTTATTGCTGTGCGTGCTGTGCTGTTATTGTTGTCTGTGCTCTGCTGTTATTGTTGTGCGTGCTGTGCTGTTATTGTTGTGCGTGCTGTGCTGTTATTGCTGTGCGTGCTGTGCTGTTATTGTTGTGCGTGCTGTGCTGTTATTGCTGTGCGTGCTGTGCTGTTATTGTTGTCTGTGCTCTGCTGTTATTGTTGTGCGTGCTGTGCTGCACAACATTGCTCTAATTATTTTATAAAAATGTAATTTTGGCAACCTCCTCAAAAAGTAGTTTAAACTCTTCTTTTGAGGAGTGTTCCCTCCTTTTCCTATTGCCGCTTGCAATTGTTCTTTCTTTACAAGGAAGCAACATTTTACTCTATGTATAGTTTGAGTATTTCTATGCATTTTAGTCTGTGTTCATATTCAAAAATCATCTCTGTATGCATGTATATGAAACTTTTGTCTTTTTTCTTATTTGCTGCCATCTTGGCCAGGATGTCCTAGAAGAAGAGATATTGTATCTCAGTGGAACCTTTCTGGTAAAATAAAGGATTAAAAAGATAATAATAAAGCACATTTCGGGCCCATTTATGTATTTTCGACTAATAAGTTCATTTATTTTGACCTTAATTTTTTGTGCTTTTGTATGTTTTTATTAGTATTGTTTTAGATTTGCATAGGCTCTGTCTGTTGTGAGAATAAAATAACACATTTCACCATTGAAATACGTGAGATCAATGTTCCTGTTATCGACAGGCTGCTTTTCTCACGCAGAGGCTGGGGAGGAGCCAGCAAAGAACTACTTCAAGTTTGTTTGTTAAATCTGAAATAATGAAGGGTTTTGGGAAACACACACAAATCTCACTTGTTCATTATCTGCATCAATCTTTATCTTGTTTGCTATTCGTTAAGATCTATTGTTATCGGGAAATTCTTCCCAGCACTGCTGGAGAGCTTGCCGAGAGAGAAGGACCAATTAAATCCCCTTCTTGCAACATAAGACTACATTATGCAATTTAAGAGAAATCCCTAGTGCATGACCAAAATGAAGTGCGGGTTTGTAGTGTGTGAAGCTGAATATCCAAATGCATGGAATTTTGAGGTTGGATAATCGGATACCTAAAAATAGATTCTAAGACTGTGTGTTATGTATGAGATGGAAGAGGTCCCATTTTACTGGGATACAGCTCTGAACATGCATTATTTAGCTTTTTTTGACCCAGAGCTTAAGCCTGAAATTCCGAATGAAAATATTCACTCAGAGTCACGAAAAATGCTAATTATTTAGGCGAACCACCACCAGGTTGCCTTGCCTACAGTCAAGCCTTCATTGCTTCATATTTTGTTATCTTATGCACTGCTCACCACTGCTGGTTCGATTTCTCAGATTCAATCGCAAGGTTCATTGAATGCAGAAAAAGACCCTGGCACATAGTAAATGGTGAAAAAGCAATTCAACTTTTGGGACGCTGTGTTACTAGACAAAAACAGAGCTGCACGATCCCACGGCTTAAGTCTGCTTGCGTCCAGCTGTGCCAGAGATAGACATTTATAGAAATGGTGTGATAAATAGAATTATAAATAGCACAGTTACCAGTCTGATGTTTGATATGTATTTGATCCTACAACCACATCAACTCTATGCCATGTAAAAATACTGGGATGATACATCTATTGCAAATAAGCTTTAGCTGGCATGGTAACTCAGTGGGTAGCCCTGTTGTCTCACACCTCCAGGGCTGGGTGTTTGAATCTCAGCCCTGCTCTGCATGAGTAGAGGTCTCTTCAGGTTTCCACACACATGCAGTGATGCTAGTTGGTGCCTCAAAAACTGCACCTAATTTGGCTGCATGTGTGCCCTGTGGTTGACAGGAATTCTGTGTTCCCCTGCCTTGTGCCCTATACTGCCTGGGAGACCTTACTGTCACCCTGTAGAATAGAATAGAATAGAATAGAACTGGGTAACCAAGGACAGTGGGAATTTTTGGCACAGCTCAATATATCAGGTGACCATGAAAAACAGAATAGGACCAAGGGATACTTAGCACACTATAAAATATATACAGGTATCAACTTACGTCTGTGTTTTGTCCTAGAAGGATGGACGTAAGTCGATCTGGATTTATCTTGATCGTTATAGGGGAGAGGTCAAATATACTGTATAACATAAGATACAATATCACACACATTTAACCAAACCCCTACAGTGGCAGCACAATCGGTTTGTTCTGGTTCTTGTTGCATGCCGCACATATGGTAAAATGTCCACTAATGTTCACTCTGTCTCTCGATAAATTTGATTAAACATAAGTACAGTCGGATGTTACGCGACAGGAAGGAAGTTGAGGGATGACTGAACATTAGTATACAATGTAAGATACATGTGCAATTTAAATGTAATACAAATTAATAAGACTGTAGGACATAATGCAGAGTAAGATGGAGAATACACAACACAGCTGAAATGTGCACTAATAACAACCCAAGTGTGCATATTGAAGATGGAATAAAATGTGCTTTAAGAGTGCAAATAAAAGGCATATGTAGAGAAGCACTGGGAGATGCATGGAAACCAGCTTCAACATCTATCAAAGGGTCCTAAAAGTGCCAAGAGGGGCCAGCTTGAGGTGCATTTCTCAGGAAAGGGTGAGTTTCTATTTTTTTTAAGTCAATTGTAGACAGCAGAACCATAGCATGAAGTCTAAGATTCGAATGACTTCTGTATCGTATCACACAGAATGCCTTTGCATTCTCTGGGGTCTGGCTGATTCTGATCCATTTGTCAAACATGGTTTTGTTAGAGAGATAAACCTGTATTACCTTTTAAAATCATTTCTTTTCCCAAAAGGCATGTACGACCTTTCAGATAATATAATGACATTGCTGACCTGGGGATTAAGCCATGAGCTTTTAGCAAAAGCAAAGAAGCAGACTCTCTGTGTAATGACTGTCGTCCTGTCAGTCCACTTTGTGACTTGAGTCTGCCTTGTAACTCCGTATCAACACACGAGACCGTGAAAAATTGTTGTGGAGTCCAAGTTAGCATTGGCCGTGATTTTCTACAGGGCCTTTCAGTGACCAGCAAGTGTTCCTGGTCGGTACAGATGCTCTAAGCCAAGGTCTTACAGTTGAGCCCCATCAAAGGGTTCAGTGCCATTTCCTCCCCTGGAGATTGTTATGCCTTTTGTGCTTTTCAAGTCACTTTACCTCCTGCCTCCTACCTGCCCCTTACAGCTCACAGCCGCTACCATCACTCCCCTTCTCATGTCTGAATACACAGGCGGCCGGCCTGAGCTCCTGTCTGAGCACAAATGCCCACTCTCACCCACACACAAAAATGAACTTAGTCACAGTCATCCTTAAGTACTCATTGAAGTGAATTTAGTACGGCCATTTCAATCAGTACACAAATTAGCGACATCATTATTATGGCATAAGATCATGTTACACTCATTTCTGGGGCTGTGGGGGAACATCACAGTACAAAGAGGCTGACTGAGTGTCTCTGATCTGAGTAAATTATAGACAAGTATTAAAATTATATCCATGTCATTTTGTTTGCACTATTAATCAAAAAAAGGTGTAAGAAAATCTATGCATTTTCTGTAACCATTTGTCCTATTGAGGGCCAGGAGGGTCTGGACCCTATGGGTGAAAGGCAGGGAACAACTCAGGATGGGGTGCCAATACATTGCAGAGTACACTCACACCTATGGGCAATTTCGTAACTCAAATTAACCTCGCCATGTTTTTCGACTGGGGGGGGGTGGACTAGAGTATCTGGAGGAAACCCCACAATGACACAGGGAGAACATGCAAACTCCACACACATACAGTAGAGCATGGCACAGACTTGAACCCTGGCACAGACTCGAAACCACTGTGCCGCCATGCCTCCCCAAGAAAGAAAATCTATAATGAAATCAAATAAAAAACACTATCTGCTTTTTGTCTAGTTTACAATATTACTTCGGATGTTTCCTTCAGTGGCGATTTGCCAAGTAATCCCTGAAGTCTGTATGTTCCTTTCTTAAGCAAGGAAAAGTAGAAAGATCATATTGAAACAACTAGATGATTCAAAGTAAATAAAATGACATCCAATAACCAACATTTATATTTTTCCCCTTAGAGTGAAATTTTAATAAATCTACTTAAATTATTTAAACTCTGTCATTTACATTGCAGAAACCAGGCGGCTCATTTATCAAAGTTGCATATGCAGAAAAGACGCATGAAATGTGCGTACGCAACTTTTCACACAAAATCCCTGATTTATCAAACAAAATTTGCTGGGAAAATTGTGTACATTTACAGAAACTTGGGAGTAAATATAGACTATATTATAGAATATATTTTGGACAAGTTAGGAAAATGCGACACCAATTTTGTAAGCAGGGAACTGCAGGTAAACCAGTGAAATGACCGTATGATGTCAACCTGCATCTTAATGTGAAAAACGGTAAACCTGAAATTGTGAACTTGGATATATTTTAAGTATTATTATGTATTACTATTTTATTATTTCATTCTACTTTATTTCTTTATTTCTGCAAAACAAAGACTATTTCCTCAATATTTTCCTTGGAGAATTTAATTTGCTATATGAAACATTACGTTTTGTCACCTCTTCCCATGAAATATCTGCAATTATCACTAGTTGCAATAAATGTGAATTTGGCATGAAATAAAAAAGGGAAAGAGTCTTGGACCGGCAAGATTAATTTTACTTATTTTTTTTACTGTTTACACTATAAGAGAGGTTTGAAATTTGTCTGTTTTGCAATAAATACTTCCCCTATTATAGATGCCATACACATGTCCACGTTTGAAGGTAAAAATGCTCTTGATAGTTGCAGTCACATTTATGCAAAGTTCCCTAATTGAGTCCCCAAATATTCAAAAACCTGTACACACACTTGTACACAGATTTATTTACGTCTAAAAATCAATGATCAGACTTCAATATTACAAAGAAAGTAAATTAGGCAAGCGGAATATTTTAACTTAAGTCAGCACAGTACAATCATTTTTCGCTTTCTCACTTACAGCTGCAAGGACTCAAACTTCAACATGCCTTTGACATTTATAATAGGGGATGCCCTATAACGCAGTGTCGTATATACTGTAAAGCAGCATCGCATAGTCATGGCAAAGAGAAGGACAGCCTCAGACACTTAATCTTCTTATTGAGATAACGCAAAAAGTATTTGACAGATCTTCTTCAACCTTTGCAGACATATTAAATGCATAAAGGTTTGGACCAATTGCAATATTCAGACAAATCACACCAAAATTGAAGAAAAAGGGAAGGGTCACTGCGGAAGAACACCCCTGACCTTGGGAACAGGATAACTCTTAATATTCTTAATATGATCTTAATAATACTCTTAATTTGATCTTAATATTCTATTTACTTTATTGGATCTCTGATAGGTCCTATTACCACTTCACAATAAACATTATATGGATTAAAATCTATACCTGAAAATCTACACTTGATTCATCTGAGACAAATTGCTCCAAAACTGAAGTACCAGCAATAGGTGGCAGCAGAGAATGGAATGGGAGGATGCAGCAGCTACCTTGTGACTTGTAAAAGTACTGTTGATAAGGTGACATATCCTTTCTCTTTCTTTGGTAGGTTCTGTAGGTTTGGTTGGAGAAGATGTGGGTTCAGCTTCAGGTTCTGCCACACACAATCATATACTAATGCTGACATGGGTCTCACAGGACGTACTCCTTCTTCTGCTGGCAACCTTAATTTCCAATTTGGTCCAATACTTAACAGCTTTGATAAAGCCCAACATAAATGGCAAGCCAGATCTGTTATCTCTATTTAAAAGGGCTGCTGTACATTATTCCCGGGGCCAGGACAAAACTGCTCAAATTTGGTCTCCAAGTTGTGCAACCAGGGGCAGATTCACCAACCTATCAGCATGTTGGGTATTGGCAGTAAAGCTCTGCAAGAGGTGGGGGGAGGGGGGGTGCTGGCAATTGGCCTAATTAACTCTTAATTACCATATGCTTTACTCCACCCCTGTGAGAACCCCCCCTTTCTCAGGCCCCCAAGACAGAGTGCCTGTTAAAAGGTAACCATTAATCCTGAAATTAAGTAACTAATGTTTAAAATTCAGTAAGAACTAAAAGGACAATGAACTTTGGTAAATGACATTTTGGTAATTTCAGCTTAGTATTCAGCACCTTCTGTTCAATAATATTTGATATTCTATGGGGCAGTTATTCACCGGTACATGCTATGAGACTTGTCCGGATAGAGGACAACTTGAGAAGTGCTACATAAGGAAAATATTTCAGAAAAGCCTGCTTGAGTTAAAAAAAAAAGATACATGCCTATCCATATTATACGTCAGGACATCTTCAGCGGAACATGTCCAAGCTATCAGCAGACAGCTCATAAACAAGAAAGTCAGAGTCCTGAATGTGACTCACACAATGTTTGAGAATCATCAGCGAGATTGCTGGTCACCATCTAACTGTGTGTGTTGATGAGAGTTATGTTGTCCTTATGCTTTGCAGGATGTGAACACTAGCTGCAAAATATTTCCCCTTGGGGGATGATAATGTTACCCTTGAATCCTTCCTTATCATGACAAAAGTTTGAACAACATTTGCCTATATTCAGAATTTGCAAAGCTTAATTTGAGCAATTTATTTAAAAAAATGTAAATAAATTCTAAGCAGCTTCACTTTCACTATTTATTGTAAAATCCTTTTGGCTTTTTATGGCAATGTTGTGTTAAAATAAAAAAGGTATGCAAAACATAACAATGCTGAACAAGCAGACAAATAAACAAACAGACATACTGGACCCGGCAAGCTAAAGTATCATTGCTTCACCTTGCTGAAATTCTATCTGCAGCCTGACAATGTTTGAAGTCTACAATGTTATCATTTGCAATAAGCATATTGAGTTCTTGCCATTTTTGTTTATATCATAGCAAACGACAGTGTAGCAGGAACAGCCGACTGCAAAGAATAGCTGCTTATCTGCATCACCACACTCGCCAGCTCAGCGTCCGGGCCCCGGAGCCAGGCGAGCGAGCAACAAGCAGAGCCGTCTGCGCACCGCCTGTTAATGAGCTCTGCCCATCTCTGCAGCACTGCTGAACAAAGCGTCTACATCTCCTACTTGCCGCTCAAGCACTATCTAAGTGTCTGGGGCTACGCCACAGCTTATTGTCCGTGTTTACAAGCTTTTGACCCCTGATCTCATCACTGGATCACACTTGTTCCATCCCGCTGTGGAACTTTGTTAGGCTTGAAACTTTTAATAGCATTTAAGGTAACAGAAGACTGAGGAACTGAAGCAGAGTAGAACAACTTTTTCTGAGAGGTAATTAATTATGTTTCACTTATGATCCTTGACTGCTTGAACAGAATCATCTGGAATTAAGACTGGTAAAAAAAATTTGAGAAACAGATCAAAAAATACCTGGTAAATTTCTCGACTTCCCCTGCATCTAAAGCTTCATAATGCAGTTCTTCTGATTAGGAAAAACTAACTTATGATACTGTACTCTATATTACAGTTATTTTGAAACGTTAAGTGGTAATCTGATAATTAAAAGAGTTTATAGAAATGTAATGGCTGAAGTCATTGAAACTGAGAAACATTTTAATGTAATTATTTGAAAACATGTTTAAACACACTAAAGAAATTAAAAATAAAATGTAATGTTTTTAGAAACTAGTTTACACTAATTAGAACTTAATCCGTGTCTGTTACAGCTCCATGTCAAAACATTTGTTGAAAATTGTATGTGGGAATTATGCCAAATAATTCAGCAGTTTATTCACTAAAGCTTCTATTTGTGCAATAATCTAGAGGGACAGAACCCAAAATCTGGTGATGAGGGTATTAGTTACAGTGAAAGATCTGTTTGTTTACAGTAAGCCAGAGGATGAATACAATGCTGGATTAATATCAACAGAATTATTTTATAATTGTCAAAAGAAACATCTGTCCTTTTAAGCTCTTCCTTCGTTAATGAATTGTTTTTTAGATAATTCACTTTTTGCTTGAACTTAACAAATACACATAAAACGCTTTCAGTTTTTGCTGCAGTAGATACAAAAATGACCTAAAGAGGGCACAGGAGATCACCTTGCAATGTGACAGTGATTGAATTTTTTTGCGAGAAGCAAAAACTGGATACAACTGCAAAATCCAGGTATGTAAAGCTGATAGACACCTGTCCACAAAGACTTACCACTGCAATAACTTCAAAATTCAGGTATGTAAAGCTGATAGACACCTGTCCACAAAGACTTGCCACTGCAATAACTGCAAAATCCAGGTACGTAAAGCTGATAGACACCTGTCCACAAAGACTTACCACTGCAATAACTGCAAAATCCAGGTATGTAAAGCTGATAGACACCTGTCCACAAAGACTTACCACTGCAATAACTGCAAAATCCAGGTACGTAAAGCTGATAGACACCTGTCCACAAAGACTTACTACTGCAATAAATGCAAAAGGTACTTCAACAAAATATTATTTGGCATGGGGTTATGTGCACACTTGTTCAACGACTGTGTTTTTAAAGTTAAATTATTTGTTCTACTAATGAACCATTTTTTTTCCTCTCTTGAATTTTGTTGTTTGCAAAGTCATAGTAAAGATGTGAAAATCACAAAAAGCTGCAGCTTCGATTTGGTTCTTGTATCCACTGTGGTACAAGAAAAATCAAAGGCACTATTTTTCGTTAAAAAAAACTGTAAAGCAATACTGGGATAAAAGCTTCTTTAAAAATACTAATGAGGCCTAAATAAATCCTTGCTGTAATGAGGGCAGCAGCAGGGAAACATGAGGTTACCACATTTAATAACTGTATGCCTGAGACCAATGATGAACCATTTATGGGATATTTTTTATCGGGATAACAAAAAATAAGAGGTCAATGGAGATTCCTTAATTGTATGATGGAAGTACGACAATAGACTCAAATCATTAAAAAGATAAAACAGCTTTAACAGAGGACATTCCAAAATATATATATTTTTATGAATGAATGAATCTTGCCTTCCATTCTTTTCTTAAGTCCTCTAATCGGCCACATAGGGTAAGCTGTCAAATAGGAAGAGGAAGCAATTTTTCTGCCACTCTGATTGATGACACAAGTAATCCCTCCGGTACAGAGTGCTATTCACACCAGGATCGCGGAGTGCTTGTCAGACGACAAGCAGCCAACTACTGCAGGGCTGGCCGCTGCCATGTTGATCAGGACAGACAATCACAGCACATTGGCAGCCATAAGTCACGTGGTTCGCAACATATGACCACATGTACAGCGGGGGGAGGTGGGGGTGCTTAGATTCTCAGAGGCCCCGCCCTGTGGGCTTTGTCCATCTGGTTCTGGGTCAGCAGGCTAAATCTGCCTCATTGACAGGAGATGCAGGGGGGTTTGGGGCAGACTTTGGAGCTGCAGCTCATCCTGCAGTACTCTGCGCAGCATTTATTCACGGAGTGAGTTTCACTGGCGGTTTGGGTTTTTTTTATAGTCTGTGCACGCGAGCTGAAAAATTATCAGCCAATCGCTTTGAGGCATGCACATATGAAGCCTTTGAAAGTCTGAAGCTTGTGTTTTTTTTAATCTTTGCATTAATTAGCATTTCATTAAGTTCCTTTGAAAATAGGGGGATAGCATTTTATTTATTTATTTAATTAGCATTTTTAAAAATACAGAAAAGGTCAGAGCAGCGCAGCACCTGAGATAAGAAGTCAGACTGAGTCTGTTTAACCATCAGCATCCTACGTCAATTATTTGTAACCTCAAACTTGATTGGCTATATCCACTGCATTGAATCTGCATCAGCTGTTCAGCACTGTATGTATGAGGAAACTGGCTGCGAGAATGGCTGTCAAAATTAAAGACAGGACGAATCTGAGCTACTTGGCTAAAATTAGCTCCACAGAACATTTTAATTAAATATTAAATGAATCACAATGGGCCATGTCAAAATAATCCGAGTTTACAAGAGCTAATGCAGAATAGCAGGGTGGTCACATCGTGTCACACACATTTTATCCCACGCTGCCTCTTTATTTTAGCTAGCAACTTGTTAGATTGAATTCAATACTGCAGGGAAAATTCTTTTTTTTTAAAATCAATCAAATAAACTGTTTCACACAAATATCTGTTTAATTTTTAAATAAAACTCTCTCTCTCTGCTTATATATATGTATATATATGTACATATACTATCTATACTCTCTACATACCAAATTTATATGTGTGTGCATACGATATATGAGTTATTATTATGTCACCCCTCGCTGAAGAAAGTCAAAAATAGCTACTTGGCCTGTTTCTTGTTTCTATTAAACCTTGGATGAACCCGTTGAGGCTATTGTCACCACTTGACTAATTGAACCTGACTGGTCCCGTTTCAAAGACCCCCAAAATGAAAAATTGTTAGTTTGCTCAGCCCAGTGAAATTCTTGATTCATTCCTAAGCAGGAGTTTGTCTCCCTTAAGTCTGTTATAAGATAAACGGATATAAAATATTATGATTTTAACAGCACAGCAAACCATCAAGTGGTTTTAAGAGAAAGTTTTCCTTGACATTCCAGACTCAGGTCTCACAAGCAGGATCTGTTACATTCAAACAAAACCAGTGTACTAATTTCAGATAAAACCCTAGCAGCCAAAACTATGAGAGTAAAAACTACAAAAATGTCAGTCTGGGAGACTAGATAAGCTCGCACAATGAATGCCTTATCAGGGTCATCAGGTGTGTATGTAGCTCAGTGGGCCAGGGATCTTGGCACATATCCAGAAGGTTGTGGGTTCATGTCCCATGGCAAGCAGAGTCCTTACATTACCAGTGGGCCTTTGAGCAAGGCCTTTAACCCCAATTGCTCTAGGAACACTGGTTGACCCTGCTCCTTGATCCTCATTTGTATATGCAAGTTTTTAAAATTGCACCACTGTATTCATATTCTTTATTTCTTGGTGGACCGTATCACGTGTAATAGAGATGTGCAAGGAGCTTCACATCCCTCATTGCCCAGTTGTTGTTTTTGTTTTGTTTATTTTTCATCAACAATGATTTTAGAAACATTCGTCTTAGTTTTCACCATTAAAGACACTTATTTATTTAGTTTTTGTTCTGTTTTCCTCACAGAAAAAAATATTGATATATTCTTGAGAAATATTTTTTGTCTTTTTTGTTTTTATCAACAAAATTAATACTGCATTGCAACTGGGAGAATGAAGTACTACCTTCAGGTCTAGATTAGTCCACATCCATGGATCAGATTTGATCAGGATCAGATTAGAAGGATTATATAATTCTGTGCCACTATGCTTCAATGCTTTGGCATAACCACTTTGAATTAATTGCTGTAAAAAACCCAAGGCTTGATGCTGTTTTATGTAATATTTTTAGAATATCCATGGCAAAGCATTTCCCCACTGAGCAAGAAACCCTGGGACGGATGACAGTCCATAACAGGGCTCATACATGCAAACATACAATCATACAGTACACAAGAATGTAGGGTAGCGTAAATGCCATTTATCCTGACTGCGTGTCTTTGGGCTGTGAGAGGAAACCTGAAAAATAGAGAGCCTGCAACCCACTACACACACACACACACACACACACACATGCACACACACACAGTGTACTACAGGTTTGTAATAATATTTTTGTGGGGATTCTCCATTCATTTCTATGAGGAAAACTCACTAACCCCTACCCAGCCCTAACCTTAGCCATAAGTAACCAAATAAAATACTATATTTTCTGTATTTGGCATAATATATTTTTATCACATTGTGGGGTACATTTGGTCCCACACACACACACACACACACACACACACACAAATGTAGGGTAAACATATCCTTATGGGGACCGCTCATTTATTTCTATGGGAAAAATGCTAATGCTAACTATGACAACC
>JAODLD010000136.1:10829054-10848454 GCA_026781065.1 Mormyrops boulengeri | reverse complement strand
TACATCGTTCGTTAGTTCTATCTTTTAACACAGAACTTACGAACGACGTAGCGTTAATAAGGCTTCGGGAAACTCACCCATGGACTGTTGTTATATATTATTTATAATGAGAGATTTTCATTATAAAGGAAATGGTAAAAACTCTGTCCAATACATACACTTTTTTATTTTTCAGATATCTTTTTATAATTAAACACACTTACCTAGGGGTTTCAATATAGAAACCAAAAATGCTGTGTTTGTAGCATTACAAATAGAAATTCAAGATAATTATTTGAATTATGTAATTTTTGCCCTAAGGCAAATTATGTAATTGCGGTGTTGCTCAGTGGATTTACTTAATTAAAATGCTAGGCTGACTGATTATATATATTCATGTTTTTTTCTATAAGTACAAACATTCTGTTAAGCTCCATTTAGTTCATCCCTCACTAAAGCCAAGGCGGGTCGCATGTCTCACACTAGAGTATTTTATCCCAAAGGCTGTTGTTCTTGCATTGTCCACATGGGTTTCTGACTGCCATTCCCTCACAGATGGACTGTTATCCCATCCACTGTGTGCCCCCTGGCCTGAGCCTTACCAGATGCACAGCTGGATCTAATCCGCAGATGTTTCTTTGCAGTTATAAGTTTAGGTTGCATTGGTCAATGGTATAAGAGAGTAGCCTGATTCAAAATGCAGCTCCCAATACAAACTGTGCAATCCATACTCATAATCAGAATCAAAAAACTTTTGTCCTTTTTGTTTCCTCCAGATGACACTAAACTGGGCTGTAGGCAAAGCATATGACCTTTTTGCTATGGAATTGACTTCAGTCAACTACAACAAATTGCTGACCGGCTGAGGTCGATAAACTGTACCCATGAAGGCAACCCATCACTATTATGATTCATTTATCGATCCATCCACTGATCAGGGTGAAGGGGGTGGAGCTTATCTCAGGGAATACAAGGCACAAGGCTGTGGGCCTGCTGCGATGGAACGCCGATGTGAGACTGCAGGTGTAAAATCTAATACCACAAAAAATAGGTGTTTTATATCCCACTCTTACATTTTTATTTGCTAGTCTGATTTTGGTTACAAAAATGCACATATCCATCACAAATATCTAGTCTGGCATAAGTAATTAAAAAAGCAATACTATCCTTCCAATGCATGCAAAAGCAAAATTTATTCCCTGATGTTTTTTTTCTAAATCAGCAGCACAGCTTGAAATTCTTCATTTTACCCACCTGTCCATGTATAATCAAGCTTAATTACCATTTCACGACTGCAAGGCTGCTCCTGGGACTTGAACCAAGAACATTCTGTTCCAGCTACTCAGCATCAAGGATTCCTGGCTGAGAGGCACATTCCTCCCATCCCAGCCTCCTCAGGACCTGACCTTGTAGCTGTTATGCAGACAACTCACTCGTCACCTAGGAAGAGGGACCTGCAGGCAGGACCCCAGCACCTGCTGCTCCTCCAGACCAAATCCATGCCTGTGTCGCTCCCTGTGCCCCTTTGCATGTTACGGTTCAGCCATACATGAGCCCCGCAGATGCAGGGCCATCAATGTAAGTCACTCTGACTATGCTGCTCTCATGTGACAAAGTCAAGTGACATCCAACGCAGTTCCTTGTCTTGTCACTGAGTTCCTGAGCCGCTGAGAGAGATAGCTAGAAAAGGCTGGATGAGATGAGCAAGCCAAAGTGGGCGTCGAGCTATGATCAGACCTACGATTTGATTAACACAGGATTACAGCGATTGGCGTGGACACAGATATTGATGGAGGCCATTTAATATGCCTTCATTACTGGCTCCCCAAAGAAATGGCTCCTTGGGATCTGGGTTTAATTTGCCGTAATGGTCCTCCTGGCACAGAGGTCACCATCCTGCAACATCATCAGAGGTGAGAAGAGAATGCCGGAGAAGTGAGGAGGACTCGGCAGTGCCGTGCGGGGAACGTGGCGTCCGGCGATGGACGTTGTGGTGAGAGAGAGCTCTCTGATAAACGCCCAATGTGCTGCTGTTCAGCTGTGTTAAAACACCAGCTTGTCAAAATAACACAATTAGGGGTGAGGGATGTAACCTCAAATCGATCCCTCGCTTCAGAAAGAGCGATTACTGTCCACTTTAGAACCAGGTACATGAGAGACACATGGTCCAGTTTTTAGTACGCTCAAAATCAGACAAATATGCTGTTAAAAAATCAGCTGTCTGATTAGGATGAAAGTGGAAAGCCAGATCCGGCTTACAGATGTGTATGTATGTATGCAGATGTACATAATGGAACAATGGATGCATGCTAGAGGTAATGGGAGGAGAATCTATCATAATTATTAGAGGATGAAAAAAGTTCTGGCAGCATTGGAAAAGTATAATTCAGGGCTCAAATTATTTCAAATGATTCCACTTTCTCTCGGTTTTTGATCCTCCTCTGGAAAGCCAGTGGCACACAGCTTTCAGGCGTACATTATAAGGAATAACATTCTGTGATGGACTGATAGAGGATCAAGAAGTCAGGTCACTCCGTCCGGAGTTTCCCGTCATTCTTGTTTGTGTGAGATGACTGCTTCGTTCCCGCCTTCCAACTGAGATCGACAGAGGCCCCGATGGCTGCGATGAACAGATTGAAATGCCAAGATAACAACCCGGATCGCTATACGAGAGGCACGTCTTTCCGAGAGCGTTGATTCACCCGGAGTACCTGTCAGGAAAGACGATAAATAAATAAACCTACGCAGTCTGTCTTCAGGGGAATTTTCCCGACATGCAGTAGTAAATAAAAACTATGTCAGCCAGAACCTCAAATCCAACTGCAGTTTTTCACATTTTGTGCCACTAATGTGTAAATATCACCCGTGCTGAAAATTCAAGCACAGAGCACCAATTATCTGTGCCATTTCCAGACATGAGTAAATGCATTTTCACTGAATGGACATCGGGGGCATTAGTCCGAAAATAAACATTATGACATCAAATTAGCTGTGATTGTTCGGTCCCTACTCGTTAATGTCACTTCTGTCTGCCGAGTCTTTACTGTATTAAACACACGTGCACCAAAGAAGAAAGAAATTCCCAGTATAAAATGATGTAAAGGCTGATTAAAATACAATGCACATTGCTCAAGTAGTGAAGCCCTTAATAGCTTGGTAAGGCCCTCAAATTATGAGTTTAGGTGACAGAAATATGTTTATGTTTCTAGGTATAAATTTCTCAGAGTGTGAAATATGAGAAAATATGAGTGAGTGATAGACTGTGCGTGTGTTAGTAGTGGATTCAGCTGAAAAGCTAAAAGAGATGCTGTATGTGGCTTTTTATGCTATTAATATTATAATTATTTGCTTTAATCTCCTCCTTAACAAATACAATGCTCAGGAGGCTCCTTGAGGAGAAAGGAGGGATGGTCAGATTTGAAGAGGGTTCCTGGATGTGTGGGCTAAAGAACAGCCGCCGCGGATCAAGGCGGAGAGCCAAGCGGCAGAGAGTCGCTGTGCCAGCTAGGATGACCTATATAGAGCAAGGTGGCTGATGCTGACCGCTGATAAGGGGCCTGGCATAGATAGGGCGTTTCACAGCAAGGGAGGGGGCACTGGGGGGCAGCCTGTGCTCCCAAACCTTTCCAGGATACTCCCCCGTGACCTCCGTCTCTAACCACAGACATAAAGTGTCGATTATTAAAGACAGGTGGGAGAACATTCACTTCTCTGATACCCCCTCCTCCACTCATTGGCCACGCTAAGCCGTTATTTCCATGTATCTGACAGATCAGCCACGTGCACTGGACTGATGTTTGCAAAAGCACATTTTACGAGGAGAGACGGGTCATTAACAGAACGCTCTTCACGCTCCTCCAACTTATTACCTGCTACCATTTATATCTCCTAGGAGAAAATGTGACCTGCTGTCACTTCTTTCTCATTTAATCCATTTTTGTGTTATTACCGGGTCTTTGTAACCAATAACAGGTAAAGTGTTACATGTTGTGCTATGACATAAGTGTCAGTCTTTCAGCAAGTGGGCGGATCTGGGGCCGAACAGCTCAACAGACAGCGCCGTCCACGGGCCTTCATATCGCGTCTCAATTACGCACAACAATACGCACTTTTGGGATCAAATCAACGCATGCCTAACTCTTCCAGCAAATGTCTTGGCATTTTCTATATAAAGACACAGACACACACACAAATATATGACACAGTAGGTTTTAGATGTATGTTAGGAAACATTCCTTAATCTCCATGAAATGCTCTTTTTGCAGCATCGTGTTCGCACTCTGTCATGGTTTTGTTGTTGTTTTTCTTCCCTCCTTATATCTCCCGTCATGGCTGTGTCCTTATATCTCCCGTCATGGCTAGCGCGAGTGATTCTCTTCCTCTGCCATCCAAGCCACATGTCACAGATTCCGTACGGCTCCCTCATTCGTCAGGCATAACTGGATTTGGGGCTACTCTGTTCTGGCAGGATGCTCTGTCTTCAACAGCCAACAAGATGGTTGAGTTCTCACCATATGATATTAGGGCAGGCTAGGACTTTGCTTTTCCCAGGTGCCACTGGTGAGAATTGAATTTTTGGCCCCATCCACCTGCTAAACTGACCACTGGCTCCTCCCGTGCTGCTCACGTGACCTCCACGTGCAAGTAGCCAGACTGGCCTCCTGTCTAACACCTGTCATCTTCTAGGCAGCCAGGCAGGACCACCAAGAGAGTGACAATGACATTCAACCATCCCTGATGATGAAGAAGCTGAGTGGGGGCTATAAGATGAGATGCCCTGAAGACATAGCTGTCGCTAAATATTAGGTTAGTGAGGTTTGGTGAGGACTGATAAGTGGCTGATGATACCGATGCTGATGAGCTCATGATGAAGGTCAGAGATGTAGGCAAATTGTAATTCAGCTATAATTTCTGTAGGCTGTACATCTGCATGTTGTGAAATTGTTTTAATAGGTATTTTACATCCAACATAACCTACAACTAGGAAACATCTTAAAAATTTCTCAAAATTTAAAAAATAGATCCGATCTGTGAGGATCAAATATAGGTTTCATGAGAAAAAATATACTGCACATTTCAGCTGACAGATTTGCCTGAAATGCTACCAACTGCAAAATAATTTGCATATTACTTGAATTTTATGAATCATGCACAATCCTGAAGTTACTCAGGAAAGACCCAAGTGAAAAGGTCTGCTTTTCGGTAATGGTTAAATATAGAGTATACTGATTTTCATCATGCTGTAATACTATAGATAGCACATAACCACATCAGTTTGAGTGACTCAAATGAACTGGCAAAGTTTGTTGGATTTCCATATGTTACGTAACCAAACAGCTAAGATACAAGACAACACTTCTATTTAAAATAACAATAACCCTCTGAGATAAATCTTCTTAGTATGTATCAAATGTTATGGATAAGAAATGAGGTGGAGGAGGAAGGTGAAATGAATGTGAACACAGCCTACGCTGAGCAGAGCAGCTAGCACAGCAACCATAACACTACAGAGTTACCATTCTGTCTTTGTATAGCTTCAAAGACGTGTATCTCTAAAACAACTTACCCTGCACACCAAGAATCCCTTCTCAAATCATTATGTATCATCATGATAAATAAACTAAACAGCAGAGTTATTATATGCTCAAAATTAATTTAATATAATAGTAACATTATTTTGAGATGCTACTATAACAAATGCAAAATAAGCATGCTAATTTCCGCTTTTTGGTTAGCATGCTGTATACTAAGTTTGTATGTGTAAGCTAAGCTACCGTGCATTCTGATACAACCAAGCCAGCGATAACACTATGAATGTACCCCATTTTGTACTGCGAAAACTAATTAATTGTATGCAATACATTTTAGAATTTTCAGTTGTCAAAACAAATCATTCTTTCAATCCAGCGGTGAATACCTATGAATATATATTGGTGCAAAGCCTTGTAATGGTATTGCATTTTAAATACACACAGAAGCTTGAAGAACAGCTTATACTAAAATAAACCAGGTGAGCCTCTGAATGTACACTTGTGATTAACTTTACACTTCACAAAAATACCTACTATCATTTTTCGTCATCCGACTGAGGTTTGCAGTTAAGGCTGTGCCTTAGTATCATCAGTTGTTTAACTGAAATGAAATTGTTGTTCTCTTGTTAGCATCTGAATAATATTCATTTGAGTGTTTTCCTGGCACTGTAGGACTGAAGTGCAGGTCATGGCGATGACCGGAATCCTCAAGCTGGATGCTCAAAGCTGTTGTCTTGGAAACAGACTTGGAAATGGCGCCAACATACGAATGCGAGTCAGTTTCCAAGACGACAGCTCACAATATCCGGTCTGCACACACACAGGGCAACAGTTATTGGAGGCCATACATTGCGTATGAATTCAGTACACCTGAAATACTCATTTCAGCGATAGGGACTTTGGAAAGGATATAATTTGTAGTATTAGCAAAATGATTAACGAGCTGATGAGTGATTAGTGTCACTGTTTCTACAATGAAGAACCGTACAGGACAACTCAGGCTAGTATCTACAACTAAAACTCAACCCAAATTCTTCAGCATTTGCTCCTCATGAATGGAACAAAAACGAAATTCAGTTATATTTTCAAATGTTGAGTCTGATTGTAATTCTTTGTTTCTCACGTTAGGAAAACAATGTCTTTGGCACTTCAATTGAGTCAGCGTAGTTCTCACACCCCGCTGGACTTTTTCCACCCAACGTGCAGAAATAGAAATAGAGAATTCACACCATTGCCCGGGCAGTGCTTCCATAATCTAGCAGTGCCTCGCTTATCTCAGCTCAGCTCGGCTCAGCCATATCCCCATAGCTGCAAAGCGAAGGGTCCCCAGGGCCAAGCTTGAATTTAGAGGTCCGGGGAGAGGGAATTAGGACGTGCAATCTGTCTGCTCCTCCGTGCCCAGTGTGCCTGTATGTAACGGGGGCAGCAGGTGTCGCAGCAGCTAGGGGCGGCGCACGTGACGTACTCCCGAATGACGAGATAGCGTTAGCCGCGAGAGTCATTTCAGGTTAAAGCATTCGTGCGTTTAAATGCTGAAGCGAGGGATTAGCTTGCAGACAGGGAACCATGTGTGCAAGTTCATCAAGGATAAGTGCTGGACCAGACCCCACCTTCCGGTCTCACCTCCGCTCTGTGTATCTCCTGTGTCGCGTGTTGCTATGCTGCCCCTTTATAGCTATGACAACATCAACTCACGCAAGACAGTACAGTATACCCATATTTGTGCATAGCAACACCATCTGATTGGTGCAGCCTAACTGCACACAGTAACCGCACCTTTCATTAATGACAATATAATTCTTAAACACAGAGATCCTTCTCGAAAGCCAAATCACTTTGCTATCTGATGTGGATCAACCCTTATAGCTTTTGTATTTCTCTTTCATATTAATTGTTTTGGCAACATGTTTAACAAAAGCACATATTTAAAGATCAAACCTGTAAGTAGGCTCAAACAGCATAAGGCCTTATTGTCTTGAACAGTGAGAACTCTCGGTTTGAGATCATACCGGGTAGATCTTGATATTGCACATGCTCGTTTAGAAAACTTGGAGGCTGAGAAGATGTTTGCATAACATCCGTTTGATGCCATCTGTGCCTATATTCATGAATTTAAAACAGCATAATAGAGAGTTGATTACTAGACTTTCCTTTTCGTGGATAGGTCAGAATATTCTATAGCAAACATCCTGCAAATAGCGTCGTGTTCATAATCTGCTATTCAAATAAACTGGTCATATGCTAATGGATACCATGGGATTTTTAACAGCTTAAAGTGCTTTAATCAATTCCAACAGATTATGAAACACCAATAAAACATTAACAGAAGAGCTGAAAAGGTCAACATACAACTCTGGAATTACTGTCATGGGGAATTCTTGGTACTGCAGAGTTCTGAAGTCATATTTCTGAGTATGAGTATGTTATTAACAGGAGATATAATTCTGGACACAGTTCTGGGATCAATGCAGGGCTGTCATTCTCAATGCCAAACTTCTTGTATTGTGATGCATCAGAAAGTATTAAGTGCATTAAGCTCAGCAGGAGCTCACAATGTGTGGTCATAATGCATAGGTCACTGCACGAACTGCCAGCAGGATAGCTATTGTATTTCTTTGTTGACAGATTGCGGAAAGGTTAACCCGGGCCCTTCACTGCAGTGAAAGCAAAACAGTAATATCTCCTATTTTGTTAATCCACTCTGAAATCCCTTTAGACTTCAGAAATTCTAGGACTTTAGAAATTCAAGTATTTTTGCAAAGTTAGAATGCTTGCATCTTATGTTATTATAATGTATTTGTCACCCATCTGATTGGGTGGTCCTACCTCCTCTAGTTGCTTGGACCCACTTCCTCTACAATCTGATTGGTCATCTCTCTGAACCAATGATTTTTCCTTCTGCCCTCAGAACATTTTTGTGTAAGTAAAACTCCCATGAGCTATTTAACATGTTTGTTATAATGATAAAATAAATATTAATCTGATGATTCAGACACTAGACAACAACTGTCTGAATCTTGCGCCTTTGATGTCCAGGCGGCAGCATCCACAATAAGCACCAAGTCCAAATCAAAGCCATGAAAGCTGGGAACAAACACAACATCACACCCTAACATCCAGGACCATACCAGGAGACCCAAACAAGAGAAACAGTCTAGTACATTTTCGATATGCATCTAAGGAATACTGGAAGGATTTGTTTGCTATTTACTTTCCAAAGATGCCTTGAGCTATAATTTAATTGGTATCAGTCCAGATGATATTTGACAGTTCATCATTAGTAAGATTTTTACTCATCTCATCACTTCTTACCAATCTAAGGAAAAACGAAAATAAAAATGAACCTTTTTGTTTGTTTTTGAGACATTTCATAATGGTTGGTCTTGTTATTACACAGAATTAGCATACTGTTTTGTCAGAACTATCAGATCGCTGAGCTCACATGGCGAATCGCCTTGCTGCTATTTGTTACAGTGACTTTGAGCAGGTTTATTGCGCTTAAATTATTGGTCTCATCCAGTGGCATCACCCTGTCACTGTCGGTCACGAGTGTAAATTAAGTGCAATGACTGCATCTTGCCGCAGAATGTCTCCCGTGGTGATACACGGCTTTACAAACCGGCCTGGCCAAGAAAAAGGCATGATTCCAGCTAGCCAGCTTACTGGATTAAAGAAACCAAACAGTGCTACTATTTACGAATTATAAAAGTCTTTTGATAACTGAAAAAAAATTACCCCAGTGACCACCTATCTTACATTCCAGCTGTTTATAGTCTTCTTTCACACAACAGTGACTTTTTTTAGTTGAGAGAGAAAAGAACAGGTTATGGTAAAAATAGTCAGATGAACCATAATGCCTTGTGCCACACCATAACTGGCATGCCTGCATCTGCAGTTCTCAGTGTAGAAGCAATTTGACAACAGTATGTCCATGTCCAGACTAGAGGAGATACCAAAATAGTCTGTACCTTTTACTGAGTCCCTTACATTCTTCTAATTTGGCAGTGTATCAAGTCTGCTCCCCTTGACAGCTCGCTCAATAATGCAACTTTCACACCTGGTCGGTGAAAAATAAAAAAATATAGCCTGTTTGTGCCAGTATGAAAGGCCGTGATTGTCAAGCCTGCTGCCACCACTGGGGGATGTTTTATAGAATCCGTGCCACCTGGACTGTACCCTCATACCCTCTACTGCACGATAAACCAGCACGAAGAGGTCAAATGGCACTAAGTTACAGCTCAATATTCAGCACTCCTGGGAAATGGGTGTCTGTCCCTTCCCACTAATGACAGACCTGTGGCACTCTGTCAGAGCAGGGAGACCCGTGACCCAGTGGAGACGGAAACACCTAGAGGGGCCTGTGGAAAGGTCAGGGAGGCTTACACAATCAGCTTTAATCATGCGCAACACTGCATCGCAAGTCCCTCTGCAGAAAGAACCAGAACAATGCTACGAGTTTTGAACAAGGGACCCAGAATCGCTCGAAAAACTATTCCATAGTAATGGTTTCATTCTAAATCATCAATGCTTGAGCATCATCTTTACATGTTCTAAAACTCCATAATCCACAATCATAGTCCTAAAGGAAGCTGGTCTCAAAACCAACCAGGCGAATAGAGTTTAAGTCAGAATCCAAGGGCACAGTTGGAAACAGGAACTGACTGTAAAAAACAGGTACCTTGCAAACTCTGAACTCAGAATGATCAGAAAGGGGTCAGAGAGCAGGCTGTCAAACAGAAGAGAGAGGGCTCAGTGAGGGTGATCAACACTCAGTCTGGGCTGAATACTGTTCTGGATTTTTATGTTCTAATATGTCTTGCTATGTTCAGATGAAATTAACATGTTTTTGAATTCAGTACGACTTGTGATCCATCCATCCATTTTCTGTACTGGTGGGGTTGGTGAGGTCCACAGCTACAGGCCCAATGCAGGGATGAACCTAGAATGGGGAGCCAACCCATCACAAGGCATGACATGCAATGTTTTTGGTTTTTGTCCCTTATGAAAGGGTGTCCGGACAGTACTTTGCTTTGAGAAGGATGGGAGAGAGTTCGGTTGGTGGACTGAGGCTGCTTCAAGGGTTGAGCTAAGTTTCCGAAGCCCTTTTGATGGGAAACTAAATACAGAAAAAGTTCCTTTGCATGCACTGTAAGGCAGCTCCTTTTATCCATGCCTCTGGAGATATGGGGATGCATCTATTATTAACAAAATAAGAGGGTTACAAGAACTCATAAGTTTACCCCCACAAACTTCTTTCTATAATGTCAGCATGTTCAGAGGGATTGGACCAGGAAAATCCTCCAACAAATCCAACAGCTACAGTCGGTGACGTTTTTAATATGTCCAGTATTTTAATGCAGTTTAATTTTTTTTTATTAAAATGTATTTTAATGAAACATAATTGCTTTTGAATTTGTTGTGTTATTCCAAATTTCAGAATATTACATGTAATGAGTTCCTAAATCTCTATTAGAAGGTGTATTTCAGGTGATCTCAGATTAGTTTGGTTTATAGAGCCACTTATACCTTTATTATACCTTTATATGGGTTGGATTTTCTATTGAACTGATTAAGGTGAAGTACCTTGCTGAAAGGGCCAAGGGCCCTCCCTGGGCCTGGAACATGTATGCTTCCAGCTCTAACAGCCTGTTAGCCGCTAGGCTACTTGTAGGTTGTAACGTGCATCTATGCATAGCAAATCAGAGAAAAGCTACAGTGCGTTCTGCTTAAATTGCTATGGGTCTAGACGAGTCACCACTGACTTACCAACAGCATTGAAACGTGGGTGCATTCATTTGCACAATGCGTTCCTGGCTTTAGATATCCTCACTAAAGAGCCATAAAAAATAACATGCACATTCAAGTAGACATTCCCTCTCGCAGAACAGGCCTGGGAGTTAGCTAGTGGTTCCAGAAGGTGTTTCCATTTCATATTTAATGCAGCAATATTGAAGTAATATGTATTAAACTGTAAGTGCTTAAAAATGCTTTGCTTGGGCAGCTCAAGTTTATCTAGCAGCTTCGCATGGTAAAGTGCGTTGCAAGAGAAGGTCATCAAAGTTCATGGCACCATTTCAATCTGAGCCGAAAAGCCGTGATAATGAGAGTCCACAGCACTGGTAGAATATTGAGTTCTATGCTTTATATGGCACTTTCACTGAAGCTGTATGTGCAGTACATCTGTCAAGAAAGGACTGGAATGTGGCAACTAAACAGCAGATATCAGCACCCATCAGAAAAGCCCTGACTGGAAAGCAGATATCAGCGCCGAGGGTTTGGCTGGCCGGGCTTCACAGGGAAATGGACCCCAGCCAAACACATACAGTATAATCAAAATATAGTCAGGCATTGACCCTACAGACTATCAGTATTACCAAAGAATGAGTCCCGTTCTATGCCAGCAGTGGAAAATCTGTCCATTAGGATTCCTATCAGCAGAGGTGGAAAGTTCAGGTGCATGCATGGTAGAGCTGAGACGACAGTAAAGTTACTTTGAAGTGTACAGGTACAAGCATCCTTATGGAACACGGCACATCTGAGGAGGCTCAGCTGAACAAGCCACGTCCTTGGGCAAAAAAAAAGAGTCATGGAAACCAGGGGTTCATTAAAACCTAGAATGGGGCAAGATCTGGTTTAAGCTTTCCTGTCAAGTTTTCGATTTGGTCAGCCATTTTGTTAACGTTATTTTATTTCTTCAGTCAACACGTGAGGCCAACTAGAGAGGTCTGTTTCTTCCATGTAGTTTGCAGTCTTGGTTCCAGGTATAATAATATCATTAGTCAGAGGATTGTGCAAAGAGATGATGACCCTGCCATTCACATTAATCTTGCATGCCTATTAAAGGGCTCCCAAACAAGAAGGATCTTCAAACATGTCTTTGAGGCGTAGAAACGTAGCCCTAGAGAGACCACTCTTTAATATGATGTCATTGAGAAATATCTGCTTCAGTAAAAGTGGGAATGAAAAGAATTATAATATAGTCCAAAATATACTACATATAAGAGATACAGAAATACAAGAAAAAGAAGAAAATGATATTGTACAAGAAACTTCACTAGGTTGCTACTTTCTGATTCAAACTGAGCCCTTTTCATAAGAGTATGGGTATGACCCCTTCTGTAGCCATCTGTTCTCAAGATCAATTCCTTAATTGGCAGGCAAATCACTGCATACATTTCATGCCACTGCACATATATTTTATGCTTTCTATGTTTGTTTTTGTCCACTGATGAATAATTATATGACGTACTTTGAGGAAAAGTCAGACCCCACACAGAGCTGGATCTCCAGCATATCAGAAACCATGTTAAGTTAAAAGACGTTAAAACATTTTTTCAAAATAACATTCATTTCACTGTTCCCGAGAATTTGATGTTCTTAATCATGTTAGACCCCGGCCATGCAGAACATTCTTTCAGACAGTTTCCTTTGGGATAATAAAAGTTTTATGCTTCTTTTTGGTAATCCAACATTCATTAAGCATTATTTCAATAAATAGTACAGATTTGACCATGTAAGAATAAGCAGCATATACCCACATACAACCAAGGACTCATCCCCAATGCTGTTCCTTCTATGACAAACAGGAAAAAACAACATATGAAGAATCAAGCTGTCCCTGCAGAAACCATTCCATGTGGGTGATTGTATTCTGGCCACGTCTTGCCTTGAGAACTAGGGAAAAAAATCAATTGAAACAACAAGGTTGAGTGATGACTGGGACTATGCATGATTGTGTAGTTCCCAATGGAGAATACCTTGCAGGAAAAAGATTTCTCCACTGCAGATACCGAGAGAATTGCTGATCTGACCTTGTACTGATCAGATGTGTTCACTGATACACCTCTGAAGTTCTGCAAGAATGCTTCAGGCTGGTTCGCATGTATATGAGGACTTGCCACTGAAAGGTTCTGCTGAATTGACATGTCATGATCGCTTACCATATTCAACAATATGTAACGGAAATGTTTGGATTTTATCTTTTTGACTGGCATTTGAAATCTTACTTGGCTGGATAATTGGTTTTAAAGATGGATGGATGGATGGATGGATGGATGGATGAACAGACAAGAGGGTGGCTGGATGGATGGATGTTGATACTAGGGATTACCTTATTAAAGATTACTACTCAATTTTTCATGTACTATAGATTTTAAGGGAAATGGGTGAAATGACATTGAAATTAAAGAAGTTACATGCACTTGTACAAGTGAAATTTACGGCAGCATTAATTAGTAAATTAATGAACTGCAGTATGGCGAAAAGATTTAAAGAAATCTAATGAGATTCACTGTGTTCTCACTTTGTTCAGCCTACATATTTCATAGATAGCAGCTAATAAAATAAAGTGTTTTTTATTGATTGAAACTATTCGTCATGCTCTGGACAATATAATAAGGGGGAAAATGCAATTTAAAATTTAATTTAAAACCAGCTGGATGCCAGTACTTGGTACTTGCTACCCAAAATCAACCCAAAGTGTTGGATGTGATTAGTTTTTTTTTAATCCTCACATCACATGACGAGCCTTTGTAAATTTATTTAAGGAAATAGTGCATCTTTCCCTAGAAAGGGGGCTTAGGCGAACCAACAAAAAATAAGGAAAAATCAGTTTCAGTTTCTCAGTGTACATCAGCTACATCCAAAACTGGGGGTTAGGCTCTGTTGTGTTAAGACAGCGTGGGAAATCACAGAACAGGGAGACGTATAAAGTCAGGCCTGACGGAGAAACCGTATCCATACAGGCAAGCTGCATTTTCATCTCCCACCTGCCAAAAAAGGAAAAACTAACAAGATAAAAAAAAGCATAGGAATTTAGTCCTCAGTAACTCAGCCAAGCCAGGCAGTAGCTACCAAGTCTTTCTTGCACATTTTGATATTTTAGCCAATAACAGCAAGTAAAAGTACAGCAATTTCTCATTGATAGATGTTGAATATTCAGTGATTTATATCATACAGCTGCATTTTGTAGCAACAGAAACATTTTGCATGCTGGGCCAGTATAAACCAAATAAAATGGGGCATCTAACATAAATACGAAACTGTGAACGTCTGGATGTCCAGTAACAATAGGAGATTACATGCTTCATTTGACATTTTATTTATTTAACTGCCTCATCCATCTAGAGTGCCACTGTTGTGAAATGCGACGCCTCGCACGCTAACGTTTGTGCTCTGTGTGCGACTCGCATATCTGTGTGACGCAGCAGACTATCGCCGTCAGTCAGGTATGAGAAACGCCATCCTGTCTGGCCGACACCCCATATTCGAGAAAGGGCCGCCTGCCAATGGAGACAGTCTTCTATGCCTCCGTTGTTACTGCAAAGCTTCTCAGTAACACGCTGGCCTGCTTTTCATGGTCCTAATGCGGGGGACAAAAATAGCTACTTTTGGTAGACGGCTACCCCAATTCATAATTATTCAGAATACATTGTAACAGATGTTTTTATCCAAAGCTACAAGAATAGCTTTTGCATTCTACTCCATTGTACAGCTGGATTATTTAACAATGTTACTCAAATTAAGAACCTTTTTTCATATCTACAGCAATTGGCAGTCTTTGGCTGGGCTGCTGTACAAGAAATATAAGAAAATGTAGATTAATAAATATTTTTAAATGTCGTGCAGAGAGTGTCATACAGTTTATAACAGAAATACAAAAAAAAAAGTACAAGTACAGCAAATGGCTTTAATATGTTCTTTACTGCTAACCTGGCAAAGCTACCTGCTAATCTTCATTGGGAAAGAGTAATTCATGAAGATACACTAAAACCATTCACCCTTGTGGTCCTACCAGGATAAGCGGTTGGAAGATGGATCACTGGCTGGATGGATGCATTAATGAATAAATCCACAGGCGATGCCGTTCTTTATTTCTGCACTGATCATTTTTTGGTTCATGCATGCTTATGTCAAAACATTTACTTCAATGCAGAGTACAAGCAGGCCACTTTGCCTAAGCATACAGATAAGGATATTTTTTGAATGTACAAGTCTCCCGGTAGCTAGCATACCATATGACTGTTTTTGACTCTCATATTCTGTGCTACTGCTACCCTTTTGCCATTAATGCACAAGACTTAGCCAAGTAAAATTCCTATATGCTATCATTTTCAGCGATATTTTTGTCTCACCCTGATCAAGACAAACAGCAATAATGGATGGATGGGTGAAAAGACGATTGGATGGATATTTGGAATATTTTGTCTCATGATTTGCAAGATATTTAATGCTCTGAGGTGTCATTTCCATCAGGTATGCCGGCTTTTTCATGGCCATTATTCTTTATTTATCCGGTTTGTTTCAGGATCGGACCCAGCTCCATACTTATCCAAATCCAAAAGCCAGTTGAAGCGAGACCCTCGTACCCCAAAAAAGATTGCTGCACTCTTGCAGTAGCATAAACACAAAATAATAAACACTACAAGTGCTGCCACAACGAGACCATTTCTTGCACCAGGCAGAACTCCATAAATAATTATGTGCTTGTCAAGCGTGGCTGGCAGAAGATGCTAGCAAGCATCTTCTGCCTTGTCAAGTGCCGAAGACATGCCTGTTTGCGTTTGGCAGCCAGTAATTTCAGTATGTTACAGGCTCATTCCCCTCTGTCCGGTTTCAGCCCTTTCCTCATATTTCCTTGCCCAGCTCTAATTTTGTTTTCTGCTGTCAGACACCCGTTTTTCCTGCTCCTTGCCCCACTCATCATCATAAATTAAGCTAGTTATATGTGTAAAGGTGTGATTATCACTTAGCACAACAGTTAGCGATGGGCTGTCTGTCTCTGATACAGATTCGCCCATCCGCTCTCCACAGGCGGCCCCCCGCTTACCCAACGTCAATTAACTCTGTTATGGACGCTCTTCAGAAACATCCATCTCGGTGAGCGAGCGCAGGGTGTCATAAACGATGCGTTTTTTTATGATGTGCACTTGGAGTCTTTGGAAATCAGATATAACTTCAGCGACCTAAGGCTACCAGCCAATCGGTCACCTTGCAACAGGGCGTAAAGCCAAAAAGAAAAAAAGAACACAGAAAACGTAATCCAGGTGGACGAGATTCTGAGTTCTAATAGAGAGAAAATTTCCATCTGAACCGTCCGGTTTTCATTACATTTTGTGCTGAGACAGTCAGGTGGGCTTGGGTAGAAATGACATGCTTAAAACTGGCACTATGAAGCAAGCAGGGCATACACGGGGGAAATTACCGAGCAAAACACATCTTCGTCTGTCTAATCGCATGCTTATTTTGTCCACTTAAATCAATTGGCAAGAGAATGTTTAGAGGTTTCCAGAAACTCAATAAAAAGAGCCTTACACTATATTACCTATGAGGTAGCCCGTTTTAAATATTCAGAAAAAAAAAAAACTTGTATTTGTGGAGAAAGAGAAAGTGCATGAAATGTCTTGGAATCCTATATTTATTGTTTGGTAAATTCGTTATTTATAATGCTATAATGTTTTTGGATTTATTGGTAATAATTTTCAGTTCGCCAGCATCCTGTATGTGATCAGTAAGGGTTATGTTAGTCCATGGTAATCTGCAAACATCGGTCCTTCAGAACTGCAAATACAACTGTCATGAGAATCAATTACAAGGTAAATATCAAAACAAGCTAGGTGTGTCTATTTAATGAAAGTAGTTTGCTGGGCTGTATATCACACTAAGCATGTATTTATGCATTTAGGCATGCTTTTAGAACAAAATATGTTGGCTGTCTGAACAAGTGAATCTGGCCTTAAGCGGAGGCCCTACGGTTGGAGCACCTCATTTGGTATTATTCAGTACCACTGTACTCGAAATGAAACCTTATTGATGTCTAATGAAGGATGGGCTTTCAAGGGTTCTGCTCCACGTGTGTAGATTGCCCTCATATGTGTCAAGCGGTGCTTCTGGCCACTGGATTTCCAATCAGCATGATTGCAAATTGCGGTTTCATTTTGAAGTTGGGTTTCTCGCCCTCAAAAACACATCTAATTTCCTCCAATTTAAATTAGACATATTTGAGAAAGTGGTGGGCGGTAGTAGCTGTAGGTGCATTCATTATAACACCAGAAATATGCTGGAGAGGGACACTTTTTTCCCCACCGTGTTACACATCAAAATGGCACGGTGGTGAGGGAACAGGAAGGAGCCATTTATTTCCTTTTTTAAACTACATATTCTTGGAGGTGTTTAAAGTGAAAGATGCCTGACCAAATTCTGCCTACAGTAAAGGTCCTGAATGAATTATACAATGTTAGGTTTATTGATTTATTATTGATCAGGCTGTCTTCCAGACTCAAAAGTTCATCTCTTTTGGCATTTGTTCCGATGGCTTCTTTTGGGAACAGCGAAACACATTTACCACAGATGCCAGTTGTTTCACAAGAATGGGGGAAGGGGAACAGGAATTGTGATGCATTTTTTCTCTAGTAAATCGTTTTTCTTCACTTTCCCCTCGTCTCCTATTTCTGATCTACCCACCTGTCCTTTCAGAAACTGAAGAATATCTGATCCACTGACGCACTGGAAACGCTTAGCGTGCATGGTCCTTAGAAAGCAGCCAATTAGAAGCATATGCCAGGAAGCACAGGGCCTGAGTAGGAACACCCAGCATGGGATGCCAGGCGATAGGTTTAACTTTACACTTCTATTACACATAATTCATTTTCATGTAGCAAAATCCACTTCACTAACTTCGCTTTTCTATTTCGAGTCAATGAATATGAGGCTATCCAAGCTTAAATTTAATCAGTGAATATTAAGTGAAGCCACTCTATTTTTTCCAATAAGTTTTATCCAACGTTAAATCAATTGTCTTAAGTATGACTGAACCTTTTTCTTTATTTTACCACTATGAAATACATGATTAATATTTATCAACTTCTATGATAGATCATCCTCATTTTAGGTAACATTCATCATTAGATGACACTGTATTTAACAAGAATTTATAATTGTTTTGTCGATGATGATCATGACCAATAGCACTCATAATACCAAATACTTTAATCAAATAATTGTGACGCAAATGTTTCTGTTATGCTAGTAATATATGATAAATTTTGTGCAAAACTTATGGAATATACCTCTATAAATTTGTTATATATTCAAGACATAATGTTTTAACTGAACATTAATTTCTAACTGCAAAATACATTTTTAACTCATATATTGCCTCTATGATCCTTTATATTGTTAAAATAATTGCAAGGTAGATCAGGATAGTGATTATTATGTAGGTAATTACTACTATTAATACCAATCATCTTCTTCTGCTGCAAATAATGACAGTACTGGCGATGTTATTATCCACCAAAAAACGGCAGTCAACAGAGTGACTACAACAATATCACAATGATTAATTATATCTATATCTCTTTAATCACTAACCGCTGACAACCATTATGCAATCACGGGACGTCTGTATGAGTGTGTGATAGTAGATAGTATTAGGGTGTAGATTGGAAAAGGATTATTAAGGAAGTAATTACAAAATAAACATACATAGACAGTATATATATACTGTATATATATATATCACTGTATATATATATATACATATATATATATATATATATACACACACACACACACACACAGATAAACAATTTTTAAGCATATATGCAAACAGATATACATACATAGATATCTTTAAAAATGCTCTAGGGGACTCATGGACAAAACACCGTTAAAATGGTGAACATCTCCTGGTGGAAGTGCTGATCTGAGCAGAGGTCTTATTGGACAAAATCAGGAGGATAGTTGGGTGTCAGTGATCTCTCAGCCTAGGGCCCATGGCTCAGTTACAGTAACCTGGTGCTGTGTCTCGACAGGGGGGGGGGGGGGGGGGGGGGGGGCGGGGGGGGGGGGGGGGGGGGGGGGTGGGGGGGGGGGGGGGGGGGGGGGGGG
>JAODLD010000136.1:10787496-10810447 GCA_026781065.1 Mormyrops boulengeri | reverse complement strand
GGAATGGAAGAAAGGAAGGTATGTAGGAAAAGAAGGAAAGCAAGGAAGGACAGAAGGAGGGATGAAGGAAAGGAAGGAAAAGGGGAATGAAAGGAATGGAAGGAAGGAAGGAAAGGAGTAAGGAAAGAAAGGGAAGGAAGGAAGGGAATGGAAGAAAGGAAGGTATGTAAGAAAAAAGAAGGAAAGCAAGGAAGGACAGAAGGAGGGATGAAGGAAAGGAAGGAAAAGGGGAATGAAAGGAATGGAAGGAAGGAAGGAAAGGAGTAAGGAAAGAAAGGGAAGGAAGGAAGGGAATGGAAGAAAGGAAGGTATGTAAGAAAAAAGAAGGAAAGCAAGGAAGGACAGAAGGAAAGAAAAAGGGAATGAAAGGAAAGGAAGGAAGGAAGGAAAGGAATAAGGAAAGAAAGGAAAGGAAGGAAGAAAGGAAGGAAGGAAAGGAATTGGTGCCAGGGAAGGAGATGAAAGTTAGCAGAAGCACAAAGGCAAACATGGTCCAGTAAGCAGTTGTGGGGGAAGACACCAGATCTGGTTGAGTAGGCTGGTGACATGAGGCACATAGGTTAGTTACAGGGCAATTTTGGTAGTGAAGGCCCCTGTGGAGGTTAGCAACCCTGAAAGGAAGGCAGCATTATGAAAGGAGTGGTGTAGGCACAGATGAAGGCAGCAGGCAAGGAACTTTGAGAGAAATCATTTTCAGAAGCGAACACATCATTAGCCATTAGTAGAATGAGTCAACACAACCAAAGCAGGACTGCCAAAAGCAGCAGATACAGAGAAATGGTTCATGGGTCTCTAAATATGCGTTTGAGGAATACTTAGTTCTGGAGGTTTGTCACTCAAGGCACACTCTGCTAAATGAGAAGAGAGTCATGAGTAACGATTCTGACAGCTCTCTGACCAACTCATTATCACAATAGCTATTATTTCAGAACTTGAGCTTGTTATGTCCTTTTTGTTATTTTGAAATATGTTTGGTACATTAAGCTTCTTACCTTTGTTAATCTTATTTAATGAGGTCTATCTGCTATGTTTATCAAAGGTCAAAGGTTTATTCCCTGTTTGGTGGAAGTTCAAGAAGAGGACCAAATATAAGGAGCAGGAAGGCGAAAGCCAGAGGCAGGAGCAGGGGGCACAGTGGTTGGCCATCGGGATGAGGTGCAAAGGCTTCAGAGGGCAGCCTCTCTATGGGGTCTTGAAACACCCTGACATCACAGGTCTGCACAGCAAGAGAACCATCCAACACATCATGACCGAAGAGAGACCCTCAATAGGGCTGTGGACCTAGAAGGGTGATCGGGGGACCACACATGGCATTAGGTCTGGTCAACCCTTGCTGGGTCGCAAGATAAATAAATCACCAAAACACACAATAATTAACATGTGAATAAAAGCCAAGGCCATCAGTTATGTGCTCTGTTCAAATTTCATTGGACGCCGTATGCATGTAAGAGCTAGTAATGGAAAACATTAAAATTAGTTTGCAGCACTGCTATATAATGCTAAAATGAAGACCTATGTTACCGAAGGTGATTTTAGGTCCCATTGAAAAGGGGACAAAATAAAAAATAATCTGAATTATTATGAAGTCAGGTTCCATTGTTCTGCACCCAAATGTCCTTACAAAATCATTTCTGTTTAGCTCTATTACACCAATTTATTTCATCCATTGATGCTACTATGTACAACTGGTAACTAAATTGTTTATTTTTGCTGACTCAATAACATCTGTTGACATCATCCACAGTCCCAGTCCCCAGAGTGAAATTACTCTTTTAGATGTATTACCAGCACAGAAACTAAAGTAACCCAGCTCAGGGACTGTAGCCAAGGATCTGTGAGAACTGGAACTGGCTCCCAAAGAAACTAGCTAAGACCACATTGACATAAACCGACAGACTTGAAAACGTACTGCCAAATTGTGAGCCACAGGCTTGGTGTTCCACAACAGGAAAATCACTCATCTTGTTTGTGTACAATTTTTTGTTTTCTCCTCAGTGGATCTGAATGAATTAAAACCAGTTCCAGCAAACAATTTCATGAATTGCTACAAGGAACCATGCTAGCTTATACTGAATTCAACGTCTTTGTTGTGCACGAGCTGGAATTTCCACAGAAACATCTTTGAAGAATGTAAATAAATTCCCTGGAATTTATATGTTATATCTGTCTTCCTTTCGCAAGTAACTGTGCAACTGCTGATTTGAAGTTTGGATGAGAAAGGATGAGACTTTCACATTGGACCAGTTACTCTACCTAAAAACCCATAGGTACAAAAACATCAACATGCGACTGGGACACCTCAGTCTGAAAACGAGATGGGTCTTCTTCTTTAAGAGATGCTGGGGATGGAATGGAAGGGGAGGGTTTGTTTTGTGATAACAGTGTCACCAGGCAGGCCGATTCTGGAATCCCCAAGGCAAGAAGAAAAAAGGGCGATAAGAAACACCTGGCCCTGGAACCTTGTGGGAAACATGAAAAAATATGGGCTATACCTGGAGCCAGCTGGAGCAAAAAGCTCTGGCCGGAGATGCCTGGGTAGGCATTGCTGGCAGCCTATGTAGCAGCAGTAATGAAAGAGCGTGATATTTAATGAATGCTTAGCACGTATTAAGTTCAAGCTAGATAAACAACTAAATGCCATGATCTAATTTTCTATGATCCATTAAGTAATGAATTTATTTTTAAACTGCAGTTAATTCAGTAACTAAGTCATATATTTTATTATATATCATTTATTTTTATTTTCATATAGCAAACAAGAGCAAAACTTTGTATTTGCATTTATAAATGTGTATCTGTAAAAAAATCAAGTTTCCTCAAACCTGACAAATAAGACATAATTTTTTACTGACACTGAGGTCAATTCTACTTGCTCATGTCAAAACACATCTTAAGTCTGGAGTTTACGTGCACTTAGGCTAGATACACCCTTTGGGCGGAGAAACACCAAAATATGGACATGTTGCACGTAAAGGACCATTTTGCCATTGACTCAAGGGCGTCCATTGTTCATTACATGCTCGGGGGGACTATATTAAGTTACCAGTCTCTTCATGGCCAAACACAGCGTTCAGATAGCTGAACATGTAACAAAACAAAACTTTTCTACATTGATTATACATTTAGACCTACGTACACACAAGTATATTACCATTTAGCAGGATTCAACTGACATCTGCCATGTCAACATGTCTGGTAGGCAAGTCAATTAGGCTAAATCACTGGTTGATTAAAAAATATTTTTTCAGTAAAAATGAGTTCAAATTCAGAGGAAGTAGCGTTTCCTCGCAGTCCTAAGCCAAAGTCCGTGTCCTTGAGCTCCTGTGAAAGTGGGACAGACAGGGACGTGTTTCCGGATGGGTCTGGGAAACGTTTTGATCATTCCGTACTTTTGTACATATAAGCTACATATACACTTAATACATACACCGTAGGTCATGGGTCCCCAGAGAAACTACCTGACCAGGACACTCATCTATTTGGTAGCCATTGTAGGCTTTATTGGGTAGTTGTGTGGGTTTTAGTGCCAGTGACTAGCCAGCGATTTGGTATAATACATCGCAGCCTTTAGCATATAAGCTTGTCTGGACTATGCAGTTGACTGCATTATTGTTTTATCAGCAATGCATTCTGAACCATGTCCATGCTACTAATAATACTAACATTTACACATTTTCTATTGGTTAGGCATATTTGCTTGTGTACAGAATTGTTCTGAAGTAAGACAGACAAAAAGCCAAAGTTGGCCTATATGGATGTTCCAAAAACAAAATATGGGTCATTCTCATGAACTCCTTACTGTAACATACTCAAAAGCATGCAACTTTTTAAACACTTTTTTGACTTCAGTCTCTGATGAGAGAATAGCCCTCACTGTTTTTAACATAATTGTTATTATTATATTATTATATATTAATTGAACACTGAGAATGTTTGCCATCCCACCATTTTCTGTACCCGCTTGTCCTATGCAAGGTTATGTGGGGTCTGGACCCTATCCCAGAAGCTACTGGCACAAGGCAGGGAACAACCCAGGATGGGGTACCAACTCACACCTACGGGCAATTTGGTAACTCCTGTTAACCTCAACATGTTTTTGGACTGTGAGGGGAAACCTGAGTACCTGGAGGAAACGCCAGGATGACACAGGGAGAACATGCAAACTCCACAAACATGGAACCATGGCAGAAACTCGAACCCTGGTCCAAAAGGTGCGAGACAACAGAAAAAAGCCCCTGCACCACCCAGAAAGAGCTTTTTGTTTCACATATTAAAATTTGATGTTATTAGCAAGCAGAGTGTTAAGTACTGAGTTTTATAAATTAAGCGTAACTGTAAAAGAAAACATTGATGTTACTGATTTTGGGGCAGTGAGCGGCTCAAGGGGCTAAGCCTGTGTGCCTGTGATCACAAGATCACCAGTTCAAGCTCAGTCTCAGTATATCTGCGGGTCCTTGAGCAAGGCCCTCAACCCCCAGCTCCCTGGGCCCTTTGCAGCCAGCTTGCTCTCACCTATAGAAAGCAAGATGGGAGAGGCAAAAGAGGATTTCCTCTCAGGGATCAATAAGGCATCCTTTAATATTATTATTTATATTGCCTGTATTGTAAGTCTACAATTAGCATCTAAAAATTGCATTACAGTACAGTAGTGACGCAATTGTGTAATTAAAGATTTGTATGCAAAAGGCTATCACTGTGTCAAATGCAAAAAATAACTTAAAAACATAAATCAAGCACCTAGCCATGCAGTCAGGTTAGCAAATATTTGTGAAAGAATGAGTCATTCTGAAGAGCTCAGTGAAATCAAGTGTGGTACTGTCATAGGATGCCACCTTTGTAATAAGTCAGTTTATGAAATTTCTTCCCTGTTAGAAATTCCACGGTCAACTGTAAGTGGAAAAACTTAGGAACAACAGTAACTCAGCCAAGTGGCAGACCAGGTAAAATAACAGCGGGGATGCCGAGTGCTGAGGTACATGGTGCGTAAAAGTCGCCAACGCTCAGTTGACTCAGTAACTGCAGAGTTCCAAACTTTCTCTGGCATTAACACCAGCACAAAAATTAAAGCTGCATGCAAGCCTTACTTCACCAAGTGCAACATCAAGCGTCGGATTCAGTGGTGTAAAGCACACTGCCACTGGACTCTGGAGCAGTGGAAACATGTTCTGTGGAGTGAAGGATCACGCTTCTGTCCGGCAGTCTGATGGATGAGTCTGGCTTGGAACGGTACCTACCTGACTGCATTGTGCCAGCTTTAAAGTTTGGTGGAGGAGGGATAATGGTATGGGGTTGTTTTTCAGGGGTTGGGCTAGGCCCCTTAGTTCCAGTGAAGGGAACTCTTAATCCTTCAGCATACCAAGTCATTTTGGACAATTCTATGCTTCCAACTTTGTGGGAACAGTTTGGGGAAGGCCCTTTTCTGTCCCAGCATGACTGTGCCCCAGTGGACAAAGCAAGGTCCTTAAAGACAGGTGAGTTTGTTGTGGAAGAACTTGACTGGACCACACAGAGCCCTGACCTCAAACCCATCAAACACCTTTGTGATGAACTAGAACAGAGATTGCAAGCCAGGCCTTCATGTCCAACATCAGTGCCTGACCTCACAAATGAATGGATGAATGAATGGGCAAAAATTCCCATAGAGACACTCGGAAATCTTGTGGAAACCAAAAGAATGACAGCTGTTATAGCTGCAAAGAGGTGACCGACTCTATATTGATGGCAATGGATTTAGAAAGGGATGTCATAAAAGTTCCTGTAGGTGTGATGGCCAGGTGTCCCAATACTTTTGTCCATATAGTGTATATTAATGAAAGGATGGTCTGCTATCCCAAAATTCTGACCTTCATATTAGTCAATCATACCACAGATTCCCATACATCATTTTACAAAATTTGCATCAAATTTAAATACAAATTAAGGCTGATTAAGACAAAAAGAGTCCCATTATTATTACTCCATTATATTATTATAACACATGTGACATTCAAGGTGCAAGGAATTGTAATCTCAGCAGCCAAAGATGCTTTGTTGTCTCACGGTATGATATGAGATGGTCATTTTGTCATTTTTGAGTTTTGATTTGAGTTTCATTTATCAGTTACGCGCAATATATCTTGTTTCCAGCAAGGAGAGATCAATGAAAGGATCTTAATAAAAAAAGAAGGAAACCCTAGTAAGATATACAGCAGCAACTGTGGATTTTGAAGAACAACCCAAAAGTTGGTGGTGGTGGTGGAGGGGGTATTAAACCACATTAATGGGTTAAATTAGACCCAAAAGAAATCACAGAGAACAATGCACAATATGGGTATAAATATTCTAAAAAGGGGAATCCCGTCTGAAGGTCCATCTGACACTTTTAGTAATCAAGTAACCGTCCATTTAGAAGATGTGGAGGGAGATCTGCAGTAATCACTGCCTGCTTCATAGACCAAAATGTACCATAAACACCAACACATATATTTCTTCAGAACGTTACCTACTGACATCTAAAGTAAACACGAGAAGAGAATCTCTATATTTACTACATCATATGAAGCCAATGCATTTCCATAAATATCTTGAAGAAGAAATAACAAGATGTTGAGGATACAAGGAAACATAAACATGTTCATTGGATGTCTAATAAATGCTGTAATTATCACATTTTAAACTCTTTAATAGTGTTTCTTTCCTACTTATACAAAATTTTAGTTTTCATGAATTGTATCCTTTGCGCTATTAAAAGGTCGAATCCTGACTGGGAATTTGTATGAAACCATAAACTGCTATTGTATGAAACCATAATCTGTAGTTGGGCTTAGAGTGATTATAATGATCATCCCTAATATCAAAGCAGGAAGTCAGTTCATTCTTTGAACTAAAGACTGTAGTTTTGCAAACAAATATGTTTTCCTGATTAGTTGTGCTGTTTTGCCTTTGCAGGTTTAATCTCCGGTTGATGCCTCACCCGGGATGTCCACTGCAACCTCATTCCAGGAAGAACAAGGAAAGTAGTCATGACACAAAAAACACTATACAGTATGCAACATTATAGCAAACATGAGAGATAATTCAAGAAATGATTCAACTTCATGGCATCATAATTCCATGTATGAGCTATGAAAATAAAACTGAATGGACAGATGACAAAAATGACAAAAAACATGATCCAATTAGCAATGCTTCTGAGTAAGGCTATTGGGGCCAATGATTCACTCATCATGTCCATGAAAAGCAGGGTTTAAATATAGATGGAGCCCGATGGATCTGCCTACATATGTCAAAATCACACCTTGCTGAAGTACAGCTCTGCCTTTTTTTCTAAAAGTCCCAAAATTTTGTAAAATATTAAATGTAAATTTTGTGAAATGGCTTAATAAAAGGTCACTAAAAATCATAGTTTTAATGTTAATCAGTTTTAATGTTATTTTCATTAGTTGCTCTGATTTCTTGAGTGGATGCATGATGCCTTGATTTCTGTCCCGTGTTTTTGTATTTTTACTTGCTTTGCTTAAGGTACTGCTGCCAAAACTTCACTTACTAGCTAGACTCCGCTAGAGGTAAGTCAAGTGTAAGAAGCAATCCATAAATAACTTGATATTTGTAATGCATTTTCACTGGAAAATTACAAATGAAGAAGCAAGAATATTACTAGAGCTGTAACAATTACTCAAGTAAACTCGATCACTCAAGCATTTAAAAGCACTGATTAAAATTGTCCTTCTTGATTCCTTGGCAATATGGTGGAAACCTCAGTTGTGTGGAAGCACTTAACATGAAAAGTGAATGAAAATGCGGTCACCTATAACTATTGCAATGCAAAACTTAAATATCACCACAGAATGACTGCAATGTAAAAATATCTCAAATTTGCTTAAATTACTTTCTACTATTCCTGTATGCCAAAATAATTGCTGTTAAAAGGGTTAGCTTACTATTATTATTATAATTATAATTATTACTAGAACGAAAATTCCTGAAGAAATTTTGAGATGGGCCTGTTGCGCTGACCCTGGAAGAGCTGGTGTTCCTAATAAAGTGGCTTGTCATTACTACTGTAGGTTGTTGCTAGGTGGTTGGTGGGGTGTCAGTAGGCATTGCTAGGTGAATGTTTGGGTGTTGCTAAGTGGTTGCTAGGGTGTTGCTAGTCATTACCAGGTGGTTGCTAGGGTGTTGCTAGGTGATTGCTAGGTTGTTGCTACTGTAGGTGGTTGCTATGTGTTGCTAGGTGGTTTCTAGGGTGTTGCTAGGCCTTACTAGGTGGTTGCTAGGGTGCTGCTAGGTGGTTGCTAGGGTGTCGCTAGGCGTTGCTAGGTGGTTGCTATGATGCTGCTAGGTGGTTGCTATGGTGTTGCTAGGTGGTTATTAGGGTGTTGCTAGGTGGTTGCTAGGGTGTCGGTAGGTGTTGCAAGGGTGGTGCTAGGTGGTTGCCAGGTTGTTGCTAGGCATTACCAGGTGGTTGCTAGGGTGTTGCCAGGTGGTTGCTAGGGTGTCGCTAGGTGATGCTAGGGTGTTGCTAGTTTGTTGCTAGGCATTGCTAGGAGGTTGCTAGGGTGCTACTAGATGTTTGCTAGGGTGTTGTTGGCATTACTACATGGTTGCTAGGGTGTTGCTAGGTGGTTGCTAGGTTGTGCTAGGCAGTTTCAGGTGTGGATGGGTCGGGGTGTTTGTGGATTGGGGAGGAGCTTTGCTTATTTTCAATGGCAATGCCATAAGAAGTTCACCTCAGGTTAGGTGTAGGCTAACAATGCTAAAGTTAGCATTCAATTCATTCCTATGGGATTATCGTGTGTTTGATCGTGTATAGCATTGCCATGGTAACGCGAAACGCCAACAAAAGTAATATAGCACACCTCACACTTTCGAGGAATAACTTTTGATATATAGATTGCCTGGGTGCACGCTACGGTACGAGCTGCACTAAGTGCCGAAATAATAACAATAATAAAGTTTTTTTTCCGACTTTGCAATGGAATTGTACGCGATCCGTAGAGTGTACCAAGGCAATCGATATGTCAATCCATCCATCTTGGCAAGGCCTACGACCAGGCAGTGAAGTCAGCTCCGTTCATTTCAATGGCTAAGCACAAATTCAGACAGTATCCTTAAGCAGGTGAAGAGTAATATGGGCCTTTTTCATTAAAATGAACAGGCCCATAATAATAATAATAAAGTTTTTTTTGTTGACTTTGCTTGGAATTGTACGCGATCCGTAGAGTGTACCAAGGCAACCGATATGCCAATCCATTCGTCTAGGCAAGGCCTACGACCCGGCATTGAAGTCAGCTTCGTTCATTTCAATGGCTAAGCGCAAATTCAGAAAGTATCCTTAAGCAGGTGAAGAGTAATATGGGCCTTTTTCATTAAAATGAACAGGCCCGTAATTATTATTATTCCTATTTTAGAAAAAAAATTGGTGGCATGCTGGTGCAGTAGCACCATCACCTCACACCTCAGGGACCAGGGTGGTTCCCATGTGTGTGGAGTTTGTATGTTCTCCCCGTGTCATTGTGGGGTTTTCTCCTGGTACTCTGGTTTCCCCCCACAGTCCAAAAACATGCTGAGGTTAACTGGAGTTACCAAAGTTCCATTATGTTTATATTCAGCCTGATATTCAAATTTACTCATGAATTTCCTGGTACAATAGTGCCTGCGGTTCACGAACGCTGTCGTCTATGAACAATTTGGTTTGCAACCAAAAATTTGGTGAAAAAAATGTATTGGTTCGCGTACAAAATTTGGTCAACGAACAGATTTCTCGACCAGATTCCTTTTTTTATACTAGTGTAGCACCGGCGGGGCGCATGTCCCAGCATGCTCCACATGCAATTGTAAGTAGAAGGACCACAACAGGCACCCAACGAGAACCGAACCCAAATACACAGATGGGAAATACAAGGTAGTCAGACGCCAAACTGCAAGATGCACACACGGTGGAAGATTTACACACGCTAAATCGGACCAGGTACACACAAGACACGGGCAAACACACGCGCAACAATAGGGAAATGCAACCATTAACATTAACATCAACAACAACAACAATACAAGGGTTAAGGACTGTAAATAAAGAGCGTGATTTCCGCAAGCATGTCTCCGTGTCTCTCACTGCTCCCACGATGCCTCGGTCTGCCTGTCGCCACACTATATTGTGTTTTTCTTTAAAGTTTTTACTATAAAAAGCAGAAAATTTATTAACACAAATTATTATTTGGTAGGCTTGTGAATGAATGAATCGAATTTCAATGCTTTCTTATGGGAAAAATTGCCTTGGTACGCGTACAAATTGGTTCACGACCACTTTCCTGGAACGGACTGTGTTTGTGAACTGCAGGCACCACTGTATTAAGATGATGACATCAACATTTGAGACATCAAGTGGTTAAGAAAAATAGGTGAGTGTGCCCTGTGATGGATTGCCCCCCATTCTGGGTTATTCCCTGGCCTGAATGGTCATTTTCAGAGGTGGATAGTTTAGGTTCAGAAAGTACAAAATCCAGACCACGGTTTTGTTTCAACCTACCAGTTGACCACAGAGTACTCAGCTGGGTAGTTGAAAGAAAATCTTGGACTGAATTTTTATTTCTGGACCTGAGCTACCCACCTCTGGTCATTTTGAATTAAAAATCCACTTACGTAATAATGACTTGAATATTTTCGTTGTTCTTCCTGTCTGAAGTTACTGCCTCTATTAGTGTCAACCATATTACTCTGACACAGGGTAAGGCATGCAGATGACCAACATCAACTGCCATAAATGAATATGTCATGTGAAAGTGGAGACTGTCACAGTAGCCATCTAAAGCAGCTAATTAATGCCAGTGTCACTTGGCATAATGGCAGAGACACCACGTGCCAGGTGGCATTCATATCCATGAGAATAAATTGTTTCTGTAATAAGGTGATTTCTAAGCATTGCGATGACCCTGTGTATGGCTCTTTTAAGAAAGAGTCACATAAGGAAATGTGTTTAAAAAATCTCAGGTCAAAAAGAAACAAGTTGCAATATGCAGAAATGTACCTAAAAGGGCTGAGAACCTAAAAAGATGCAATGACAGTTTCCATGTGTATAAAACAGCCATGAGCTTCTTCAACATCCATCCATCTTCCATAACTGCTAATCCTGTCCAGGGTCACAGTCAGCCTGGGGCTTTTCCAGGAAACGCAGGGCACAAGGCAGGGGAATACCCTGGACGGCGAGCACACCCATCTCTGGGCTCACACTCATTAAATACGGATTATTTAGAAACACCATTTATTTAACAGATACTTTTTTATCCAAAGCGATGTCCAATTGAGAAAGCAGGTTCAACTAGCCCTTGCGGCAGTGGACCTCACTCACTGTTAGAGGAACCCAGAAAGAACATGCAAACTCCATATCCACACAGCCAGTGCAAGAGGCTGCAGTCATAATCACTGTATCACTGTGCCATCCATGCCTATAATAAATAACTATACAGTATAACATTAACTGCCTTTTAAATCACAGTAAACAGGGCAGTACACCTGCTTGCCTTATGGTTGCCAGCACTGGATGTTCACAAGTTCAGGCTGATCTGTCTTCAGTCAAACAAAAGACAGGCAGTGATCCTGGAACCACTCGTGTGACCAACTGGTTAACGTGTAAAATCCCTTGACCACAACACCTTAATTCCGTTTGTCCAGAAGTATGAACTCTTGTGTCATGGATTCTGTAAATGTGTTTCTATACAGTATGTGGACAATATATGATGAACTTATAAGCAAGAAGCAAGCTAAGTATGTTGCCATTTATGATCTACAATCTATAACAATATCACCAGGACCTATAGTTATTGATCTAAATGAACAGCGAATACTATCGTTTTATAGATGATGAATCCAACAAATTAGGAAAAGCTTGCTTGCTATCTTGAAGTACTGATGATTATGTTTTTTATGGGTGACACGAAGAAAAAGCCCGAACTATGGTTATGATTTAATTTTGAGCTTAAACTGGGCCTTTATTCATTCAAAAAGATTAGCTCTCATACATAATGTCCCCCTCCATGCAAAATAAATGCATATTCCTGTATCAAATCCAGGGGGTTAGGTTATAAATTTAGTGGGCTCATATTCTCATATGTAAAGTATATCGTCATTAAGCTGTGTGCCATTCTAATCTACAATGGTTTAATGGTGGGTCAAACACTCCATACAGTACCAGTCATTCTGTAGCATCTAGCTACCTAGCTCATCTCCTACACTCTTCTACCAAGCAATTCTTAATGATGTTTTAACAGGTCTTGGTCCTCTGAACGCTCATTCCAAGCTGTCCTCTTTTCTGCCCTAAAAAGAGTGTGCAATCACTTGGGTGAACTTAGCTGTAAGTGACCACAGTCCCGAGCTAGAGCAAGTAGAGAACACAGTTAACCCCAAGCTTGGGAAAGATCTATTTACTACGAAGCACCAGTTCAGGGGACAAGGCAAAGGTCTATGTCGGACAGATTGGGGTCAGGAGACCTGGGAGGGCAGGAAGCCAGAGAACTTGGCAAAACTCAAAGTCTGGGAGAGGCATGGTAAACAAAGGGCAGGGCAATCAAATCAAAGAACAGACAGGAAAGAGGCAAATAGTTGAGAAACAGGCAAGATGAGAAGCTGTGGAATCACACAGTGCTTTGGCTTGGCCTCAAGAAGAGAGTGAACACTAAGCAGGGCACTGTACAATGTCTAAATTGACTCCCACTGTGGCCTAATTAGTGGGCATGCCCCAGCTTTGGCGGGAACGGGAATCCCGTGGTCCCCTCCTACAGCAGTGTGCAGTGGAAATGGGTCCGGTTTTCTTCTTGTCCAGGTGCACCCTTAACATGGATTTTCCTGTCAACCTTCTATTATAAGATGGACTGAATGGAAAGTTAGGTAACTCTGCTTACTCCCTTCACACCAGCAGACCCCCTCCTCCTGCTTTTCCCAGAACTGCCCAACCCAGGCAAATAAGTCTCTCTTTGTTGTCCCCAGCCAATTAAAACCCTTTCAAGAACAATCATAGGAATGCCACCATATCCAAAGCACATTATGTCTATATTTAGCCTGATATTCAAATTTAACAACAATCATCCATCCATCCATTTTCTGCTGCTTATCCGAGGTCGGATCGCTGGGGCAGGTGTCTAAGCAGAGAGCCCCTCCATGAATCGCCACCTTATCATGGTGGAGTGCTTTGTGTGTCTCCATGATCCTAGGAACTATGTTGTCGGGGGCAATTGCCCCTGGTAGGGTCTCCCAAGGCAAACTGATCCTAGGTGAGTGTCCAGACTAAGTGTGATTCAGAAAACCGGGGCCTTGCCCTGGAGCAGGAGCTCGAAGGCAAGTGACTGGTGGCTGGACCTCCACCTATGGGGCCCAACTGGGTATAGCCTGAAGAGATAATATAGGCCCTCCTGTGGGCTCGCCACCTGCAGGGGGAGCTGTGGTGGTCGGGTGCAATGTAGATTGGGTAACAACAAACAAGAATGCTTCATCTGCCATTTGCACTACTACAGGTACACTGGAATTCTTTGCCAACCCCATCATGCCCTCCATAGCATGGGGGTCACAGCACAGGGTCAGCTAACATGCAGTGCCCCTGGATCTGGGGGTTAAGGGCCCTGCTCAAGGACCCACAGACATGTGACTGTACTGCTGAGGCCAGGGCTCAAACTGGTGATCACAGGCACAGAGATCTGGCCCGCTGAGCCACTCACTGCCCCCACATATATTCATGTATTTCTGATATTAAGATGATCACGCCAACATATGGGACTGAGACCAAGTGGCTAAGAGAAACTTTTAGATCTTGTTTTTGATAGGAATACTAGTCACCACTTAGCTATTAATTTCATTGCTTAGCAGAAGTACAAAATTACTGTAACACTCTTAAAATTAGGCAAATAATTAGAGGAATTCTTCGTAGAATCATTACTTATTTTCTACAAATGACAAACTCTACACTGGATAGGCTCTTTCTGGGAATCATCAAAAGAGGAAATAGTCTTCACAGACACGTGGGTCAAGCCCTTTTTCAGTTTCTCTGTAACCTGCTTTATTTTAATAAATCTGGGACAGACGGTGTGAGAAAAACCTAAATAAAAATGGGGACTTGGGCAAGAACAAACAATTCACTTAACTTAGACGATCCCACAGTTAAAAATGTTTCCAGCTCATTAGTGTGTCACTGTATCAAGAGCTGGTAAACATAACCCATTTAAATTCTTGGCCGCAGAATAATTACATGGCCTGTATGCAACTGCGAGAGCCTCAACGTTCTATGAAATCTGTGCCACCATCTTCATATAAAAACAATAGCTAAATGTAAAATTTAACGTTTGACAAGTGGTCAGGGTGAGAACAGTAAATATAACTGAAATGAAAATGAAGGCAACTTTCTTGGTGAAACAAGACCTGAGTGCATAAATGACCATTTTCCATTTCAGTGGATTCTACTCAATAGCTGAATTTTCTTGGTGGTGACTAGCAGAACACAGAGGTCACCATCCAAGGAACAAGTGTGGCAGCCACAATTTTTCTAGTTCAAATTTCAGGCTACACTCTGCCGCACTGTTCCTTTGAGCAAAACTATAAGGCGGAATTGCATCAGTAAGATATCCAGCTGTAAGGCTGGGCAACTATGCAGAGCTATAAACTGCTTAAGCTGAAGCTAATGTGATTCTAAGGCACTTTGATTTATATGCATTACAGAAGGCTTAAAATTCACAGCTAACCTCAATATGTATCGGTTTCAAGTTAAGTTTCATATTTAATTAAACGAAAACAAATGCAGTCCTAATGCCCGTTATGTTTGCTAGACTTAAACGATATAGCTCACATTCGTCTGATGCTTTATGTCAGTGACAAGAGATCAAACTAATATATGACATCACATTACCAAAGTGGAGACAATCTTTTAGCTGTAGTTCAAGGTAATTCGTTTTCCTTTAGGTGCTACCACTCAGCATATTGCTGTTAGATTGCTGTTAGCTTTGCTAACATTCATTCTTGTTAATGGGACTTTCCATTAAAGGATATTTAAAAGTTCAATAAAAAAAAAAGGAATCTCTTCTCGTAACCAATGGTGAAAGGTCTGGTATATGAAGTGTGACAATGTGCAGCTCACCCAACCCTCACCTCCTGAACAGAGTCTGGTCACGCACGCTTCCGCCGCAAAATTTCGGACAACTTGGTCTCACAGATACAGATTCGAACAGCACCACGCTTCACGTGAAGGAAATTCCGTAAAGAGACGCAGGTGACACACGACCACCTAACTGCATATTCAAATACATTTTTTGGGATAGTTCTGTTTCAGACCCAAATTTACAGCGGATAAAGCGAGCAGTCAGGGTGCCTAACTTGCTAGTATTGTTGGATTACCTCCGTTTTTCTGTACATTCTGTGATCGTAATGCATTTACATCTTAAAGCTAAGATTCAGTATGCATTACTTTACAATAAGATTACATTTTGTCTACTTTAATGAAGATTGAATTGTGCACCCAATGGAAAGTAATGACTGTTAATTTAGCAAGAACAAAATAAATTAATGGCTGTATCTGTTGTCTTATTAGCAGTCAGCAGCTGTACTCGCCCAGCCTGTGATACAATCCTTTTTCAGTTACATATTTATTTATTTATGAAAAACAGGCAAAATATAGTCTAACCATATTACAGTGCAAAATAATCCAACCAAGTTTCTCAGCTGTTAAAGGGGACCCATACATCATGGCTAGAAAAACTTTAGAATACTTCAGAAACCAAGGTCTCCTTTGGTGTGCACAGCATGGAGGATTTTGACATCTCAGCTAAGGTAAGAATCCTTCTAAAAATCTTGCCGTTTTGCATGATGTTATAATTTGAAAATAGTGAGTAGCATAAACGCAGACATGTTATGGAGAGTAACTTGTATCATCTTCAACACCTAACAGGTAAACCATCCAGGTCCCTTCCAACCACTTGTCTATTACAAGGCTGTGCTGGATTTATTTTATTTTAATTTATTTTATTTTATGTGCCAGTGCCTTTTTATTTAATGTTTTACTAATAAACATGTCCTATAAATGTTCATTTGACTTCAATTATACATTTTAATAATACAGATATTAAAGTTCCATTAAAGTTTGAAATTGCAAGAATTAATTTATATGTGTAACTGCTCATTAAGACTTTTGTGAATTTCTGTATTGCTTCTAAATACTGTTCTTAAGCTCTTCCATTTCAGTTCAGGGAGTCTGTTTTATTTTTCTTAAATATTTTTGATACATTGCAGTACATTTTTAGTAAACCATAGTACTTTTCCTGTTAGGTATCCAAGGCTCAGTATTATCTTTTACCAGATCTTAAATACTTAAATTACTTAAATTAGTTGTGCTAAATGTACTATACCTACAGCACTGAACTCCCCTCTGCTCTTCTCTACGACTTGCACTGGACACTGTGTCACTTGGCCCTCGTTCAAGGTCACTCACTGCCGCATTTCACTTATTGCCGTCAAACCTTTCAACACAAAATTAGAATTAACACACATGGCCGACCCAGGTGCTTCCGTACTGCGACAATCAGGGCTGTAAATCTGGGTTTGGGCATATGTGCACACTAAAGCTCCTTCATACTCGATTCTCTTCCTTTATACTGTGTAGGAAAAAGGGGCACCTCGCTATCAAAGTAGGAGACCATAAATTCCACTGAGCTTGAGTGGTAGAGACCACTGATGTGAGTTTCCCCAAACACAAGTGTCCATCCAAAAATATCTACACCACTGCAGCCTGTTAATTATCCCGGTTGGCCTGCCAGGTCATTTCTCGCTTGCACTGGCGGGTGATTTACACTGAGCACACAGACACATCATCACTGCTGTCCATTCAGATTTTAGTGGACCAGGGACAACATTCTGCCAGTTGTCTTGTATTTTGGCTCCATAGTTTAGGTGCTAATTACATCCCAAGAAACTCTACTGTGCTTCACTAGGTGTCAAATCTGAGGTCTTTACTGCTTTGTGGTTTGTTGTCCTCAGTCTTATGTCTTTGTTTGGAGATTACGTAAATCTGCAGCAAATGTAAACACATGTATCATAATTATTATTATAATTATTATTATTGATTTATGATAATGGCAGGAATAATAATTATTATAATAAAAATAATTTTTAATATGCTGTTTTCACAATGACCATAGTTTACACTTTTAAATCCCATCCAGGGCTACTTTTTTGAATAGCATTACAAGAGGCACTAGACATCCAGTAAGATTTAATGGTGCATTCTTTGAGTAAGTAATAATTGTAATTACAATATACCAAAGTATAGAGTAGCAGCATTTACAGGGTGCCATTAAGCCTTTGAATAAGTGAGGCGAAATTAATGGCATTTATTGGCCTTGTATTACTCTAACACATCCAATCTGGGAATAACATTGGTCAGCAGTATTATGTCAGACATTTATATTGATAAATGAACTATTACAGTTCTTTCCCATGCAATCTCATGCCACTTGTATTCATACTAAGGAAAATTAAAAATTCGTACTGCCAAACTGATTTGTCTGCAGTGGCTGGTATTGCCCCCATGAAATGATGATGGAGTCTCTCAAAGGGGGGTTAAGGTTAATGCTAAACTGCATATCCAAATTTGCCTGGTGCACAGCCAGGAGAACTCCATGGTGACAGAATGAACATCTGTCTTACCTCTGGCAAGACACTCCTCTGTGGGTCCAGGATCTGTGAAGAGATACAATGTTTGTAATAACTGTGAAATTTAAGTTACAGTGCTGAAGGTATTCTGGACAAAGCGGAAAGTATAGAAGTGTAGATTAAATAACAAGTACATAGAAACATTCTTGTCACTTCTGCTGCTTCTTCAAAAAAAGAATTCATTTCTTAAAATGAAAATTACATAGAATGTGTAGATTATGAAGTCTTATTAGCAATTCTTTTGGCCACATACGCAAATGCGTAGAATATAATTCTGCCTGACAGCATATAGAAATGAATTGTAATTATTGTTGAACTTCTTGATGGATGAGTGATGATGGAATGTCTCTATCAATGCAATGTAGCCTCTATCTATAGCTATCTATATGCTGTTTTACTTTTTTACTTTGTACTGTAACTAGCTCAGCCTTTTTCTTTTCTTTCCCTTAAACAGTTAAAGTTACTTTCTTATAATAATTTTATGTAAATTTTGACATTTATTTTTTTGAGCCATATACAAAGTCAAGCTTGTTATTCATTGTCTACCAGGGAAAATACTGTTATCCTGTGTTACGTTGTTGCACCTGAATGATTATTTTAATAATAGCAATCCACTGCTTTATTTGTTCTATAATGTATTATTGTATCTGACCAGCAATAAATTGTTTTCCTAGGGTTGAACATAGTCACTATGTATTTTCAACAAATTATAATGGTCTTCCAGCCCTAAATGCACCTAAAGGTGCCCTGTCCGGATGCCAAACAGGGCCCTACAATAGGCTGTATGTTGATAAATGAAAGTGTGTGATTTTTGAAATACAAAATTTTATTGTAAATATAAATAAAATTTTTAATTTAATAAATCACATACATTCATGTTATTGTCCTTCACCAAAGCACAATTTCAGAAATGAGCAATGTCAAACAGGAAAAATTGTAAAAAAAAAATAAAAAATAACAGGATTCCTAGTGGCTTAGCTAAAGTGCCCTAATTGTGCATAATTTGGGTCCTCTTTCAGGTGCCTGCATGGTGCCTGTTTTCCAGCCTGGAAAGATGCTCCACTCTGCACAAACCTGCGCCAGCTCTCCTGTGCAGAGCAGTGTGATGTCTAATGTGAGGAGACGGCACATTGCGTGTGCTGGAGGAACACGCGGTGTTCCTCAGAGGCGAAGGGCTGCTATGAAGCACACAAATAATAAAGTACGGGGACTTAGTAAATCAGGGCAAGACTGGGAGGACGGGTCAGAATCAAATGTAGAGATCCACAGAAATACTTCATGTTTTAAAAAAAAAAAAAACATCATTTCTCCCTTCCCCCTTAGTACTCTCAAGTGTTTCTCTCTTGAAAAGTTGTGGTTTCCGTGGCAACAGACCTTCAATCGAGAACCGCAGCATCCAGTGAGGATGCAACCTATGAGAATACCTTTGTTTTCTGTTTATGCAATAAATGCAAGTCCTTGCTGCAGCCTTGACCAACAAACGTCACATATTGCAAAATGTCTGTTAATTGCAGTCGTTTCTTTTGCCTGCTAAATAATAAAATTTGAATAAATCAAATAAATCATGATGAATATATGAGTGGGTCAGAGTATCTCCAAAAGAGCAGGTCTAGTGGGGTGTTCCTGATATGTAGCGGTCAGTACGTACTAAAAGTGGACCAAAAAAGGCCAACTGGTGAACCAGCGATGGGGTCATGAGCACCCAAGGCTCACTGATGCCCATGGGGAGTGAAGGCAAGCCTGTCTGGTCCGATCCCACAAGAAAGCTACTGTAGCACAAATTGCTGAAAAGCACCTACTCTGGGGATGGACTGTACCATGGAGCAATGGAAGAAGGTGGACTGGTCTGATGTGAACTGCCAGGTGCATCGTTTACCTGAGCTTATTTTGGGGCTTTTTTGTTTCCATAAGCAAATTAATATAGCTATTAGATCTTTCATGAAATTTGGTGAAGTATAACAGAAGTTGAAATCTAGGTGACCATGCATCTGGAATGGTCTACATTGATGTGTTAGAAGATGTACACTGTGAATGACGGCAGCAAACGACACTATTCATTCATGAAATTCAGATATAGTGTATATACTTGGATGACTAGTAACAAAAGACAACAAAGGGTGCTGGCTCATCCACAGATAATAGAGGAAATGGTGAAAGGCTGGTTCAATCATTTTCACAATAGGGCTATTCAGAATGAGGGTAGATCCTTTTCTAAATGCACATAAATACTAAAGAAAAACAGACAACAGACTCCTTTACTGATTTCAAGGTCAAGGACGCATAGGAAATCATCTTCCACTGCAACCAGAATTAATGGGAAAAGCTGAAACAAATAGAATAATTACATTTAAATTGTGAATCTGTTTATTTAAAAGATGTCTTTTCACTCAAGGCCTTGAGTCAAACTCCTGGACTGAGTACAAATGCTGGCTGGGTTTGTAAATATGCACCATTCAATACCATACAAAGTCATGTCTGCCAGGGCACTTGGGAGTTCCACGGTTTGCAGTGAATCGCACTCTTATGAGAAGTTTTTCTTAAGTCTACACTGCTATATCGAGTACTGCCGACTGGGTACTGCACATGCATGCATGACAGCAGTATTGTCAGTAGAGGTGCTAATTGCTGTATTATTAAAAAGAACAAAACATTTTGAACTAGTTGCTATGATATATATGCACTGGACGCATCATCTTAAAAGAGTTTCATGAAACAATGTACTGTAGCTTTGTATCGATCTCATTGATCACCAACTGACTAATGGAAAAGATCATGATTAAGACGGAACTTTAGTTTGGAAAAACTTAACAATGAGCTACTCACAGCAATACAAAACAAAGCTAATACATGATGTATTACATGATGGTCATTTATTATTATCTTTCTTACCTTACTGTCATCACAACTTCAGCTACTTACAAATTTTAAGGCCTTAATACCATGGTTTTTAAATTATTCTTCATTATCCCTTGCTCACTGAGGTATTTAATCCATTATGCTAGTAAAAAGGAAACTGGAATTATATAGCAAGGACCATGAACACTATTTAAGTGATAATGGCTTAGCTATTAACCATCAAAGACATCTTGGGAATGAAGAAATATACAGTTACTTGTGGAGAATTGAATGCCTTCTTCAGTCCTTTCAGATCTCCCCTTGCCTTCTTCTAAAAGCCGATCCCTGACGGCCCTTCCCAACGCCACAGCGATGCTGTAAACTCATCACATCATCTTCCATTAACAAATAGGGGCTAATGCTACACATACTTGTTCTTTCTGTAATACAGGCTTACGTAGCTAATAATGTGGACAAAAAATTATGTGAACAGGACAAAAAAAAAAACAAACATATTGAGTTTCGTATTGACTAAGTGATCACCTGTTCTTAGGCATTAGGTGAGTTTCATTCAGAAATGCTAATTAACTGCGCTCTGAAGACCCACAACAAAGATTTTAGGTTTTTTTGTTGCTGATAACTGACAGATTCAACAGCAATTGGCCATGAAGACTATTTTATGTGCGTTTTGAAATTTAACTTCTGTCTAAAGAACCGAGAAGTGCTCCCGGAGGCATGCGTTTTAGAAAGTCCCCATTGGTGCTTACGTTTTTAAGATAAGTAAAGGAGATTTAAGCTACTACAATAAAAAGCTTTCAAGAAAAAGCCGGCGATCCATCATATAGGCCTGACCTGGGAAATCAGTGCCATGCAAAAGCTAATCGCCGCCTCAGTAACTCCGTTATCTGTGTATTTTTCCTGTCTGTTATCAAACCAATCATCAGTAAAGCCTTTGAAACTTTAGAAAGTGAAGTACAAACAGCTGATTGGTTTGTTTACAAGTTAAAGCTAGGCTGAGAATTTCTAATTGGTTATGGATATTCTTCCCATATTCCCAAACACCTTTTGGGAAAAAAAGAGAAGTAAATATATTTATCAGGGTGGAAAACACCTAACAATACATTAAAATCAAAGCCCTAATAATGATTAGGGCCTCCTTTTGGCTTCAGAATGGCTTCGGTCGTACAATTGAATGCTGTCATAGAAGGAGATGGAATTCTACTTCATACTCTGGTGTTTATGAAACCATTTGAACTTGTTTGTAGGCATTATCGTCCTGGGATATGGGAACACGATATTCGCACCATAGAGCGCAATGGTTTTGTTAAATGGTCATTATACAGTCAAACAATGCAATGATCAGATGCAATATCGTCAGATGTGATACAATCAGAAACGGAAGGGAGAAAATATTAAACATACTGTAAGAAATGAGTCTCCTCAAAGTCACACCAGACAGCATTGATTTATTCTACAGTCAAACCTCCTTTCTTCCCATCCATTGGCTTAATATGAATACAGGACCACTGCATGTTTCACTGCTGAAGGATGCCTGTCTTCCTTTTCCGCTTTTCCTCTTTATTTATCGAATGTATCCACATTATTATCAGCCGGCTGCAGGCAGCCATGTACTGTCAGGTTCTTAGCAAATTCCCTCATCCAAGCACCATTACAATTAACTCCCAGGTATGTACCATTTTGCTCTTATTCTTAAAAAAAAATGACCTTTTTCATCAGAGTAATTACCAAGAGCTCTTTACAAAGGGCACCTTAGAATTGATGTGTTCAACCCAAATGATGGAAATCCCAGCCAGTGGGAGCCAGTAGGCAGCCTGAATCATTGATAATCAATATATTGACATTTTTCAAATGTGTGGGGGAAAATTGCACCTAACATTTCAAATCTTCACAGACCACGCAAGCTTTGAAATAATCCGTTTACAATACCCAAAGGGACCTCAGCCTTGTTTTAAACCAAAGATACTTATCTGAACTAAAGAGAATATAGCTTTGTCAATTGGCCTGATATTATGTAAATATTCACCGCATAGTATTAAAACTGGCAAGCACAAAAAGCTAGGCAAAATTTTTTACTATTTTACTTATAACCATATTTGATTTATTTGACCAATAAAATGTTACGAAGCAATCAAATATATAGTACAAAATATAATACAAGCCCTTTTGCCAAAAAATACATTAACAGTAGGGTAGGCCTACTTTCATCACTGTAAAGAAAACTTCCCCTGCTCTCATCGATGTAGAACTCAGGCTATGGCCATTATTCATTTGCAGTGTATTGTTATACATAATTTAACCAGACTATTGAAGCAAGCATAGCTTAATTCAAGAAACACGTTACTGGTTTCGCTTACTAATTTTTTACTCAGTTTGTTAATACCCCTACCAGGGGAGAAGCCATTCTTGATCTTGTTTTATCGAATAACCAGGATCG
>JAODLD010000136.1:10753943-10769258 GCA_026781065.1 Mormyrops boulengeri | reverse complement strand
GGGCTGCAGCCAAACCTTTTCCAAGGGAGTGGCCCCCTGAATCTGTTAGGGTATCCATGCCCCTCTGACACCCCTGGCAGTAAAACACAAACCCAGTATTGAAAGACTACAAACTCTGCTAGACTAAATTCTGTTGTGCATTATTTTTTAAATACGAGTAAAGAAAAAGAAAAAAAGAAATTTGACTTGAACAAATGTATATCACTATATCACGATGTAAGGACGATTTAAAAATTATTTTTTATTAGGATGCAGTTTCATGACTGAACATAACTACAATAAAACTGATACATATAATAAAATTATTTTGTCTGATATAGGATTAATAATCTCAAATATTTCATCTTTAATCCCAAAAATGTTTTCTATTTTTTTCCCTTTTAGGTGGCCCTAATGGTCTTCTGTACATTAAACTTAGATCTTACCCAAACATGGTAACATCATGAATTCAACGTTGTTAAAACTTGCATTAACTATGAACATACCAAATAAGGCACTCAATAAATTCCGTTTTATGCATCCAGAACAATATAACAACAAAAGAATTTAACTGATGTATGCTCACCTCATTGTCTATTGTGGTCAAAGTGAGGCCAGGCAAAGTTAACTTAAGTATTTGCACCAAGGAGTGTGTGGGTTGATACTAAAATATTGAGTCTTTTGATATCAGATTCATTCTGAGAATCCATTTTAATTTTAAGATATTGATTTAATAGCCTGGTAATTGAAATGTTTATATTATTATATGAACTATTATCAGGCAAAACTATTTCCAGGGGGCAAAAGGGGAAGATATTCAGGGGCCCTGATACTAGTGACTAGGGAAATATAATAATTGATCTGCCAGTCATATAAGAACAACCGACACCCAACAAATGCAAAGCAAGGTTGACTGAGTTAATGGAGCCACATGCTGCTGTTTTGGTAATATCATGGAAGAGATAAGCACACCCTCAGAGGAAGGTGATGAAAGTGACAGCTCAGCAGCCACAATATCTTTTTAGGAAGGAGATTGTGGATAGACAAGGTAAAAAGATGTTGGTGGTGCTGTGTACTGTAAACTCTACTGAAACTAAATTGGGAATGCTGTGAACGACCTGAAGCACTACCATCCAATACATACATAATGCAACCACTGACAGTTACAAACACCAGAAATTAAGGTTTCCACTTTTAACCAAAAGAAATACAGAAATATAGGACAAATCACATCCTCTATTAGTTAAAAATCGTCAGGATTGGTCTTTGTCTTGTTCAATTCAATCCGTTGTCTCCCCAGTTGGCCAGCAGGTGTCACTGGCCATCCCATTTTCCTGATGGTGGATAGCAACTCCAACCCAAACAATTCATCTGGCGTGAGCTAGAGGCTAGCCTCACCTTGTTGGACGATTTGTTATTCTTGTGCACTGGTTTTTGTTGTGCTTATCTTGATAAACATGTTTTCTTGTATCTCTGTTTGGACCCTTGTTTTGTACCTTAGTTATCCCTGATTGTTGTATCTAGTCTTGTAGAATGTTCTGTTCCCGCATTCTAGTGCCTCCTTCTGTTTCAACCTTTAGTGTTTATTGCCCTCATCTGTTCCTCATTGCCCCTAGTGTCTTGAGTTTATGGTTGATTAGTAATAGCCCGCACTTGTTCCTTGTTACCTGTGTATTTAAGTGCCTGCCCTTCAGCTGTGGTTCTGTCATTGTGTTTGTTCTGGTCCTATTAATGGTTCCTTGTGTTCGGTTCCTGTCAGTTCAGTCTTTGTTCTACCTGCCTGCTTTCATGGTCCCTTTTGTTTCTGCTTTATCTTGCATTCCATTTATATTAATATCCCGGTGTTTGTAAACCACTCAGTGGATTGTCATTTATCATGCCCTGGCACCAAAAAATGGTGCCTTTTTCTTTTCACTATGGAACTGGTGACGACTACCAGCAATGTCAAAACCATTCCCTCGAATGAGTGTTGGTGTTTTCTAGCGTTAAGCTTTAAGATAAAAAAGGCATTTTTTTGTTTATTTATTAAAATTAGATGTCATTTTGCAGTCCAATTGATTTATTTTTTTGCTGTTTAAGGGCAGTTCTTCTAGAATTTTAACCAACCGCCCTCCCCCAAGTGAAATTTAGCCTCCTTGGGCGACTGTGATGATAAATGGTGAATAGTTGGGCTGGTTGGAAAGGTTTAGAAACCCTGTCTTAATGTCCATGTCTTAAAATGCCATCTGTATTATGCACATTGGGGGTAGTGGGGTGGTTAGCACTGCTGCCTCTAGCCTCCTGATCCAGGATTTGAGTGTCCGCCAAGGCTCTATGTGTGTGAAGTTTGCATGTTCTTGTCATGGGGTCTCCTCCAGGTACTTTGGTTTCCCTCCACAATCCAAAAACATGCTGAGGTTAATTGGAGTTACCATAATGCCGCTAGGTGTGCATGTGTCAGTGAATGGTATGTGAGTGTGCCCCACGAAGGGTTGGCACCCCATCCTGGGTTGTTCCTTGTGCCCACATCTAGGTATAAATATTTGTATTTTATTTCTCGTTTGCATTACCAATATTTTCAAAAATTTTCACTTGATGTTAACACATTACATCAAATTGTCCTTGATTATTTTTATATAATCACAACCTACTTCTCAACCTTTGTGTGGTGTTATGTGTGTTCATCATCCTTTTCTGTTATGTTTGACAGCCTACTCTCTCACCCATTTGTGTTCACCGATTCTGAGTTTGCATTCCTGTTTTCAACTCTTGATTTTGATTTAAAGTCCATTTTTCTGTTAGGTATTGACCCATGTTTCCTGGATTTTGGGCTGCAATTGTGGATTGTATCGCTGAACACGCCTAGCTCTGCACCTGGATTGAGTGTCCTCATCATTGCGTATACACTGAAGTCTTTGCCCTTTCGTAATAAAGAAGGAGCCCAGCCAATAGTCTGGGAGCCATTAATTATGTCAAAATGACGTGAACATTATCTATTTCTATCACCAATCAGAGATAATGTCATTAAGGCACACAGAAATAGGTGCAATGTTACATTAAGTCTGGTAATGTTTGTAATGTTATTGGTAACCATTATTTCAACAAAAGCAAAACCTACGGATAACATTGATTACATTTTAAATCACGTATTATAATGTATTGAAGAGGCTATTTCAAGGTATTACTCTGGAAAACTGCCCTAATGAAATCCCTAACTGTATTATATCTAAACATTTTGTAATGAACATGTCAACAAGAACAAATTAATTTGTTTAGCTTTTTTGTGCTGTCTTGTTAACGCAAAGGTCACTGTGTCATTAATATGACTAGACTATATAGTTTGGTTTTCATTTTATTTGACACATAAATCCATAATAAAATAGACCATGCAATAGAATCTTCCAACTATAATAGAATATCTATACACTATAACAAATGTTTTACTAAAGTTTTCTCTGATGAAGCAGGCTTCAGTAGTGTATATGTTAAAGACGGATCAAATGATTACACTAGACTGAACAGAGAAATATCCTTTAAGTTCACTCTGATAACATTTCTGCCAAAATTCCAAATTACATCATTTGCCACTAATTAAAGCTATAGTCAATCACCTTACATAAATATTTCTATGCATGTTTCAATTACTATCTATGTTTGCATGTTCAACCAAGTACTAATAGGCTAACTCGAGAACTAATTAAATAATTTACAATACATTATTATTATTACAGAGGAAAGAAAAGAACCGCCCGATCATCTGTGCAACTTGGCACATGAGGCATTATATTATGTGTCTGACAACAGAATGATATTTGTAGACACATCCATGGATAGACGTTTTCAAAGTAAACATTATTAATCCATCTCTACTGAAAATCACACGTCAAATGCTAAAATATGCTGGTTTGACAGCAGCATCCCATTGGGTCCTTCCCAAAATAAATCAAACAGAAAAAATTTGAAAGTCACACAGATTTATTCTAATAGAGGAAGATGACCGGCAATAATAATTAACTTGTCCTGTTCCTTTAATGAGCAAGAAGAGAAGGGAACTGATTCTTTTGATTTTCTGATTCTCTGATCATTTTCATCTTACTTGGGCCGCAATTAATTATTACTTTCCATTCTATATTTAACGTTAAACACATTTTCCATGACACTGAACACATTAAAAATCATCACCAGTATCATCAGTGAAGCAAATATACTAATTATATTTGCTACTCTGTCAAGCATTACCAATATTACACAGGATACAATTACCAATAAAAAGGACATTAGTTGACATCACCCAGTCGCAATGACAAAGTAACGATTGATTCTGATTTATTCACAGGTCTAGGGAAGATTTTTGTTGACCTAGAAGTTTTTTTTAATGCCGGATGTGTTACATTTGAGTGATGAGAAGAGGACAGCTGTGATTTCATATAAGGGCACAGGCATATTGCAAAACAGGCAGAAGCGGAAGCAGCAGAAATGACATTCAAGCTGTCATCCACACCTCCCAAAAGCATCTGTTATTCCAGGGGGTGCTATCTTACAATTTAGGGAGATTTTTTTTACATCTTTGATATTCAGAATAAACTCTGCAGCTACCCTAGCTATTTTATTGTTTTCCTAGCTACATGTGGTTAACCAGTTTTAATACCAAAAAATATAAAGAAAAAACTGGAGAGAACACAGAATTAGTAGTTTGTTTACTTGTTTGTTTCATTAGAAAACACAATTTCTCTGCCAGTAAGACCAAACCCAGGTAGTACTTCTGAATGTATGCACTTGATGGTCTAATAATAATTTTAAAAACATATGATGCGAAACAGCTGGTTTAATCACAGTTTTTGCATTTTAATAATAACTTGATTAATTGTGCAGATGTATATTTAACTGACACAATTTCCACAATGATCACAAAGTACAAGAAACAGGCTTCCACTTAATTAAATATTTTGTTATTTTTCTGAGCTAGATTCCCTTTCACAAAAGAAATAGAAGCTTCCTGTACCTTTGTCTTCCTTATTGTCCCCGCCAGACATTGCACTGTCATTGTCACAATTCAGCCTTCTGAACTAAAATATCTGGCTTGCGTCCCAAAGCTTCAAAGGTATTAGAAGTGGACCACTCTTGGCATACAATTGGATAAAACAGGTCAGGTGAAATGTAGAACAGTGTGTCATTGGTGCAAATTAGGTCAAAATGACCTTTAAAATTATCACACGTTCCCTTCTCTTGAAAACAGTTTGTACTGAAATTTCACTTTTTAAAATAGATGTTGGCTTAAGCTCCTGGTGGAGTTAAATCATACATTATTGTAATATAAGCTTGTCATGACACCAGCAATGTAAATTTTATGGAAGTTAGATCCATGTCCAGATGGTTGCTGGTTTGAAACCTGTGGCCAGCAGAGTAACCATATCACATTTGGGCCATTGAGCAAGGCCCTTAAGGTCACAAACTACTCCAGGAGTGCCAGAAAAATGACTGGCCCTACACAAGTTTTGCTCTCTTCATCTATATATCCGTGTCTGTGTCTCATAAGTGAACAAAATGAGAAAGCTGAAGACAAGAAGGTCTATGTCTTTGTACAAATGGCAGATAAAGTATCAGCATTATCGGTATGCAGGTCTTAAGGTTCAACATAGAGAGATAAAAGCAGAAAAAGCGATGAAGAAGATCGGAGACACTTATGCTTGAAACAGGCACGGAAACCACTTTAATGCCTGAAAGTGTAGCAGGAGAAAGAGCTACATCATCACTTAGAAGAAAGTGAAACATATATTGTTTGGAGGACACTGAGGTCTCCTCAGCAGTCATGTGAAGTCAACTTCATTCAAGCCACATACAGTCATGTTTTGAGGTCAAGTAAAAGCAACATTTATAAATACAATACAGTTATCAGGAATTACACCCCTCCTCCTCTTAAACTGAAGCAGGTTTTCTCCACTTGTTGTTAATGTAAGTTCTGTTGTTTGATCTGAAGTCATTTTCAATTTAAATGAATGCGAACTCTGATCGGGATGTTGCCAGGACGTGGAGAGAAGCTGTACAGCTTATTCCCTTTGATGTGCCTTCATCGTGCAGGTTATTATAATTTAATTATTCACTATACGCTTTCATCCAATGAAACCTGTACACCTGAGGAGTATTCCTACAGTTTCTATACTGTATCCTTAGGCAAATCAGGTCCTCACACAATTTCACAATAGTATGTCTCCACCTGGGATGCCCATTTTCACCATTCAGGTCTCTCATCGTGTTTTCAATCTATATCCATTGCTAGAACACCATTAATGGCTTTAGGTTAATTTATGACACTCATTGCGTTTACTGGTGTGAAGACTGAGCTGTAACAAGCAAGGAGAAAATCCTGTCCCAGGATACAGCTATGACTAACATCTATGGACCTCTGGGACATTATAGTCTGTTTTAGTGGTTCTTAATAATTTATTCTTAAAATATAAATCCTCCCTGCTCCGAGGGGCTTTTGCATAAATGCATAGCCATAGACTTCTGTGCAAGAGAACAACAAACGGAATAATCCTGCGTAATGATATTAGGCAAATAAAATCAAAGGAGTTACAGAGTCTCACATTCATCAAGGCAGTTTTTCTTCTAATGGATTCAGGAAAATAACTGAGTGTCAACACATTATTGATGTGTTGTTTATGCAAAGTAGAAATTTATAGAGCTTCAACTATGGGTCAGAGATGGTAGTAAATCAAGCCCCCTTTGCTGGCCATCATACAATGATCATAGGTACCCTTTAGGGGAAGTTAAGTCCTCACTGATAGAATGCTCTGTTGTTTGTCCACCAGCCAATGCAATGAAAAGGCTAAATTCAGAATCTCATTTGCTCATGTTTCCATTATTATGGAGCCATGTTTGCGATCATGGCATGGATTCCGTCCACAGTGATCTACAGAGCCTGTGAAGTCCCAAAGAATGATTTTTTTTGTTTGTTCTTGTGCGCATAATAAAATCAGGGTACTGAGCAGACTTTTGTGAACATGGAGTGGCGAACACAGCTCATAAGATTCTACTTCAGTCTTAGAATGTCTTACACAGACATTCTTGTTACACCCAGGTAAAGGTATCCTTGTATTCAATATTCAGTTGTAGTATCTTATAACAAAAGCAAACCAGACAATTTTTAATCATAGATTCTTGATGTCCAGTACACAGACAAAGATGAACACCAGTCATTTTTGCAATTCAAGCCCTCCGCAATTTGAGTTTAATCTTGTTAATAGCTATGAAAGGCTATTTCAGCTCTAACGAGATGTTGGCTCAGCAATTAGAGTATCCAGAGTTTTTTACAGGCAAAATTAATTTTTGAATGTTGCCGTGTCCACTTCACCTTCACTTACAGTCAGGCGTCCCTTCATAGTGTAATAACTGTTATAATATCTCTGAAGCAACATGAAACAGAGATGTCTAGTAATGTGTGCTTTGACTGTGGGGGGCAATGCATACCACCTGGATTTTCAGATTATGTATTGCCATATATCATTATTACAAAATGCAATCTGTACATTCAGTGTTCACTGGAATAAGGAAATGGACTAATAACTCAAAAACTAAATAAGACACGTCAATTATATTGTGCTTTAAGCAGTTCATTATGGGGCAGTGTACAGCATTAAATGGTCATTTATTGCACAGTGAAAATAATAACAGTACTGTATATCTTCAGGAATAGGGTTGGTGACCATTGCTTTAAAGGTTGGATCATTTCTTGTATGCACAAGATGAAAGTACCATTTTTACAATACTTCGTGGGCTCCGTAGTGATCACACGTGAAAGAGCATTAAGCAACCTGTGCGTGGAGTAGGAGATTCGCAACCAGCTTTGGGTTTTCTGGAGTAGGTGGATTAATGAAGTTAAAACAGATCACGTGGGGATATTCTTGCAGGGGTCGTAAAATTTATGCACGCATCAAGAGGTCGAGAATAATTCAAAAAGCTTTTACACGTTTCCTACACTTTCAAAGACCTACTATGCCAGATTAATAACCATCAAATGCTTGTAAATATAACAAAAAAAAATTGATATAGTAGGGACTAAGAATATTAGTCACTATTATCCAATCAGGAACATAGATATGAATGATGTGTCTTAGGATTGGTTGGTTTGGTACTCAGGAAAAATCTGCATGAAGATAACGGGCACAAAGAGAACGTGGACCAACACAGAGAGAAGTCAGAGCTTCCAGGGAGAAGACAGATCATGGCTCCTACTGCAGCTGAGCTGTGAAATATGCACCTATACCCCTCTGTCCCTGTCTAATTGGCACAACACACTACTCTATTACAGAGAAAATATTTCCATTATTTCTTATGGGAAATTATAATTCATTCCAGGTCCATCCAAGAAACTCCAATTGATCTGCGCAAAATATCCCTAACACTGAAAAATATCTATTTCAGCAAGGTAAAGAACACTTTGTACATAAATGCCCCAAGTACTAAACACTAAAGGGGGTAATAAACATGGATTTCTTTTGTCACTGTGCAGTTATTTTTTGCAGTGCCATACATTACATTTTGTAGCAATGGACATTTAGTAACCAGGTTAATGGAAAAAAAATAAGAAATCAAAATGATTACTTAAGAAATAAAAAATGTACACTTAATGCTCAGTTACCATAATGATTTGTTTATGAAAATTCATATTTGCCCAAATTTCAATGAGGTGACATGCAACTCTCTTATATTGGTATTAATGTATATCACTCATTTAGTCAGGAACTGAAACAGTGAGAACTGAAATACAGTGGTAGGGCCTTATATGATCAAAAATGTATGCCATAACAATGATGAAGACACAGCCCATAGTCTGAAAGCAGCAATGAGTAGAAATGTATGCGTTAGCAACACACAAAGGTACTGAAATGGCTTTTCCTGTGATGTCTCAATTCTGTCTCGTACTAGAGTATCTGTTAGCAAGTTAATGAGGTCTCAAGAGTTTTTGCTATGTAGGAGGACAATGGGCAGTCATTAAAATTGTATCCCAGCCGATACAAAGAGGCACTGCTAAGTTTCACATGACATGATGTCGTGCTCCATATAAATAGTAAATAGTCTGTTTTCCCTAAATATTCTGAGCACAGGCTGCACAATATCAGGAATCTCTCTGTTTTCCCCCAAACCCTCGGCGTTATTCTCATTTCAATACATTTGCATATCATATGCATATTATTAGTGAGAATAAGGCAAATACCTCATGCACCAATTTGACACTGTTCTGTAGCTAGGAAGGGAAATCAAACAAGGTGTACTTTACAAAGGCCAGCCAATCAAATAATAATACGGCTGAATCAGCACCCCAGAGAGTAATAGGTTTACCTGAACAAAAAAGTCTACACACATTCACTGGGTCATGAGTCAGACTTGAGTGGGAGGTATAACAACTGAGACCAAAACTGTACAGCAGACTCCATACCAGCAGGACTGCAAGCTATGGAAGTGAGGACTAATTTGTTCACAAGAACTGAAGACAAAAATGAAGGCGTCGGCCCCTTAAGGTAATACAGTAACAGAAAACAGCATTAAACCAAGGATGCTGACGCTTCTCAAAGTTGTGCTTTTGCCTTTGGGGAATCCCTATAAACGGCAGCCAAAGTAGATTACATATTCCATTACTTTTGTTAATGTGAAGCAGCTGACTATCATTAAGCAAAGCTGTGTACAGGACATAAATCACTACCAAAAAAATCCAGGAACACGTCCCTCTGTGGGCTCAAGCCAGCTCACAATGGCTCAATAATAATGAGTAATCAATGGTAAATTATTTGATTGTTATTATAATGAATGAAATGAGAAATGTTATACAAATAAAAATAATGCAATATGATTTTATCCCGTATTACTGTTGTTTCTACATTTAATTTTTTTTTTTTTTATCAGACTAATTCATACATGACTATTGACAGTGTAAACAGGTATGCTTAAAAGTTCAAACCACTAAACAGCCATAAAAAATCATGTGTCAGGTGCAGTGAACTATGTGAAGCTGCAGTTTATTGCCTACAGCTCCACCCCAAGACCATAGTCCCCCCTGAGGCTGGTCGCCCAGCTCAGAGACCTGGGACTGAGCTCCTCCCTCTGTGACTTGTTTCTCAACCCCCTTACTGGTAGACCACAGCCTCACCACCTGGTACCATCCCTGCTTGGTACAGCAGTTTTGCATCACTGCCTGGTACCATCACCGCCTGGTACCATCACTGGCTGGTACCATCACCGCCTGGTACCATCACTACCTGGTACAGCAGCTGCAGCATCACCGCCTGGTACCATCACCACCAGGTACCATCACCGCCTAGTACCATCACCGCCTGGTACCATCACTGCCTGGTACCATCACCGCCTGGTACCATCACTGCCTGGTACAGCAGCTGCAGCATCACCACCAGGTACCATCACCGCCTGGTACCATCACCACCTAGTACCATCACTGCCTAGTACCATCACCACCTGGTACCATCACCACCTGGTACCATCACTGCCTGGTACCATCACCACCTGGTACCATCACCGCCCAGTATGGTAGGTGCGGCAGCATCACCTGGTACAGTAGCTGCAGCATCACCGCCTGGTACCATCACCACCAGGTACTATTACCGCCTTGTACCATCACCACCTGGTACCATCACCACCTGGTACCATCATCACCTGGAATGGCAGCTGTGGCTCAGAGGACTGCAGAGCCCCACAGAGTACGGTGTGCTGAGAGAATCCCCAGGACAGCACCGCCCACCCTCCTGGACATCTGTAGGTCCAGGGTATTAAATATCATCAGGAACACTCAGCACCCATGCCATAAAGTGTTCCAGTGGCTGCACTCAGGTAGGCATCTCCGGAGCCTTATAGCCGGGACTGAGAGACTGAGAAGTTTCGACCTCCAGTCCATTAGATTCATTAATACCACCGATTAAAAACTAAAATTCGCTATGACTGCACCTGCAATTTAATTATTTTTTCTCATATTTTTCTTAGAATTTTGTACCTTTACCTTTATGTAATATGTTTAGTACTATTTTGTTATGTTATTCAACTTCGCTAACATTCTACATTGTTTATTGCGCAGTCTGGAGTAGCAGCAATTTCATCTCACCGCTGGTGTAGCACCACATTCATGTGTGTGACAAATAAAAATCTTGAATCTTGAGATCCCTCTGTAGCTGGGTGTACCATCTGCCTCTTCCCCAGTAGCTTTTTTTTTTTTTTAACACTTTGACGTCAAAGAAGGGGATCCTTGTCCATGTAATCCTACCAGGCACTCAAAGCCAAGTATTACTGTCTAAATTCCATGCTGAATATCAGATACCAGGATGTCAGAGTATGAATGTGTTACTTCATACATAAAAGCCATGAGGCACGATGACAGATCATTGGTTAGCACTGTAGCCTCATTGCAGCATCCAGAGTTCAAAAGCGCGTGGTTAGGTGAACTGGTATCCCTAAACTGCCAGTTGTGTGATGTGTCAGAGTGTGTCCTGTGATGGACTGGCATCCCATTCAGGGTGCACTCCTGCTTCATACCATGTGCTTCTAGGGAGGGGTTCCAGGCTTACATCAACCCTTTACTGGTTAAGCCATTATGGAACATGATTAAATTGTTGGGCAAAAACAGCCAGTGTACTGCAAAGAACATACACATCCATGGTCTGTGCTTCCAGCTGTAGGCTAGTGCACCTGAGAGAGCCTAACTGATGGGTCCTTGGGGTTCCACTGTTTTTATGTCTGACATTCCTTTCTCTCCACCCCCTCGAGCAAAACCAGGTGGACACAGTGTCCTACATTGGCCAGCCATTCAATAGCTTAACTGTGTCATTGAAAGAATCCATTCAGACATCTCCTTGTCATTTGAAATTACCCAGTCAGGACCGCTGGGATCACCAAGTGGCAACATAAGAAACTATTTGTATCTTTGTGGGGACCGTCCACTCATTTCTATGGGAAATACCCTAATCCCAACAATGACAACCTTAATCCCCACCCAGCCAGTCTTGTCAATCACCTCATTCATACCGTCCCCTTCATAAGCTGTTTATTTATTTGTAAGTAATTAGTTATGTGAAATGTTAGTTCACCTAATTTTTTATTCAGCTGAATATTTCGCTTCAAATTTTATTTTTAGCTTTTAAAAAATTCACGAGGGCTACGGCCCTGTACCCAGCCCTAACCTTAAGCACAAGTAACCAAACAAAATACAAGACTTTTTTACATTTTTAGGTTTTGTCATTGCAGTCACAGATTTTTATAAAATTGAGTTTCCTTTTGTGGAGACTGAAAAAATGCTCCCCATAATGTTAAAAGATCAGGTTTTTATTACGTCGTGGGGCCATTTTTAATCATTTGTAATATAATAAAGGACCAAAGCAAATACAGCAGATTTATATTTCCTATATTCTAGATATCAGCAGATCATTTCTAGGTCGCATTATTTGTTTTGTTGAATAGCTTAGTTGTTATCCCCATAATTGTTTGGTTCGATATACGTGTCCTTGGGATTTAGTTCCATATTTTGTAATATTTCTTTTGATAATAGCATTTGCCAACATATTGATAAGGGATATTCTCCCTGCTAAATCGAATCCATTTAGGCCCAACCGCAGTACAAGTAGGCTAATTATTCATACACATATAACCTACCGATTTATTTCCCACCAGGTTCATTCGCTTCGATGAGTCCAAATGAGTCAACGCCTTTCCAGCCCACTCTGAAGGAGCTGATCAGATAAACCATGCAGAATCAAGTGTGTCAAATGGATCATACAGTCCTTCATCATGCTGCGTCGATATTGTAGATAATGCTCCACCGTCAGCGGTGTTCACAAGTCCTTTCCACACTCCCCTGTTGTGAATACACTACATGACAGGTAGGAGAGAAGATAGCACTGCTATTCTGTTTGCTCCTGTGGCCTCTGGTTGCCATAGAAACCCATCACTCCCACACCCAATCTATTGCTAAAAAATAATTGCAAAGACAGCCAGACAAACGTCAGCTGAAAAAAACAATTACGGTGGCAACTGATACTTGTACTGTGGGAATCCACCACCGCGTTGTTTATTTATTTACGTATACTGCGAGATAGCCCTTTTATCAGCTCACATAGTTACACAATTTCTCGTCACCATAGGTTGAAGAAACACTGGTAATCGTAGGCTGTGTCATCATTCCTTTACTGAATGTAATTAAATTGAAACTTGATTTGCCATTTGCACAGGTACAGGAGTACAAGTACACTGGAATTCTTGGACCTTATATTGGACCTTATAGCACAAGAAAACATTTTTGTATTTTATTCTAGCTTTTAATTGCAAGTAGCTAAAATGTTATTGAATACTACAAACATTTTACTCTAGTAACCTTTACAAAATATTTCGCAATTATTTTTTTTTGATAAGAATTGTTACTTGAGTGATTAAAAATTCTGTTCAAAATGGCATGCATATTCCGGTGATTGCAAATACTCCTCTTGTGTTGCTCTTGTGTACACGTCTCGAGAATAGGTGGCACAGGCTTCTCATACTTGCCTGGATTTCAATTAACCTTCCCAAGGTACCGTAATTGAGGGGTGGAGGGGGGAGTGGTAGAGCTTTGATGCACCCAACGTGGGAAATGAACTGCATTGCAGTAAAAAAAAAAAAACCTCAAGAGAAGAGAGTGAGAGCCCATTCTCCCTGGCCGTCACATACTTTCTACAGGAAGAAATTCACATGGTCTCTTTTTGGCAGCAACTGAAGGGGAGAAAAAGATGCCAGGGCAGACTTCCAGAACAATCAAAGAAAGAGTCTTTTTCTCACCTTGTATCTCTGAAGGACACAGCCCACAGGATGGAGTCCTTCACTCACACCAAAATCGATGTCAGTCATGCTGCCCTTCATAATAAGGCATTCAGGTCAGAAAAGAACATTACTTGGAGCTGGCTGCTCCTTCACAAAGACTACTTTTGATAACACGATCTTCTTACTGAGTTTGAACTCAGAGAACCTGCAATATTTAATGTGCCTCCACGGATGGCTTGAAAAAACAACATTTACAAATAATTAGCTGAGTAGCTGAGTAGTTGAAACAGAGACATAAGAAGACCTTGAGTTGTCAAGGTGACTTTTAAATATGAGTAATAATAGACAGTAACATTGGGGCTGAACATGGAGTTATTTGTAGGTTAAAAAGGTAGTCAGTTCTTTTTTGGCACAGAAGAGTTATAAAATGGCTCCAGGCTGCCAGCTTAAAAAGGACTTGGCTAGTTGCATTAAAACCAAGGAAATATTTAGAATTTGAGCCACTATACTGACTGTTTTTGCTCAACAACTTAAGTGGTTTTAAAAGCAATAATGCTGGGTAACTCCTGATACAAATGCATTCTGGATCTGAAATGGGAGTATTTATCAACCTGAAGAAAGAGCTAAGCATTGTGAATTGAGAGTTCATTTGTCAGTTGGAAATATACTTATTTATATTAGCTTAGCAGTGACCCAATATGATTCACACAGATTTCAGTTTTTCCCACTTTGCATTATGGTTTGGATCCTTACTGTGGAACCTTTTTGTCCAGGTTACATACCCATATACTCCCTGCCGTTCCCATGATTTGCTGCAGGTTTGACCTGCTGGTAGAAGCATTTAGTAGATTGGTGTTTTTGTTAATAAATACAAAGGTTCAGGAGTCAAACCATAAGGCAAGCGTAGGCAGCTTCCTGGGGCCCCCGAAAATTAAAAGCCCCATGAAGACAGAATTTCCAGAAGTTACAATTAAGGATATAACATAATCTGATCATTTAAATTATAGCAGCATGTCTGTTATTTGCATTTTTAGTGACCGTTTTCAGGATAGTTGCCCCCCGTCCTGGCTGTAATGAACTATTCCTACCATGATACTTAACGCTACCCAGGTTTCTTTTCACATTGGAGTCCAGTGGTAGGCTACCGGTTGTTTCACTGCCAAGAGAACCAGCACAAAGTGACCTAACAGAAGAAGAAAAAGGCACAAAGATTAAAGACTACCATTACATCTCCCATACCTTTGATACTTGACACAACTGAACAAACGTTTGCAAAAATTCAAGACCAGCCTTAATGTCAGAGGCAGAGTAAGGCATAAGCTACACTAAGCCACAGCCTACAGGCCAGACAAAAGGCGGCTAAACTTTTTAAATTTCACCAATTGATCCGCCGGCGCTATACCGAATTTTACAGACAGCATCCCCCCCAACCCGGACTGGTAATTTTTACCACTGGTATCCAGCCAGAATAGCACGTAATCGATGTTCCATCCTTTTTAATTGCCTCACGTATGGGGGGCGGGGGGGGGGGGGGGGGGGGGGGGGGGGGGGGGGGGGGGGGGGGGGGGG
>JAODLD010000136.1:10736269-10753843 GCA_026781065.1 Mormyrops boulengeri | reverse complement strand
CCCCCGCACATATCACCCTAGGCCCCCCAGAGAAGTTAGTCCACCCCTGCGAAGGTTATAAAACTCTGTTAGTATTGATACAGTGATACCAAATTTGCAATTAACTTGAATTAATTCTAAGGCCAAGTATCAATATATAATATCAATATGGGAAGACAATGCCCCTTTCCTGCAAAGAGATTGCTGCAGATTGCCTAGTAATATTGTCTATAATATAATCTTTTTGAAAAATTAGATTTAATTTTCAGAAAGCAGTTGTGTGGTTTAATTTAAATTGGACTGCATCATTTTTCATTCGGAGATGCATCTGGTCTTTTCTGTTACTGTTTTTGCATTGATACTGTTTCATCATTAAGTTCATCATTTACAACAGAACATATTTAGAGTGTCTTATAACATCGCGTTTTTTTTGCTGTCCTTAAGACACTTCTCTGGTTACCAACTACGTTATTCAGAACACAATTTATCTCATATCTAATATTTATCCATAAGAATTTCATGTACTAAATAGTGTGGAAACTGAAGTTAGAGCTTGTAATCACATTTACTCCTTCAACCCAACTGATTGCATAGTGCGAATACCCTGCAAGCAAGAGGGATTTTATTTTACCCCTGACAAACACTTATGTTCCAGTATGAGACAACATGTCGTGCTGGCAAAGAAACCAATTTCTGCGTGTGACCAGACACTGTTCTTCACTGAGATACCCAACAACAGGACATTTTACGGCTCACTGCATCTTCAAGAGAAATCTAGAACAGGAAGATTCTAATGCGATACCTTCTTCCCTAAAACGGGGCATCCTGCGCTGCTATATAGTAGCGAACATGATTTCTTCCTTCCACGAATAAATGTCACTCTTTTATTTACCGGCTGTGTTTCAAGTGCACTGATTGGTTCATAAATCACATACCCCTAGTAGCTCCCCTAAGCATCCAATCATATTCCTTCTGTCTGATTTGATAGCCCCTTGTTTGGGAGGCGAAAGAGAAGGGTGGATCTTCAAAGGCTGAGGAAGTATCTGGCTGACATTTCAACCTGTGTTTTTCTCCCTTCAGCTAACACCGAGCGCACCTCCTTCGGCGTGACCTCAGTCGGCTGCGCTTCCCATCCGTCTGTGTACCAATATCGCATTAATCTTGCCCCGATTCCGTGACGCCCGCCAACGGCAGAACAAATCTGTGCGCTGGGAAGACGATGCGGCCCAGTGCACGCTGCCGAGACCCGGAGCGGAGCTGTCAGTTCGTAGTGTGATGCTTCCTCTTTGAGATCCACTTCTGTGGCTGGGGAAGCGTGCTGTGCAAAGGTATCGTGGACGCCTGGCCACGAGTGATAAAGCCGCAGAAATCGCTGTGAGATACGGGCTCACACGTAACACAGAGAAGGGCTGTAAAATCCCCCCCCAATACCAGCAAACTTCCTTAGCAGATAAAACACGCAATTCCTAAATGTTGGTAAGGATAACCCAGGGAAGAAAAATTACGATTTCAAGATAAAGAAACGTGGCTTTATTGACGAGGATTGATCGTACCGCAATCTATGTACTGTCCAAAACGACAAAATGGAAATTACAGCCTTATTTCACATATTCGTGTAATTTTGTTTTGCCGCGGAGAAATCATTCAGTCTGTTCGAACGACAGCGAATGGATTGCTGGTGTTTTTTTACAGTCTTATTTGTGTGTATATTTATGGCTTGCACGAATACACTTTAGTGATTTTTGAAGAAAAAAACAAAAATTATTACAGTCATACTGGCTTTTCTCTATACTGATACAACATCGTGACCAAACCCTCCCGGGTGCGTATGACTAAATCCTTTATGCTCAGCAAATATTACGTGCCTTACATATGCAGATTCACTTTTTATTAGGGTCATTGAGGGGTCCATTGAATAATATTAATTCATTGTGTGAAAACACACGCCCACGAAATTACTGAGTGAATTCACATGCGTGCTCTAGTCTATTATTTTCCCTTTCAAGACTCACATATGAATGGATACAAGAGCTTTTAATTACAGTTCATTCCTTTTAAGAAGTATTGCCAATACAAGCAGTCTTTAGGAAAAGCGTCGCGTCTTTTTATTGCTGGCAGATAAAACGAGGAACAGGAGACTTATGGAGCTTGTACCGACTCCTGTTTGCGTTATTATGGACAAATTATGAATGACATCTTTACCGATAATGTGCTAACCTAGTCATAGTAAATAGATTACACTAGCCGACATCAAATTTGGTGAATAATATCAAATGACATTTTTCAAACACCCTTCATAAACAAACATTTTTAGTATATTTAGTTTTGCTCCAGCACGTCTGGTTTTTCTGTGATTTCGACTTAACTTTTTTTCATATACACATCATTGTATACCTAGTAATGTCATTTTGGTACCAGTCAAATAAAATCACCAGTAATCTGTTATAGACTATTTTTTTGTACAAACTAGTCAGCAGGGTTTGCAGACAGCTTGCAGTTATGTAAACTTACAGGTATGCAGCTGCCGGTCCACTGATGCCGACCTTTGTATGTCACTCAGCACTGGAAGGCAGACCACAGTTCTGCATACAAAGGTCGGCGTCAGTGTAGGGGGTGTACACTCTGAATGGGATGCCAGTCACAATCACAGCCTTGATGAATCCATGCTATACAGTACTGTTTCAGTTTCATGAAGTTTGTTTCAAAATTTCATCTTCACCTACACATTGGGTGCAAAATTTGAAAAAGATCCTTCAAAACCAAAAGTTGTCGCACTAATAAGAAGGTGGCTGTGGTGCCGATGGACGGGAACCTAGCAGGCAAGACCGCCACAGTACTGTGTCAAATTTTTGATATGATATGCAAAGGTGAATTCAGGAACTGCTTTTGGATTGGTCCAAAGACGTCAGCACCCAGCAGGGTATTCTGTTAAAATAACTTTAAATACTGTGCAAGAAACCCAGCATAAATGTGTATTTTAGCTTACATCACTCAATTAAGATGAATTATTGGCCAACACTAAACATATACAATATTCGGTTTCTTAATACACGTGCCTGTCCCACCCTTGAGGGCTGGATTCCTCTGGGATGTAGCATCTGGATCACCTGAAACTCCAGGTAAGGTGACATACAGTTGACATAACTACTGCTAAGAAGGGAACAGAATACAAAACCTGCTAGAGTTAGGCAGCCTTGGAATTATGCAAAAACTTTTCCCTAAATTCATATAAATATTCAGCAGTATGATGGGGAAATGTAATAGCTGCAAGCTGTAGAGCTGTACAATGAGCTGCTAATAATGTCATGAAAATAAACAGCGTAATATGGCCTCACTAGCTATGTGACTGGTCACCTGATGGATAACCTAGCTACCTGAAAATGAAAATCATGTTCGCGTTGTCATGCCCTGCTCCTCTGATCCTTCTGTGTGCCACGCCCCCTCGCTATCTCATGTGGAATCCCCGTGTTACCAGCTGTTTCTCGTTGTTGATTAGTCCAGGGTATTTAAGTCCGCGTTTCCGTATGTTTCCCCAGTCCGGTCATTAACGTTGTGTTGGTATTGTATGGTCCTGCTTGTTTCCGCTCCAATAAAAATCCCGAGTTCACCTGATTTTTGGAATTCTGTTCCTGTATCCTCGTTCTGAGCCCCACTTTACATAACAGAATGACCGGGTTCTACAATAAGATACTTCCCCTTACCGAGGAGGAATACCTCGACCTAACAGATGGGGTAATGTACTGGCTTCGGTAGCTCGAGGTCCGAGAGGACCCTGCAGCACGAGCTCTTGCCATTTGGACGAGGGAGATTCTGGAGTGGTTTGCCATATGATCCACTGGCGGAATTGCTAGAAGTGCTTCAGGCCCCACTGAAAGCTGCAGGGAAGAAGAAAAGGCGGAGAGACTGAAGACGGGAGGACACTCCGGGTGTCTTCCTGGAGTCCGTCTCGGTCTCCACTGCATCCTCCGCAGCGTATCGGAAGGAGCCCCTGCCGATTCTCGACCCGGCAGTGTTTGCCTCACCGGGATTCTCCGCCGCTTTGCTGTCAGCGCACGAAGCTCGTCTGCCCGCTGCTTCACCCGAGCTTGCGCCCGCCGCCCGTACCTTTCAGGGCATGTTCTTGGTACTGAAAGGTGCCAGGGCTGTTGGGGATGCCATTCCGTGGGTCCCCAAGTTCCCCCGTCTCCGGCCCCCGTGGTTCCTGTCCCAGCAGTTCCTGCTCCAGCCCCCGTGGTTCCTGTCCTGGCAGTTCCTGCTCCGGCCCCCGTGGTTCCTGTCTGGTGGTTCTTGCTCTGCCCCCCGTGGTTCCTGTCCCGATGGTTTCTGCTCCACCCCCCGTGATTCCTGTCCCAGTTCCTATGCCCCCAGTTCCTGTTCCCGAAGAGGTCCCTGACCATCAGACCATTGCTCCTCCCCCTTTGGTGGATATGGAGGAGGAGCTTGAATGGAACCCCTTGGGAATCACCCTGACTGCCCCAATGAACCCCTCCAGTGGGTCACCCCGACCACCTCCCCAGCATGGCCGATCCCGGCCGGGTCCCCATCTCTTGGTCTCCCGGAGAGAGAGAGGAAAACTGCGCAGGGGTCAGGTCCCACACATCCAGCCCCCTGGCTTGCCTTCGGTCCCCCTGGCTTTGGCTCAGCGGTCGACCTGCGGTCCCCCTGCGGTGCCTCGTCGAGCGGCTGCGGTCCCAACTCCGACAACTCATCGGTCACCTGCGCCTTCGCTGGCTGTGGCTACGCCTTTGCCTGCTGCGGCTTCTGCTCCCTCCTCGCCTCCTCCGTTGTCCCCTTTGCCTCCCTCCTCACCCCCTTCGGCGTCCCCTTGGCTCCTGCCTCGAGATTGCCGAGGGCCCCTCCTGCTCCAGCCTTGCGGTCACCTGTTGGCCCTGCGGCTCCCGCCTTCCGCCCACTGGAGTTCCCTACGGCTTCCTGTCCCCCCGCCCTTTGCTTCCTTGCCCCCTCTGTTTGCTCCCCGTCCCTCTGTTCCACCTTTGTTCCCTCCTGGTCCCCCGGAGTGCGTGCCTTTGGGGGGAGGTTCTGTCATGCCCTGCTCGTCTGATCCTCTTGTGTGCCACGCCCCCTCACTACCTCGTGTGGAATCCCCGTGTTACCAGCTGTTTCTCGTTGTTGTTGATTAGTCCAGTGTATTTAAATCCGCGTTCGAGAATGTTTCCTCAGTCCGGTCATTAACATTGTGTTGGTATTGTATGGTCCTGCTTGTTTCCGCTCCAATTAAAATCCTGAATTTGCCTGATTTTTGGAGTCCTGTTCTTGTTTCCCTGGTCTGAGCCCAGTGTTACATAATATGCATGTTGTTGTAGTAGTACTATTACTACTACCAGGGAAGTTTCTAGCTACTGAATAGATCAGGGGCTAGGTCAAGTTTACCTGGGGCATGACTTTTTTTGTTTTCGAAGGAGGATCGGCATCAGGACTAAAATACTCGGGGCTCAGCTTAAAATACTCAGGGCTATAGCCCTGAATGATTGGACCTAATGACGCCCATGACGACTACTACTGCTACTACTCATAATAATATTAATAATAATTAATAATAATAATAACAGCTACTACTACTACTACTACTATGGAGTTTTTGTTAGGATTTTTTCTTTTATTATTATTATTAGTAGTAGTAGTACTAGTAGTTATAGTAGTAGTTGTTATTATTATTATTAAAATCAGGGGGGATCAGTGGGTAGCATTGTTACTGCTCACCCCCAGAGTTAGAACCCTGTCGCTGCTTTGTGTGTGTAAAGTTCCTCCTCGTCTCATGTGACTTTCACCAGCAGTCCAAAGACACACATTTAGGCTAGCTGGTGTCTCTAAGATGCGTATTGTGTGTGTTTCCTGTGATGAACTGGACTGGATGTTTCCCATCCTTATTCCTCTGGGATCCCCCCCACTGGCAATCCTGACCAAGATAACTGGTTAAGAAGATGGATGGACAAAATAATAAAAATAATTTACCTCAAAAAATACACCTGAATGGATGAGTGAATGAGAGATTCTGAGTTTTCTCATTAATTTTTCTGATCATCATTCTTTCCAACAAAAGGCAATTTTCAACCTGCATCGCAAATTTAATTAAAACCATTGATCAAAAACACCAGAGAATGCTGCTCCGAAACATGAAAAAGATCTGCAATGCACTGGGTCTCAAAAAAACAAAAGGAATCCAAGAGGTAACAGACACGGTGAAAGGCTTCCATGGATATGAAACCTCCTGCTGACTTCCCTGAACACAGAGTCACGGAATGATTATTGCAGCACCCCTGGCCAACCTCTGGATCTCTATGCTAGTAGATCTGGAAAAAGTCATGCTAATAGAATCAAGTACTTTCACCATTCTGTATACACATACAATAGCATGACATGTTGTCCCAATATAACATTTTCAATACAACATTTTCAAATTTCAAATTATAATTAATTAAGCAGAATTCATTTCCTTTCATTGACCCTCATCCTCATAAACCTAATAGCACTTTTGCTCCAAGTCACATGATAGCCACATTGGAGGCTCATCACCCACTGCGATTCAGTGTCCTCTTTGTTCTTCAGGAAAGGCAGCATATAAAAAGAATGCGACTGACGCTGGCAAATGTCAAGGAGTGAGGCTAACAAAAACCACAAACAAAACAATGACAAAAAACATAATTTGCAATTTATAACGTGCAAAGTGTAATGTTTAGTGATAACAAAAATGATTCGTACAGCCTTTACACAGCCCAGAAAGCCATACAAAAAAATACTCATGTGAGTTTGTTACTGAACTATTTAGTGAATATTTATTTTAAATAGTTACTTATCCAGCTAGGGATCCATGCTATTCCAAAGCACATCCCAGGAGACCCAAAATACAAGACAGGATACTGCACAGGCAGAACACCAGGTCACACTTCACGCAATAAGGACAATTCTGATCTTCAGTTTCACCTGAATAATTTCACTTTTTATGGAAGAGGGCCAATGCCACCTGTCTGGCGAATATGAGTAATAAATCTCAAGCTCCAGCACAACTTTGAGAAATTGCTGCTTTGGTGCAGTTATGTTCGGTAATGCTCTGTAGCACTAGGCCTACCAGGTAATGAATTCTCATGTTCATTGCATGTACCTTTATCTATCTACCTCATAGACTGTTTATCACATCCGTCCAATCATGCATTGTCTGTTTCATCACAGAAAACCATTGCATCATGTTAGTTGTGCTACGGTGGCTCAGGGGCAACTTTAGGATTATTTCTCCAACAAAGACTACCATTGTTAGCTGTTGTTAGCCACAGATGATACAAAACAACTTCAGTAAGGTCTATTGGTCATTCCGACTTTCACCACCCTGAGCTCAGAATGTCCATCCATTCATCCATCCATCCATCCATCCCAAACGGGAAACTGTTTTCTGCAGAAAATGCTGTCCGTAAAATGAGATGTTAAGCCACCCTGTGGGCATTTCCAGTCCCTTGCCATGTGTAAGGCAGCTAACTCTGTATGACCCTGTAAAACTCCCATTCCAGCCCTGTTGGAAAATGAAGTCCATGCAATCATTTGTTATTATAATAGCTGGATTAATAATTCCTTAAGTGATTATTGGAGAAGCAAGTAGCTCTGGCGAAAAGCGGCTGCTCATTGCTGCTGAGAAAATGAGTCACACCTCCAAAGCGTAAAAGCGTAAAACAATGGCCAGCTATTTAAATGAAATTGAGTATTATTGGGGCAGCACAGTGGCCAATTTAGAGATGCAAATTTGCTTAACTGCGTTTGGACTGCTGGATTAAAGCTGCCTTACACAGGTACCCCCCCCCCCCCCCCCCAAACACACAACGCAACAGGAGACAGGTGAAACCAGTCAAACCGAGGACACGATCTTATAATCATGCTGCTGGACTCAACTGGCACCTCCATGTTTTACATGACTTATCCATTATAAATAAAATACTCTTGAAAATATCGATTAATTATGTGTTATACGAAGTCATGTTTACGATGCCAAACAGTTGATGGTAAATTTAATGATGTGAGACAGTCATTATAAGATCGCAAGGTGTTTTTGTTTTCAGGCGTTTGAAATCTATTGAACTACAGCTTATTAAATACATTTCCTTTAAATCAAGCATGTGGTTCGCACGATCTGAATTACAGATCCATCAGGAGAAATTTCACACATTTTCATCAACACTCTGACAGCGAGAAGGATAACTGATTTTCGTTCACGCTCAGAACCTTGTCAGAGTGAAAAAAATAAAACTATTCAACTCCCTGGACAGTGTGTAGACATTTAACAGGTATTACAATTTCAGATGGACTCAAAAACCACTCCAAACCCAAGGGACATCTTGACCTTTCATGGCTAAATAATTGAAAATGTAGCTGTTTTGCAGTTTATAGCCATTAAGAAGACAAGAATGAGGTGCTGTTGACTTCTCCACAGGGGTACCATGCATGAAAAATGGACCCACCCTGCTATGCCTCCGTTCATCTCCTCACAGACGCACAAGGAGATTCTCCGTTAACTCCCCTCCCCATGCCTGTCAAATATCATTTAACCCGCTCCAGTACCCCCACCGGCCCCCATCCAATCAAAGCATCCCATTTCTGCAAAACTCTATTACATCATACGATCACAGAAGATTTACATGTCGCCTGCCGCATGCCGCCCCCCCCAACACCCCCTTCCTGCAGTGCCTGCTGTCATCTCGATGCTAGCAACTGCCGCCCTGCGGGGGTCTCGAAGAAAAAAATGCCGAAGATCTGAATGAGCGTTGAAGAGAAACACTGCCACCTGCTGTCCACAGCTACAATTTATTTTCAGTGGAAAAATGAAAACCGGCACTGAACAAGCAAACCCGGGGCAAAAGGCTGCAGTCTAAAATGCTCAGTTTTGTAGATAAAGAGTGTAAAGTCCTAGGCTATGAAATCTCATTTGGGTAAGAATGTCTAGTAAGCAATTAACATGACATTACATTTGACAGTTACAGTCTTTCTCACTCATTTCAGCCTCTTACAGATTGGCCACAATACATAACTCCAATTCTTTCCAAACTGTGTTTGCCTTAACAATCTGAATATTAGTCAAAATACTTATTACAAATTACTTACATCATTGACGACCTCAGTGTAGCTTCCAGCTTCCTGTGCATTTCCAGCAGATTTAGGCATCCTTGTGACCGATAAAACAACACTGATGACTGAAGGGAATGGGATTCTTTGAACATGAATACCCGATAGGGTCCAGCCAGAAGTGTGGGAATATTTCAAAACAGCTGCCAATGTATCTTACCCCCATGTTTTTTAAAGATTAAAGGCACAATTAGAACCCAATCACTTCAGTGAAGAAAACTCTAAAAATATACATTGTTTAAATTAAGGTACTTCCATATTTAATTTGGGATTTTCATTATGTAGCTAATGTTTTAGGTTAAAGTACATTATTAAAAATTTCCCTTAGAAATCCTAAATCAGAAATTCTGAGCATTTTAGGTAAATGATTTAAAAATGTCTGCCTAAACTGACTTTACAAAATCCAGGCATATTAACGTAACCTCCTTCCAAACGCTTCTCCTGTGCAACAGTGCTACACTCTGAGGCACTATGCTGCCCTGCTTGAGCTTGACAATAATGCAATGAACTACTAGTTATACGACAATGTTTTTAAAAATTATATATTTCAAATACTTCATATGTTTTTTATAATTAAACTATACTATCTTCTTAGCCTTTTAAGATTGACAGGTCCTGGCAGATAATGTAGTAATTTGCATGATTTTTTTATAAATAAATCTTGTTAAAAGACCTAGAATGAGTGCACCCCCTTGTGCTTGGGGAAAATAATTACAGCACTCAGTGCAACACAAAAGGGTCAAGAGGCTCTGATTACCTTTTTATGGATTAATCATGTTCTCCTGGGTAATGATACCTGCCACTCTGGGACAGGTTTTGTCTCGCTGATTTCGTTAATATATCGCTAACCTCGGCCTCAAACAAAAAAAAAATTCTCTTAACAAAAATGGTAATATATCTGGTAAGGAGCTGGCTTTAAGTACTGCGAAGTACTCACTAATGAATATCCTCTCAACGCAGATGCATCTCAAGCCAGTACAAACATAAAAGTAGGGGTTTTTTCAGGTATATGAGATGGGGTCATTTAAATTCAGCGTGCTCCAAGAAGCAATTAGATTAACGCCTTTTTTTTTCGTCTGACTTCATGCCTCTAATTCTTTCCTAGAAAAAAAAGCTTGGCATTTTTTGCCAAGATAAAAGCTTGCTTTTAGTAACACTTTTCACTGCTGTGCCAAAGCCACTGTGAGAAGCCAAATTTAATTAATTTAATTTATCATTCTGTTCACGCATTAATGGCCGAGAGACAAAAGAGAGAGAGGGAGACAAAATTATACTTGGTGACGGTTGAAGTGAAAGGCTTTGTTGAACAAAAGAGCGCTCCTCGACTGCAGTCCTGTGACGTTTCTTTCGAAGACCCCTTAACATACATCACTGTTGACCCTAAAGGTTGCATCTGCCATAATAAGTTACAAGCAGCCTGACAGAGACAAAAAAAAAACACAAAAATATGCCAGCATTTTATCATCACGTATTATATTAAGGGACCAGAGTGGCTCACCTGTTAAGGACACTGTGCCTGTGATCTGACAGTTTTAGGTTGACATTTTAAATCCCTGGGCCAGTCGAGAGATTTTTTTGCAGGGTCCTTGACACACAGTTCCTCCTGGGACTAACTAACTGGGGTTTCTCATAACAGAAAGAAACATAAAAGCATCTAAATGTCAATATTATTTTGTCAATGCTTTCATGCACAAGCTTATAGAAGAGGGCATATTTTACTGAAGGTATTTACGTTAAGCATACCTTCTGACAGATTCAGTATGGTTTTTATGGAACATAAATTTGACGTAATTATTTGGTTTCAAGTTCGTTTTCAGTATTGATGCAATGTTCTCAATAGTGAGTTGCATAATGGGACGTATACTAGAGATGTGTAGGTGTGAGATGTATAATAGATATTAAACAGAACTCTGACAACTTTTGTGGTTGCGTTTATAATGAAAAAAAAAAAAGCCTGCAAACACAACAGAGTTGTGATCAAAAGCACACTTGATGATGAGCGTTGTTGAGAGACACCCACGGCTGCATGGTGCACTCATAATTCCAGGACTGTTAGCCAGAGATGAAGAGCAAGTTGATTAAAACATACCATGGATTGTGACAGAATGGCAGCATTCTTCACGTTCCAAAATGACTACAGCTGCATTATATTTTGAAGGCCCACGTTTTTCGTGTTCCAAGAGGAGCGGGTTTAGCCATGCTTTGAGAGGGATAAAAGGAGGGAGAGTGTGCAAGATATGGGACGCAATGACAATGAGACCCCAGTCTACTACTAAACAGAACTATCGACAGACACATGACGGATCCCCCTCTCCCAAATAAACACATGTTGCCCCCCCCCACCCCCACCTCACATACACACACACACTATCGACTGATGTCATCACGGAGCTGCAAAAAACTCAGCAACCACCGAATAGAAAACACCCCCAGAGGAGTTTGATTAAACACTAGATCTTCCTTCACAAAAACAAACAGCAAGGTAGGTCTTAAAAGTAATTTACGTCTCAGCAAGGCGATCAAAATGACACATAAATTATATACCTTTGTATTTTCCATTATTATTGAGAGAGTCAAGGAATGTATGAAAAAGTCAACATTTGCTGTAGACTTATCTTGATTAGACAACAACAAAAAACAACGAATCCCGATGACAGATGATCTGACCCTCTCTTATCAACATTGCTGTTCCACGGCATTTTTCTGAGTAAGTGAGCAGTGGCAATATCTTCAAAATTAAACCACATCTTTCCATATCTGACATCCCTACATGGCCTTTTCCACCACATTCAAAGTACAACAGAAGGGGTGTAAGAGCTGATCAATGTGTATTTGTCTTATAACTGGGAAGCGGTACTGACTCTAAAATGTTAAGACACTAAAATGCTTTATTTTACAGGCTAAAGCCCATAAATACTCATTAAACTGCCAGCATCAAATAAAGAATGGTACATACCTGCCTGAAACTGTAGATTAATGCACGGTGGCAAGCTTCATTATAATAATGTCACAGTGTTAGCAGCAGCATACGAGACAGAGGGAGCTCCACAGTCAAATCAGCAGCAAGAAAACAAAATATTTATAATCATTTATGATAAGTCACAGGATAGTCTTTTTGCAGACTGATTTTATTTGTGTTTCAGTACATCTTTCATATCTTTTGTCTAATGGGGGATTTCAATAGTTTGTAAATTATATAAGATAGGTTTTCATATATTATATATTAGGTTTATCTTCATAATTGGTCAGTTTGCATTGTCTGTGAGGGAAAATTACACTGAATATTAAATTAAGACCATTAATTGGGTCAGATCCACATATATGAAATTGTGAAGTACCATCCATCCTTCCATCTATTGTCCAAACAGTTTTCCTGCTCATTTTTCCTGAGGGGGGGGGCTGCATATTATTTGCTTACCATTGGTAGCAAATAAAAAACACAGAGAGGGTACTGGAACAATGTCAGTCGAATGTGACTTCATAGAAACTGACAATATATCACGGGTAAGTAATGCTGTATGCTTAATAAGAAAACACAAATAAACAGAGAGACAGAAGATAAAGCACTTATGATCTGCAAAGGATTTACTGTATTACTTTTACTGTTTGAATAACAATAAATGTCCCTTCATAACAACCTGAGTTTTGACTAGCTTGTGGTCTAATTCATCATTCTCTAGCAGACACATAATCTACTTTTAGATTTGAAGATCAATAATGAATTGAATTACTACTGCATTTATCCATTATATACAAAGTGATGCTACATTCAACAAAATGGAGATAGCCGCCCAGCCGTCTACACTTTGGCGGAAATGTGTCAAGGGACCTTTTCTCCACGGATGGAGAAAACGAGGAGAATGGAAGCAGGAATCAGCTAGATACACCCCCAGGCAGCAACAATCTCTGTGCTCATGTCTAATCCTTCAAAAATACATCTTAAAAATCAGAGGAGATTCAGTGCCTGGTCTGCAACAAAGGAATGGTGGAAAAATGTAAAAAAAAAAATTAAAAACAGCCTAGGCATCCTTACTTACATTCCATTAATCCCAATTTTTGGAAGCCCACCTAGAATATTAGCTCAAAGCTCCCTTGTAATCAAGGCGATTTGTAAATGAACATGACGCATCAGTCCAGTGATAGAGGACAAGCTTCCCGGGGTCATGCTCAGAGCAGCCTAGGCCGTAGGAGCCACAATCAGAAGGGATGTGCAGCGCGCTGCATTTCCACATCTCTCACAGTCCCTAGAGGCTGCAGAGCCCGTGTGGCCACGCCGTAGAGCTTGACCACGGAGCACACGCTCCCTGAATACCAATAATCTGCTCCCCCCACCCCTGTGACCCAGCCAACACTTCTGTAAGGAGGGCATCAGTTCCTAGAGGGACTGTTTAATCACCCAGAGCCGTCAGAGGCAGCAGCAGTGCAGCAGAAACGATCCCTCTTCATGTAGCGTGTGATCCATGGATGACTGGACCAGGAACCTGCTGCTGGAGATGACCCTGAACCAGCCCGACACACTGCATGTTGGCTCTGCCTTTATGAAGATGAAAGGCAACACGTCGTGGAGAGACGTAGCACAGGTTATGTCTTGGACCCATCAAACCATCTCTACATGATATAATTTAGCTAATCTGCCTGCTTACCTAATGTTTCCATCCAAATCGACTTAATGTATCATTCATACAGCCTGGATATTTACCGGAGCAATTGTGGTACCTTCTTACTATAAAGTACTTGAGCTCAAGTGCATCAGAGTATCAGAGAACGTCTCTTGAGACTTTAAATAAGTAATATATATTCCTTAACTGCTAGCACAATAAATAAGACAAGGCAGCCTGACTGCACAATCACTGTGTAATGTAATATATAAACAGTTACAACATAAATCACCTTAACACAAAACATGGAAAAGCTTTAAAGAATAAATAATTAAACACTCAGGAATTTATGTGACTGCTTGGGATGTGTGTTTCATATACAGCCGGTACGACACATTTGTATTATTTACTTACTTTAGATTTAGTATTGCATAAGTAACAGTTTAGTAGGGTGCCAGTTACTAAAGACCTCATTGGTCATCTTAAAGAGTCTGGAAATATATACAGGAGAATGACATTTTACCACTATAGTTTGATCAAACCAAATGAAACACTGAACATTGTAGTTTTAGTGGAGAAATAAAAAAATCCTAAGGTAAAACTACAGAATATGACTTTGATAAATAAACTTCTTCTATGACTAAATATCAGGTGTAAGAAAATACGACAAGTCATTCAAGAATATCCAAAAGGCATGGCTGATTTTTAAGTAATTCCTTTTTTTCTTCATGACTGGGCAAAAAAAAATGAGAAATAACTGGTTATATCTGGGATTTGAAATAAGTTGGCACTGCATTACGCACATTTAGTACTGGACCTATTAATTATACATACAGAAGTGATGGCAATAAATACAGAATTAAATGATTAGGATAAAACCAACAAGTAGGATTGAATTTCTGGAACAGAATCAAATGGTAATTTATACTGCATTACAGACCTTTCCCAGCTTGGAAATGTCATTGACGTTAGTGAATTTTCATAGAATGTGTTATACTATACCGCTGATCCATTTTGACATTATTCATGACTCTTTTTAACATGGTAATTACTCCAACACAGCGTCTCTTTTAAGGAAGGAAGTATTGCAGATTTAATGTAATTTTGGAGACTCGTGAAGAGTAGCCTGTAAGCGACTCAGGTTTGCCGCTGTCCTGCACGGCCCTGCTTCACAGAGCACAGAAACATGAGCATCTTGGCCTTGATACTATTGATGTCTTGTGCAACACATTCAGTGGCGGTTTTGTCTTATCACGTCCTGTTGGCCAGTGACTCTGCTAAATATTGCACAGCAGAATAACATAATTGCAGCCATCTGCTAGTGACCCTATATACTGTATAATGTGACATTATTGGAACACTGTTGAACAGTACTTTTTTGTTATGACTTACGTAAATATATACAACACACTTTTATCTTAATCCTTTATATTGCTTGCACTCGATATAATTGTACAGAAGGATGTATAGTACCTATTAACAAGGAAACAGAACCATGGAGGTGAATTACCAAAAAAGATATACAGTGCTCTCCTAGAGCATATCTTAAAATGGCTGCCACATTAATCCATCACAAAAGGGAACATCTTGATTTGTAATGGATCATGGAAGCATCATATTTCCGTGCTGCTTAAATTCACAATGGGGCATTTTAATGCTGTGTCATGCTTGAAACATAATGTAAACCTGTAATTAGTATATACACACAGTGCCTAGTTGGAGACATATTTCATTACCAATTGTTAAAATGATGCTTTTGGAAAAGAGACATATGAGATTTTAGCCAATCAAAGGAAAAGCAAGGATCTAGTACTTTAGTCCTTTCTAGGTGTAATAGCTAAGCATGACATAACTCTGTGTAGTGTTTCAGTGGAAGAGCTGTAGTACTGTATAAGGAAAGCAAATTCTTTAGGTGTGATAAAGTGAAGTACATCATAAAATTAGTTATAACTGAAATCTATATCATGAGGCAACGTGAACTTCAGTATATACAAATACCTTTAATTTAAGGGGACAAGAGGGGGCGACATGACAAAGAAAGGAATTAATTCCAAAAACATTATTATGGTTAAATATTTTTGCGGTGCACTTTCATAATCAAAAAAAAATATTAAAACGTTTATATCACTGTGGTTATAAAATGAACCATAAATTGATGACATCTCATCACAGGTTACACGCGCAATTAAACACACAGACAATATAATTTGCTGAATTTCATGTGAGTTTAGAACAAGATTTGAAGGCATGTAACAGTATTTATTTTTCAACAAATTATACGTCACAACGTTAAACACAATGCACAGCTGTAAATTTCCAGGCGAAACTAGTATCTATCGTATTAGTTGCTTAGTTTTTTGACAGCTGAGCTGGTGTCTCAGTTGATCCTCTGTTTTTGCTACTGATACATACAAATACAATTTTTATCCAAAATCAAGAGACATGCTGCTGAAGAATACCGTCAATGCAGACCGGTGCAGCTGTTAACAACCATTGTAAAACAAATAAAAATTCTCAAAGAAAATTCTGACAAATTTAATAAATCCCTCAATTTAATACACGCCAAATATCCCACAGGGCATCTATATTTTTATACTCAATGAAAACGTGTTGATCCACACACCCCCTTTTCATCTACCATTCATACCATGCCGACAGGTGAAGAATCAGCACCATGCGATGGACCAGCAGTATTTATGGTTACAGTCAGCATCATACCTTTGGCCACATCCTGCGTCTGTACAGCGCCCGCTTCGGTCGGAGATCTCGGCGGAGATTCATCGCACTCGAAGAGCTGGTTTACCTCGCCTTGTGTGGCCGGCATGCATTTGCCCTCTTCCTTGGAGAAAGAGGTGACCGTAAACCTCTGACTCATGATGGGATCGGTGCGAGGCAGAGCTTAGGAAAAGCGACGCGCCTTCTGGCTGCCTGCCTGCCTGCCTTTGCTCGGTGCAAGAATTCACGTTTCAAATGTAGACAACAGCTGGACTGTCAGGCACTATTATCAAAGTAGAGAGATAAATCAGCTCTATTGGATGCCAGGCGTCTCTTTCACAATATGTATTTTTTCTGTTTTTTTTCCCCATACACTGTACAATATTTCCTATACCCTTTCGCAGATAAAAGATACTGTAGAGCAAGCTTTCACATCAACCGGTGTCCGCGTCGAGATGTGCATCTGGGTCCTAAAGCCGATGATGGAGGTGGCGCTGTTGCAAAGGCTGTGATATTTCTTTTATTCCACACAAATAAATAATACTAAAGACTGATAGTTGTCACATAATTAGACGTCATCGTTTTCTGTGATTTAGTGTTTGAGTATTGACTAGCATTATTTGCGGTGCACTATAATTTAAATGTCACTAAAGGAAAGTAATTCGACGTATACATTAATGAGAATGAAATTCTGTTTTATTGGCCATTTGCAGAAGTAGGCCTACATTGGAATGCTTCTTTTCACAATCCCATCCTTCTCACCTTTGAGACACACATGAAAACAACTGAGGGTGAAGTGTGGGGTCCAAGCACAGGGTCTAGCCTTTTATATTTTGGGGCCTTAAGGGCAATGTTCAAAGGCTCAACAGCAATGTAACTATTATGCTGATATGGAAGATGGAACTGTGCAATTACTGGAACAGAGACCTAATCTAGCAAGCCATACACTACCTCCTTATGGCACCCCATTAGTCATATGCTATACAATCTGGACAAAAAGTAATGTATCCTCAATCCAAATTGTGTGATAAACATAATCTTTCAGATAGTCACCTTCAGTCCTTATCAAGTTTTTATATATATATAAGAACATAAGAAATTTACAAACGAGAGGAGGCCATTCGGCCCATCAAGCTCGTTTGGGGAGAACTTAACTAAT
>JAODLD010000136.1:10721123-10736169 GCA_026781065.1 Mormyrops boulengeri | reverse complement strand
AATTTCATCTGCCAGGTATCAGCCCAGTCGCTAATTAAGTCAAGATCCCGTTGAAGCCTCTCTGCTGCTAGATCAGTGTCAGCTACACCACCCACCTTGGTGTCGTCTGCAAATTTAACCTAGATTAATATATATATAATTTTATGGCTATTTCCTTTGTCCGCATAAGCTATCTGCATAGACCTGGGCCAGCTTTGTGAAACTGGACACTGGGGAAAAGTCATGAGTTACTAAGCATTAGCTCCTAAGGGAATTTAAAATTATCTAAGGCACAGCCTTTATACATGGAAGATTTGTGAGAACGCCTGGACAGGGAGAGGAAGAATAGTCTGTAATAAAAGTAAATTGGGGTCTTCTCCAAGATTCCGAGAATTATGTTGATTATTGGGACCATATATCAATTGTGTCATTAAACAACTAATATATTTAAGCAAAGCTGAAAAGAGTGCAACAGAAAATAGGAATATAATTATGTAGTTCATTGTCATGGTGTATTTACCTAACCCATTACTGTCTTTGCCTTTTATTTTTCCTTTCACTTTAATGAAATTAATCATTCCTAAGCCCACCCAAAAAAAGGTAAAACTGATTGATGGATTCTCTTGTGTAATTTTAAAGAAGGTTAATTTATGCAAAAATAAAAATGGCAATGTAGGGCCATGATCTCAGCATTTCCATGTGCTTCATATATTTGTGTGAATATTTTAAATAAATGGTATTTGTATGCTACGGAGTGTAATATTACCATATTATTACATTATGAAGTTCTCAACATTTGTCCTGAAGTACTACTATATAAGGCTTGATTTTATTACAACCTACCTTTGGTAAAGATCTAGACGTTATGTTTACTGTCTAAACATATTAATATTTGAGGACATTCAAGAACACCCCTATAAATTTAATACATTTGTTTCGGGCCTTTAGTGCAAATGTGTCGAACTTTCTCAGGAAGTGCTGAGACACACCACAAATAGTGTAGGTTCAGGGAAAGTGATGTGCTGGTCTATATTTTCCCTCCAAATCAAAGACTTGTAGCTAAGTCTACATGCTTGTCGGATGGACTGGTGTCCTTTCCAAGGTGAATCCTGTCCATTCTCCCAGGCTTCATAATATGTGGAACGAAATACATCTAACAAATAAGTGGTTATAGAAAAACAGAAAGAGGCATTTCCCAAAGAATCATGTTTATTGTTTTCTTATACATACATGTCCAAATATATAATCAAAAGATTAACTGAAGCCATCTATAGGAGTAAAAAGCTTAATTTTATAATTTGGTTACATGACACAATAAAATGCCCTATACAAAACACTGCTCAAACTAAGAAAACATCATACTGAAAAAAAGCATGCAATACAAACACATTTAAAGCAATGTTTAAAATAACTGTTGACAGAGAGAACCAAAACACAGTAAAGCATGCACTATATGCAAGGACAGGTTAAGGCCCCCATGGTTTTTGCTGTTTTAAGTGCAAACATCGGAGGTTTATATAGTAATAAAAAACATTTAAGTTCAGTTACATCATATAAGCTGTGGCCTATATAAAGCGCTGATATTATTTTCTAATCTGAAAGCTTCTGTGTTTACATTTACGGGGTAAAATTGCATTGATTTAATTCATCACCTAACTGCAAGGGTTTTTGTCAATGGACGCAAATATTTTTAATCCTCCCCGCCTAACTTCATATCATTTGTAGTGAATAGGAAAGCTGAAACTTTTATACAAACATTACATGTATCATACGATTATCCATTGATATAACTTAACGTTTATAAGTTTGTTATGCCAGTCTTGAAATTCTGCGTGCAAAGCTTAATGTTTGACAGTGAATTTGACGTTTGGATTGGCTAATGGATCGCTGCGTGTACAAATAAGAGTAAATGCTAACGTTTTAAACCTGCACAATGTTTTATAAGAACGCAAAAAATGCTCAGTTTGTTGATTACCGTATTGGCAAAACGACCAATTAAATGCCACACTGCATATTCATCTTTAAACGATTTTCATCGTGTGAACAATTTATATCACGAAAGTGTTGCGCATATGAATTACGCTATTATGAATGACGAATTTTTAGACAGTTGTTGACTTTACACATTGATTTTCTCTTATGTTGGGAGGATCGTAAAGCTTATTGTACATCAGCACACCTTAGCCCCCGTTTACATACTGCTGTCGTAACGCGATTACTTAACACATACAACAAACCTTCATATACTGAATAACTCCTGTCACGCAATTGTTTTAACTAGACGGCGAAAAAATATCTTCATAATATTGTTGCAAGCTTACAACGTTGAATTTAAATAACTAGGTTTCCAATATCCGTCCGCTTTCTGTAGTGTTCTTCCGCCTTCTGGCTAAAAAAAAATGTCTTCCGCTCCCCAAAAAGATAGCCAAATGGCCTAATCCTTAAAATCAGCCAGCTCTATTGATTTCTAAAACAAACGGATATTAAAAGCCGTCGTAACATGATATTTGTGGCTATGGGTACGGTAAATACCTTGGCGAACATTTTATGAAAGTGAAACAAATAAATGAGATCCGGTTGGCGTCCTGAACTAACCAAGGAAAAGTTGATGGCGCCCAGCAAGAATGCCGGAGCATTTATCTTTTTCTGTTAATCGCGGCTTCTGACGTACTGACGACAGGAAAATAATCCAGCGCTAAAATCCAGGTAAGAAAAGTCATTTCGGGATTATAGCGATTAAGAAACCCGCGTTAAAAAAATTCTTGAAGGAAGAGGGTAAGGCGGTCTGACCATGTCGAAGAGGCCCTCGGGGGTCCCTCAGCCTTTGATAGGAGTTTGAGGACTGCCTGAATCGAAAAGTGACTCAGGAAAATGGCGCCGCGCAGCAGGCAGTGGGGAGGGCAGCACGGCCCGGGTTTTTATTTGAGAAAGGGGCTGTTGTATGAAGTATCTCGGCTGTGATAGGAGTCAGATCGGGATGCCTGAGAATGATAGCACAGCTGTTGTACCAAATGGGGTACATTAGTAGTTTCTTATTTCACGTACATTGTTGTTTAAATGGAGACGGTTTGGCTTTGTGTATGTCACAAAAATACAAATAAGGAATATGTGTCTAATAATATATTAACCCACACAGCACTGACCGTGCCAACACCAGTATGTCCGTAACCTTGGTGTCCAGCTTCCTGGCTATTTCTTTAAGTGCGAGCATTAAATAAAATTTCAGATCGTTGTTTTATTATAACATGATTACTTGTTCACCAGGCCTGGTTGCAGTGTCCGCACATGTTCATATAAGAGCTGCTAGGCTAACCATTATTGGAATGCTTACAATGAGATGGCCAACTAGCGAAATGTAACTGTGATAAGACAGGATTAATGAACGATTATTAACAGAACTAGTACTATGGCGGTTTGTTTCTGATAATTTAATAGCCGCCATTTCAGTCTTTGTTACGAATTATTTGGGAAGCGCGCTAAGATACGCCGCGCTTTCACAACATACGGTCCACCATGCTGAATTAACATATTTCAGTTTTTTTTCATGTAATCGAATTCCTCTCTAAAAGTGTTTTAAATAACTGAGATTGCAGCTTTTTGTGTTATCTAGCTACATGTTCACTGAACACTTGATAAGCACTCAGAGTTAATCCGAAGAGGAGACTCCAGTGCTTAAGTACCATGATAGTTCACCCAACATCGGTCCTGATGTTAATATTTATTACGCTATTGACACAGCACGTCAGAAGATGTTAGTGTCTTTCCAAATAAAAACTACATTTTAAACAATATGTTTCTGGTTGTGTAGCTTTATAGTTACCGTAAGAAACTGTAGTACATGATGACTGACTCAGTGTGGTTGCGATTACGGCAATGGTTCCACAAGTGCAAATAAAACCATGAGACACATTTACGTTTTAAGATCAGCTGTACTTTATAGTATGCTAGTTCACAATACCCTTCGCAGTATACTCAGGAATGCTTATTTGTTTGGTGAATCACAAGGTCGCTGTCATATTGTAGGTGTAGTTTGTTAAGGTAGGTGTTGAGTTTCTTCTTGAATATAATCGGTGATTGCACTGTTCTGATGTATGTATGTTTGCTGGTCTGTTAGGAACTAGGTAAGGGAAAACAACTGAATTTGTCAATGAGGGTTCAGAGAAGTACCACAACAAAATTATAAATTGCACAAAAGGGGGAGTATTGGACAATAGCAGATGGGCAAATTACATATTAAAAGTAGGCAGGGGCCATAAGATGGAAAACGTATCTTGGACCAGAGAAAAAGGTGGTGTGTTGTAATAGTATCACTACTACTGATAGTAAAGTGTACTACATCTGTGAAAGCAAACAGGTTGAGGAGATCAGTGGTATTAAGGTGACAATTGGTTGCGTATCTGATCCCTGGGGAGCATCTTTCAAGAAGGGAGTGAGGCAGAGGTGGAGATTTCAGGTCCAGAGAGTACAAATCCAGACCAAGATTTTGTTACAACCAACCAGCTGAGCATAAAGAGTCACAGTCACAGAGAACTCAACTGGTTGGTTGAAACAAAATGTTGGTCTGGATTTGTACTCTCTGGACCTGAAAGCACCTCTGGAGTGAGGTAAGAAGCAAAGAATATGTTACACTCAAGCAGCCATACTCGTGTGAGTCAGGTGGGGACTTGCACAGAGATCCAAAGGTACCTGAGATAGGAAATGCAGATTGAGTAGCTGAATTTGTCATTTGAAATTTTAATAAGAGCCGCTTGGAATAAATACCTTTGTGTCACTTAATCTTTGAGGACTGGATGTGCCTTTTTAGGTCAAATACATCTTCTGTCATAGGCCGAAACATCAGTATGTCAAAGTCGGATATTTTTATGTCAGCTAGAGGCTTTTTTCAATTGGTTTCTATGGAGAGTCAACATGGCATTACCAGCCGGATCTGAAAAACTCAACTGGGATGTGGAGTAGCCTGGCTTGATGACAGGATTTGCTCTTCTGTCTAATTGTGTGCAATGAACTTTCAAGCAAACAAGCTTTTATTTGCCTTCCATCACATCTAGTTATTTCAGTAGATTGCAGTAGATCACACCTTTAATGTTCCTAGGAGAATACACATCCCTTCATAAAGTATTAAATGTGCTGACACAGACTGGGGGTAGTTTTATAGTCATCATTTGCTCAGAAGCTACTGTCTCAGTGCTACTATGCTTCCAGACACCTGGATAGCTTTTAAAATTATTGATACATCAAGGGTACAATTTTTCTGTGTGACCAAGTTCTTAAAAAGGTAAAGATAATGAGACAAATGAAGTCTTTCTTTCAAGAATATTTAAGCTATACACTGAAAATTTCAAGACTTGGTCACAAGTTCCATCCTTCAGAAACAATGACCCCATGACAAGCCCATTCTCATTTTTGTTTCATGCAGGTCAAAATGGATTCAGAGGACAATGAGGTGGAGAGCAGCAGTGATGCAGGCCCGTCTGGTCTGGAGGAGCCCTCAGAAAGTGGTATGGGCATGGAGTCATCGGAAGCCATGTCTGCCGACAGCAGTGACACTGCTACTGTGCCCACCTTGGCACCCGAGTCGGACTCCCATGTAGGGCAGAGCTCAGAAGGGCTTGTGGTAGGTCTGCGGCAACCTGAGGATGATCATCCATCTTGCTTGGCAGAGGCTTTTGACTAAAATGATTTCCACTAGATTTCATACTGCTAATTGTTTTTAGCAAAATGGCACAGATGAATTTCAAGGAACGTTTTGTAAAAAGAGCCATGGACAAGTACTCCCATGGTTGTTTTTAGTACCTTGATCACTGTGTTGTCCTAAAGTGAGCCTCCTGTACCATTGTGTTGGTGTGGTTTGCCCATGTTTCTTCCCCTCTGACTGTTCTCTATCAATTCTTTGGTTTATGTCTTTAGGAGCTGATACCTGAGACCAGCTCTAGCACCGATGTGCGGGGCGTGATTCACCTTCCAGACTCCTCCTCTGTGGCCCAGTCAACAAGTGTGTCCAGTGTCTCCACGGTGACACAGTCTATCCTGGTCTCCGAGTCGGCCCAAGTGCTGGTTCACTCCAGTGTGGTGTCCGATGGGGGGATGATCGTGTCAGACTCCACTGCCTCCACTTCTTCAGACCTTGGATCAGCTATTGACAAGATAATTGAGTCTACCATAGGACCTGACATAATAAATGGTAGGAAGAAAATTCATTAAGGAGTTCAAGAAAAAGAGTTTAGAAGGGGAAAAACTTCTGTTTAATTTCTGGTTAAACGTCAAAACGGCGGGTTTTTAGAGTTTTACAATAAATGACACTAGATAGCGTGTCATTCATTTCTCTGCATGGGTATATTATTTTTGCTAAGAACCCAGTCTGTGTTTTGCAGGTTGTATTGCAGTGACAAGTGCAGAGGATGGAGATGCTGAGACTACTCAGTATCTTATTCTGCAAGGTCCTGATGATGGTTAGTCTTTACATACAATCATTTCCGTAAATGGAATTAAGTTTTATTGTTATTTGACTACAGTTATTTAGAATTTAGTAACTATCCATCTATTCATCCTTCCATTCATTCATGTAGCTTCTAACCACTTATACTGGTAACGGTCATGTGGGGCCTATCCCACTAAGGCATAGGTAACAAAGCTGGAAAATTTCAACCTACTGCAGCACAGGTATCCAAACTAATAGAAAAAAACCTCTGGGCAAAAACAACTGGTTGACCAACTCTCACATTTAGGTACATAATACTGTAGTTTATTCCAAGACCATAGTGATGTGCTCCATCTAGGATTTCTGGTCCATTTAATTATTTTTGGCTACATTACCTGGGACCACAGATGTTTATTGAAATGGGTACAAATGGAACATACTGTGTTTTCTCTTATCAGGTGCCCCCATGGTGTCTGAAATGTCGTCTACTGCTCTGTCTAATCGCATCACCATCGATGCCCTTGCGGAAGGACCGACATCCACTTGCTTGGAGCAGTCCGACATTGTGGAAGACCGGAGGAGCATGCTGCCCGACCACGAAGCCATGGACCCAGATCAGCCTGACCAGCCGGGCCACTCTGGCTACACTGAGCAGGAAGACAGCATGGGGGTGTGCCACTTGCGCCGGCCCCAGCGTTCTCGAGGCTTGGACTGCACCGAGGAGGGGCCTGATCAGACGCGCCATTCCCATTATGTTGACTGTGGTGTGGATGGGCCGGACAATTCAGAGCTTCACTCAAGGGGCCCTAGGCCCTCACCTCATTCCAGACTGCACCAGTCCCGCTATCTAGAGAGTGAGCCCGATCGAGCTGGTCACCCACAGAACTCACAATACATCGACTGCAGCTCGGATAGCTCAAGCCGGCCACAGGAGTACCTGGAGTGTGTGACTGGCGGACCCGACCAGACCCAGCACTCGCAGTACATGGAGTGTTGCATGGATGACCCAGACCAGACGCAGAACTCCCAGGACCAGCCGCAACATTCCTGCTACATTGAGTGCAGCATGTCCCAGGGCTCCATTTATGTGGAGGAGAGTTCGTTGGATTGCCCTGACCAGCCCCAGCACTCCAGCTATATGGAGGGTAGCAGTGTCAACGTGGATGATAGCACACCCTCTCACAACCCAGATCAGCCACAAGATTACCACTATGTGGGTAGTGGTGAGGACCAGCCAAGTCAATTCATTGGTAGCACGGGAAGGTACTCATCACATCCTAATGAGGTCGTTTCACCGGGAGACGGTGAGCTCCCAGAGAGACCGAGCCACTCGGAGGCCCATGGTGCCGGGGTGGCCGGACCTGAAACGGGCACAGGGCTCAGGGATCAGCCTCCAGACCTGGCGGAGCTGGAGGAGATGATGGAGGTGGTGGTTGTGCAACAATTCAAATGCAAGATGTGTCCATACAAGAGCGTATCCAAAGACACCCTCATCAACCACATGAGAGACAAGCACTTCAAGCACGCAGGTACGCCCGGGCAGCCTCAATAGACTTCCCGAGTCTCAGAATATAATAGAAATTTCTAGAGGTTCATTGAAAGTTGTAGACGTCTCAGCTGTATGTGAGTTTCGATGCATATAAGCTAAATTGCAGTACCCTAATCCTCTGGATGTCCATTAAATAAATTTAGTGTTGGTTGCTGTGTTGTGTAGGTGGCCCACCGCCCAAGAAGAGGGGACGAGGACGGCCACGCCGCAGTGATTCAGCCGCTGCTCAGAAAAACGAGGCGAAGACCGAGGAGCTGCTGGAGGAAGACGAGGATGACATCGTTGATGCTGGTGCCATTGACGACGCAGCAGGTTAGACTGATGATGTATCTATACCTGAATGGAGGGGCATATGCCTGTAGTGAGTGAAGATCTCATTCATTTGGTTTTTTCAGACGACAGCGACTATAACCCAGCTGATGAGGACTGCAGGGGGCGCCAACCGGCGCTACTCCGAAGTGTTCCATCTTCTTCCTGCCTTTCTCACGAGCGACCACGGCGTCGGGTGGTGCGGCCCAGGAAATTTCCGTACTACATGAGCAAATCCCATAGCCAAGGTGACTCTCCAAAAACATCAGTAAATAAAGTTAATGTTGTATTTCAATCCAGTCAGCTTGATAGCGTTCTTGCTTGGCTTTATTGCAATATGTTGTGTATAAGTTTTAACTCCATCGTTTTGGACTGTTTTCCCTCATTCAGAAGCAGCAGCAGACACCCCAGTAGTGCCTGAGCAAAATAAGAACTTAGATCCCCAGGCCCCTGAGGAGGCCAGTTCCTCTGGGCTGGACAGTGGACCCGTCTCCTCGGCCAATGGACACGGAGCTGAACCTGGCATCAGCCAGTCTGATTCCGAGAACAAAGATCCATCCTCAAATACAGGACCAGAAGAGGCTGAATATTATCCCAGAAAGCGAGGGCGACCCTCCAAGCGATTTCTTCGTAAGAAGTATAAGAAGTACATGAACCGCAAGTAAGAGACCACCAGCAGGAGGCGATTGGCGCATGCTGTTGTAGCAGGGAAATAAAATATATTCTGGTTTTCTCCCTTTTTTTCTTCTAATTCATTACAGTAGGTACTACAAATCCCTGAAGCCCTTGCTGAGGCCCCATAATTGCCGGATATGTGGCTCTCGGTTTCTGTCTCAGGAAGACCTTCGCTTTCACATAGACTCCCATGATGGCAATGATCCAGAGAGGTTCAAGTGCCTGCAATGCAGCTACAGGTGCAAACGCTGGTCTTCGTTGAAGGTGAGCGAGAGTCATGTTCTGTCCATAGGGTTTGCAGTATAGCAGGCACCCCAGCAGCTAGGTAGCTAAACTGAAGTTTTAGCCTCACCCCGTAGTTTAGTATGTGCTCATTTATTTACTGCAAATGTAGCATTAATCTGTAACTTGTATTTGTGAGTGAAGAGTACTTGAAGTGGCTGTTATGTCATGTTTTAGTTTCTCTTCACTGAGAAGTGGCCTGATGTCTTGGCAACCAGTAAATTCTTAAAGCAGTTTGACACCGTGTTAGGATTATCATAATAATACAGAGGCCTCTTCTCACAGAGAAGCAGCTGTTGCTCAGTTTCTAAATTAAAACCATTTGTGTTTGTTGAAAAAGTGCTTCGGTTTCTTTATACAGAAATACCTTTCAGTATCGATAATGAATTGGTTGCATCCGAGTTTCCGATGTCTAGTTGCTTGAGTTTCTCTCACTCTGACCCAGGAACACATGTTCAACCATGAGGGAATAAAGCCATACAAGTGTGACGAGTGTGACTACACTAGCGTGTACAAGAAGGATGTCATTCGTCACTCTGCTGTCCACAGCAAAGACAAGTAAGGGCTGCCACTTCATTCTCACAACGAACACCTTGGCCTCAGAAAATTTATATGATGGTTTATCTTGGGGAGTATAATTCTGCTGAAATAAATAATATATGAATAGATTTTGGTAAAATGTCCTTTCACAGCGGGATTTCTGTAATACAGACTAATCATTGTTTGAATTTCGGTATACATTCCATTCTGCATTAATTCTATAAAATATGGAAACATGTTGGTTTAGTTGGGAAATCATAATCTGCTTTGCTCATTTGATTTTATTTGGTTCTCTTCTTTTTTAAGGAAAAAGAAATCTGACCAGGTAAGTTTCAGATATTTATCTTTAAAAGGCTTGTGTGTTTCGCATTGAACTGTAATGCCATTTAATTTGATGTTTCATATGCTGTCATACTAAAGTTAATGGTTAAGACATTTTTGATATCTTTCATGAATTACAGCATTACAAATTTTAAGGTTATAAGTGAAATAGACGTCAGAGTACATTGCAACAGAAGTAATAATTTAAGTAAAAAATTCAGGCAGGATATTTTATTATTAGATGTAGATGAAGTTGTAGATTATTAGATTGTATGACGTAGATGTAAATCAGAACAAACAATGGGCAAAGCAGAATCTAAAAATGACTGAAAACATCATCATGCGATTTAAATGTGTATGGTTAATATTTGTAAATTATCCATACATATTGTGGTTCCTGTGAAGATGTACACTACCAGTCAAAAGTTTTTACACACCAGTTTTTCACCACTTTTACAATTACAGTGGTACCTCAGTACTCGAACTCATTAGAACTCGAATTTCTTAAAAGTCAAACCAACCAGTTAAAAAAAAAAAATGACGCAGAACTCGATCTGAATCTCAGAAGTCAAACCGTGAACGCCGACCTAAGATAACTTGTACGCATGGGGAAATGAGTCACGCGGAAACAAAGGGTAACAAATGTTTCAACCTAAAAGTTTGTGATTTACGAACAAATTAACAAATACAGTGTAATAATAAAAATAAACAATGGACCACATGGCATAGTCTAGTGTTGGCACAGTGTTGGGGTACATTCTTTATCGTTTTGGAAGCATTAAGAAAAAAAATGCCATGCACGGCGTACAATGCTGGCGCAGTGTTTGCGAAAACTGCAAAAAAAATTTTCAGGTTAATCTTTTATTGGTAGCCATGGCTCCAAAAAAGCAGCATCAAAAGAGGTAAAGCGGAAGACTCTGCGAATCACAGTTAAAAAAAGAAATTATTGAAAATTCGAATTGAGGATTCGAACCCGAGTTCTGAACGGATTAAGTTCGAGTTCTGAGGTACCACTGTATTTCATAAACTGCAGATTTTTTATTCTTGTTAAGCATTGGAAAGTTGAGTGAACAACTATAAATGAAAGTCAAATAAAACAAGTTTACTTTATAACATGGAAAGAGTATGTAACAGTGCATGTCTGACATCATATTAACTGGTTGTGTGGTGATGGTGAGTCAAATTCTAGGCTGTCCTTTAACTTTAAATGCACTACTTAACTGGTTCATGATACAGAGCAGAATTTAATGTCCCTTGTTTAATGAATGCCTTGATTTTTCTCTGCTAAAGGAGGTTACTTTGGTGAATCAAAGATATGACATTTTCTTTTAATAAAGGTACTCAAATGGTGAACATACTGTAAATTTATTTGTTAGCAAAGAACATTGAGTGTATTTTTAGTAAATGTTAAGTGAGTAACAGGCAAATGTAGAAAATTTCAGTGTGTGCAAAAACTTTTGACTGGTAGTATGTGACATGTTAATATTTAATGACGCTGATGTTTATGTATGTATGTAAACACCACTTTCCTGAGTATCTGCTTTTCATGCCATAGAAGGCTTGTTTCGGTGTCCTGCAGGCCCCGAAGGTCACGCAGTACCCCTGCCCGGTGTGCAGCAGGGTGTACCCTATGCAGAAGCGCCTCACCCAGCACATGAAGACGCACAGTTCAGAAAAACCACATATGTGCGACAAGGTGAGGGACCTCGCACTTGGTGCGGAAGGAATTCAAACTCACACCACAGTTTTTATGTTTTCCAGTTAGTAATATATTAATTTGTAGAGTTGGAAAATATGCAAGAATATATTGGTGGATTAGGTAAGTGTTTCCCAAGCCGTTCCTCTGGGACCCCCACGCTGTCCACATTTTTGCTCCCTCCCAGCTCCCTGCCAGACCTCGACCCACGAACAGTCCTGTTCATGAACAAATCGGGTTACGATCCAGACGTTCAAAAAATTTTTGTACCGGTTCGCAACCCGTGTTTCAGGCTGCGAACACAAACATCCCCCAAAAGGGTTCACAGAAACGCCCCAAAGAACCACCCGAAACACGAAGAAGTGTACATTATGCCCAAGAACGGTTGTGGAATGTATAAAAAACTTGTTGTAGATGTATGTCTTTACTATATCTCTTCAGAAGTCGAACATCTGAAAAAAGAAAAAAATAGAGAGAGACAGAACGTTCTGTTATAGCGGTACCTTTCAGTGATTGATTAACATGTTTGTGATGGTTTTTAAGTGACATATCTGTACATAAAATTACAATACTTCATTAATAACAAATTATTAAGTAACTCCTATGTGTGTTATAAGTGTGTTAAGTGTGTTATATTCTCCATTCACACATAGTGGCAACTACATATTGTTTGTTTACAGTACAAACAAAGAAGTTCATCGCCATACAACACGTGGCATCACGAAATGTACATTAAAATTTCAGGCATATGAAAATAATGTACAGTATAATAAAATCACAAAAAAATTAATCACATTTTCGAAATTACTATACTGTTTTTGACTGTTCCTCAGTCTTTTAATGTTAATTGTTTAGTTTTTTTGGGGGGATGTTTTGTGCTTCTTTTGCGTGTTTTGGCGTCTTTCGAGCGACCTGCCCGCCGACAAGCGTACGCTCAGTTGTACTATTTTATTTAATTTAGCATTATTTGTGTATAATTAAGGTTATTTTAATTTAAGTCTATGTTCTTGGTCACAGAAAAACATAAATTAAAAAAAAAAAAATCAGTGTTTGTGAGGTTTGAACGAATTATTTGTATTTACATTATTTTAAACGGGGAAAAATTGATTCAGGTCGCAAACTTTTCAGTTCGCGAACTGAGTCCTCGAACGAATTAAGTTCGTGAGCTGAGGTACCACTGTATTTAGATTCCTACCGGGAGCTGGGTGGGAGCAAAAATGTGGACTGTTTGAGGGTCCCCGAGGACTGGGCTGGAAACACTGGATTAGGTAATTATATTGGGAGCTCCACGCATTACTGGCCTGTGTGTGAGGGTGGGAAGAAGAACTTAAAAGGCGTTGATAGCAGTAGCAAAGTCATGTGGGGGGCATCTCTCACCAGCGGGGAGGAAAATAGATGGAGCAAAAGGAAACTGCAAAAGAAAGCATTTCAGTCTGGAAAAAAACAGGACCTGGGGGAAAATGTCACATTTGAGAAGTGGAAATTGTGGCCAAAGGCATGACCGGAACTCTTTGGAGAACCTCTGTTAAAGTTTGAAAAATTAGGACCAAGTACTGAGGCCGAGCAAGGTAGGCCTATGCTGCAAAAAACAAAGCGTGTGGCTCTTTTTGTGTGGATTTGTTTTCCGGATCTTTGCAAGTGTGAAACGGATTATCATTTAAGAAATTACACATTGATGTTTGAGATCAAGGCAGCTGCTTTTAAAGTAAATTACTCGTCTGAGATTTCTTCTTTCTATTCTATGAAAAAATTGTTGGGAAATGCAGAGGTATATTATCATTTATGCAATGCATACATTTAATCTGTGCATAATTAATGACCGATACAGCCTGTCAGTAGGGCATTAACATTGACTCCTGTGATAGGCTGCTGTAGTCACATGGGTATTTCAGGTGATTAACATTTATGTATTTTGTTCATTTTGTTTGTGTTTCAGTGTGGAAAGTCCTTCAAGAAACGGTACACTTTCAAAATGCATCTTCTCACACACATCCAGAGCTACGGCAACAGCAGGTGAGCAGGAAATCCAGTTGGCACTCATTGTAACTTTTACTCTCAGTGTTAGAATATGCTTCAGCACGTTTGTGTGCTAACGAATAGGAGAGCTGACGTTGCATGTTTCCCTCCAATCAGGTTCAAGTGTGAGTTCTGCGAGTATACATGTGACAACAAGAAGCTACTGCTAAACCACCAGCTGTCACATACAAGTGACAAGCCATTTAAGTGTGACTACTGCAAGTACTCTACCACCAAGGAGGACTTCCTGGTTTCCCACATGGCCATCAAGCACACTGGTGAGATGCCTGCTGGCGCTAACAGATGCTGCCTGCCAAAATCACCTTAACAGCCACTATACTCCCCCTAGCTTCATGCCACCTCTAAGATTTTTCTGATACTTCATGCATGAGCAGGTATTATTTTATTTTTGTTTCTTTGATTATCCATGCTGTGTTTTTGATTGTTATTATTATTATCAGGAAATGTCAACCATATAGGGACAAACGTGATTGTGGCAAGACTTGTCTGTGTCCATAGCAAAATGTTTTGATTGAGGGAGAAAAAAAACTGAGTGGGCAACATCTAAATACCATGTGTGGTGCTGACCTCTAATTATCCTTTAGTTCTTGTCAGTGCATTGGAGCTTATTAGCATGGCTTGTTAGCTGCCTTCCCACAGAGAAAGTGACACCATCCAGGGCTCCTGGTCTCCTTAACCCCCCCCAACCTGATCCATGACCCCTGCTCCGCCTCCCCAGGTGAGAAGCCATTCTCCTGCGACTTCTGCCACTTCATGACCAAGCACAAAAAGAACCTGCGGCTGCACATCCAGTGCCGCCACCTGGAGACCTTCGACGACTGGTGCCTGACGCATCCTGAGGAGCCCCCCCGCCGGCGCCGGCCCTTCTTCACGCTGCAGCAGATCGAGGAGCTCAAGCAGCAGCATGACCACACGCAGGCCGTGCAGGACGCTATTCGCGGGCCCATTGTGAGTCCCTCGGTGCCGGTTCATGTCCGCGGGGGGGGGGGGGGTAGGCCATGCAGGACGCCATCCGCAGGCCCATTGTGAGTCCCCCGGTGCTGGTTCATGTCTGGGGGGGAGGGAGCAGGCCATGCAGGACGCCATCCGCGGGCCCATTGTGAGTCCCCGGGTGCTGGTTATTGTCCGGAGGGGGGCAGGCCGTGTAGGCCATCCGTGGGCCCATTGTGAGTCCCCGGGTGCTGGTTCTTGTCCGGAGGGGGGCAGGCCGTGTAGGCCATCCGCGGGCCCATGGTGAGTC
>JAODLD010000136.1:10702956-10717196 GCA_026781065.1 Mormyrops boulengeri | reverse complement strand
TTTTTTTTTCTTCTTCTCCTCCCCCCCCCCACCCCCCCATGATCCCCAGACGCACATGGGCATGCATGCCTACCTGCGGCCGCACAAGTGTGAACACTGCAGTTTCGCCTCCAAGAACAAGAAGGACCTGCGACGTCACACAATGACTCACACCAATGAGAAGCCCTTCGCCTGCGAGGTCTGCGGGCAGAGGTGCGCAGGACGGGGGCTCGTCATGAGGCCAGTGTTGAAATAAAACCGAGTCTTGTTCAAAACTGAGACTTTGAGAGTCATAAACACTCCATGGTTCCTTCTAAAGCCGCGAATGTTCCGTTTAGAAGCAACCATGTTTAAATCAATGAAAGCAGGTAGGTTAGTGGGAATGGCGACATCATCAGGCTGTGGGTCCATAAAGGGGATCCTGGATGTTTATTGGACAGAAACCCTCTTAGCAAACCCTCAGTTGCTGGTGTCTAGTTTTGTAAGCTTTGTCAGCTCAGTAAAATTATCTATTGAGATGGAAGACAATTAATCTTATTATTTGTACTCCTGAGTGTAACCTGTACAGTTAGGGACACAGTGCTTCACTGTGGCAGATGGTTGTGTGTGTATATATGTATTTTTGATTGGAGTTTCAGAAGTAATGCTGCAACCCAGCCTCCCCCCCAATCCTGTGCAGGTTCAACCGTAACGGACACCTGAAGTTCCACATGGAGAGGCTGCACAGCCTGGACCCGCCCCCACGCAAAGTGCGACCAAGCTCGTCTCAGCAGGCCATCATAGTGAACAGTGACGAGGAGGCACTGGCCACGCTGCAGAGTGAGTGTCTCCTCCAGGGCGGCAATCTCACCGGCCCACCCTCTCTCGTGGCTAGAGTCTCGGAGTCTCGTACTGTCACAGATTTTCAAAGTAGTTTTCAGGTTTATACTTAGACGTTTGGCAATAACATGATTACAGCTGCTGTTTCCTAGAGTAGGGATGGGTGATGTGTATGATACAGTAATGCACGTGTGGCGGGGGGGGGAGGCTTCTGTTTGGATGTTCCAAGTGACTTGTTTTCAGTGACTGAGGATCAAGCAAAAATCCTCTGAACTTAATCCAATAGAAGGCTATTAAGAACTTTCATTTCCATGTCATGGCTAAGATTGCACCGCTTGTCCCTTTACCTCCCCGCTGTCCCCTCAGCAGCTCTGCAGGCCGGACAAACAGTCCTCACCCCCGAGCGGCTCCAGCAGGCCCTGGCCCAGGAGCATATCATTGTAGCCCAAGAGCAGAGCCTCTCAGACCAGGTAGGCACCGAAGACTCCCGGACCACAGTCGGCTCAGTCTAATTCTACTCACTTTACATGTATTGTGTTATTTGTGATGATAACCTGATGAAAGTTGGAAATAAGCAGCCTGGCTTTTAGGTGCTGAGGGCAGACTTTGTGTTTGCAGGAGGAAGCTACGTACATCCAGCAGATCACCACGGTGGATGGGCAGACCGTGCAGCACCTGGTCACGGCTGAGAACCAGGTCACTGAGGTCGAGTGTCAATTACGAGAATATTTTCAGTCACTTTTGTCAGTGATGTCCGAGACAAAAGTTTGGAAATCAAAGAGTTTCTTTGCTTGCTGTCTATGCTTGCGTGGGTGTTCCTGAAAAATTAGAAAAACTCTGCTGGTTCGGAGCACAAAGCTCACCGTGATTTCTGGCCCCCTCACTCGTTCTTCCATCCTCATTTTAACGTGCCCCTCACTGCCACCTGCAGGTTCAATACATAATCTCCCAAGATGGAGTCCAGCATCTAATCCCACAAGAATACGTGGTCGTTTCTGAAGGCAACCACATCCAGGTACGGGTGGCATTAGAACGGAGAGCAGAGTGTTAGCATAGTCACGATGCTTCTCTTACTCTTCTGCCTTTGGCTTCTCTACTCTGGACCAGATGCAGGATGGACAGATAGCTCACATCCAGTACGACCAAGGAGGAACTTTCCTTCAGGAGCAGCAGGTGGGACATTAAAGCGGAGTGAGGAAACGATGCCTCAGTTCTGCAAGTAACACCATGCTAGTTAACCTGTAGGGTCGCTGGTGCACTGGGTTAATAGATTCGCTTAACCAGGAGCATCTTTTGAACTTTTATGTCTGTGGCCAGGAACTCAACGAACCATGACCATGTATTTGTCAATCTCTGTGCAGATCGCCCTGAGTCATGATGGCCATATCCAGTACGTACCTATCAGCTCTGAGCAGCAGATTGTCAGCCAAGAGGATCTAGAAGCTGCTGCCCACTCTGCTGTGACTGGTACGTCTGCCCTTCGAAGATGGATTTCAAAGAAATTGTGAATTTCATGAGGAAGAGGGGCTTAGTTAATGTTGCATTCTTGGGAAACAAGTTAGAGATGGCTAGCTATAACATTATGTGACTAAGCGGTTTGTTTTAGTGGTTTTCGCTTAGGCGGTCACATGACAGTATGGGAACGTCAGATACGCTCATAATGCTGCTTTATCTGCGTTACAGCCGTGGCGGATGCAGCCATGGCACAGGCGCAGACGGTGTATGCGACGGAGGCCACACCGGAGCAGCTGGAGCAGATGCAGCAGCAAGGCATCCAGTACGATGTCATCACATTCACGGAGGAATAGTGGCCAGCTAAGAGACCTCCCTCACTTGTATCGGGCTCAGTCTAATAGGTCATGGGTCAGGTTTCAAATCTGAGTTTTAATAATTCTTAACAGTGTTCATTTCGAAATGTTAGCTTGGTGAAACGGTAACAATAGCAACTTTTCGTTTGTTTCGCTGGAGCATAGTATACCACAAAGACTGGGTGCTAATTCAGCAAGTTCCTTTGGGATTTTTATTTATGGTATTTTCTTTGTATAATATATAAAGAGAGAATGTAAATACTATAGCCTGTTCACAGCAAAAGGAAGGATTTAGTATGGTTTCTGTAGCAGAATGATGGTTAATTGGAACTTGTAAGGGGTTCAGATTTCTGACTCTGCTTTAATTACTTTTTTGTGATTACGATTCGATTGTTTCGCAGTGTTATGAGAATCCTGGCATGTACAGAAACAATGGACTTAAATAAACCAGTATAATTTCCTTGGCTCTGCGCACACAATACGCAAGATGTTTTTTTTATTACCTTTGTCTTTGGCTTGCAATATTGTAAATTCGATTCTCTTTCAGGAACTACAGCATTGTTGTAAATCACTTTGGACTACTGATAGGATACAGGATGTAAAATTTTACTTTGTATAGTATTGCTATTTTGTTCTTTTGTGAATTGCTACATTGCAATTGTACAGAGAAAAATATGAATATACTAAAAGCTTATACCAAAGTACACATTTCATTTACAGTAGTGCGCAACGCTTGTAACAAGTGTACAAAAAAAGATTAAAAAAAAAAGATATTGACCATCAAATTATATATACACATTTCCATTTGAGGTGATAAAGCCATTTAAATTTAACCTTTAAAATAAGTACTACAGTGTGTAAAGGGGCGACAAGTTCACAATTACGAATGTATATTCACAGGGATTTTTAGCCTCCAATCAATGTGATATGCAAGGAAAGATACGATTGATACAACACGAATTAGTGCTGTAATAATGTTAAGCATTTAGTTCTGTACACATTATCTTAAGGTTATTTTGATAACCGTCCCCAAATAATTCAGAGATTCAGAGCATTAAAGAGTATGAAATGATGTGCTCCCAAAATAACCATATTTCTGGTGCAGCCACCAAGAAACTGTAAATCAATAGCAATGATGAAATAATTCAATTGGTTGCTTCTACGTTAAATGAAAAATAAAACTGTTTGCCAGAAATAAAACGTCAAGTCATGCTTTGTGATTTTTTTTATTCTTTAAATATCTTGAATTTCAAATTTCAAGAAAATGGATTTTTAAATTATCTTTACCATCACACTAGCGTTTTGATCTTTATATGCACTGTAATTTCCAGTGAACACTGAAATGAAGCAGAACTGTTTAAACCATTTAGCCTGCTTCTAACTGATAGTGATCCGATATGTTCATAAAAAACAAAATCTAGCTGATTTCCAAGCTGTGGTTTTGCTGCCATTTTAAATAAACATTTCCAGCAAATACACCCTCTTACTTGTGCCTGACTTGATGTCAGTATCTGCAGGAAAAAATATCCACGGGTTGTTGCATTCATGTGATATTTGCACCATTCAGAAGCACTTTTGTTCTCGAAAACGTGGCGTAACTTTTTCTCTCACCTGATTTCATACATAAACAAACATGCAGGTCATTCTCAGTACAGGGTTCAAGTCTGTGACATGTTAGTTGCATTTCTGTCATCTCAATATTAAACTTTTTTGTGTTCATATTGAGGTAACTGCTCCTTTAAGAGACCGACTTTTCACATCAATCATATCAGCCATTATATTATATTTCCCTCAATAGATTGAGTACAACTTTTGTATGCTCACTAAGTATTAATACTTATTTTTCCTAATTTTCCCCACATTGTCTATAGTTGGCTGTGGTCAAGCTTTACATGTCATTAATAAATGTCCAATTAATTAATATTTTATAATATTAAAATATGTGCTTGAAGCACAACAATGCCTCCTTGACCAACTGATAACTTTGCTCACTGCAGGTAAATCGTATTTTCATCAAATGCTCGCTTTAGCTAAAAATGTCCACCTTGTCATAATTCTTTCATGACAGGGTCGACATGACTTTTATCAGCTCCCAAAGATTTATAATAAAAACTTGAAACACAATTAATAAAAGCCCAAGGAAAGAGACCCACAGTTCAAAGAAACCAAGGAAAACCATATATACATTGTGGCTTTCACACGTCTGGGCAAATCCTTTCTATCTTTCCCCTCCAACTGCCAAAGGATATCTAAGATTAATTCTGAAAAAAATCTGAGGCTGTACACATAGTCTATTTTGGGAATGATAACTGTCATGGGGTAAAGAAATTTTGCCAATTAAATTTCAAAGCTTATAAAAGGACAGAGTGGAACAGCATCTTCACAGTAATGGAGAGAATGTGCATTAAACATAATCGTGTTGAGAGTTGGGAAGACATCCGTGTCACAGAACCAGTTCCATCCGCGGGAAAGTGATTTTCGTGACCCACGTGTGCCAAAGAGGACGGTATGGCAACGTGTCTGTGTGCGTGTGCTTGAAGCCAAGTCTCTGATAGAGCGCTATAGCTGCCGTCTGGATGGAGCTGGTCCTCAGACCTATTCTTGAATACTTCCGCTCCCGGCAGAATTCGATGGCAGTCCGAGTCAGTCGGGTGCCCAGGCCACTACGGCGACAGGACGACGAGACGATCATGCGGAAAATCTCGCCACAGCTCTCTTGCTCCTCCTCCTCGCCATCATGCGCCTTCCTCACTGCGGCAATCATGCCAAAAATCCCAGTCTCTCCGTCCACTATGCCCTCTGCGACCCAAAAGCAGTTATCGGGGCTGTCGAGAAAGCTAGCCTGGATGTCGCGCATGTCTGTGAGTAGCTTCTCTTCAACATAGCCGGAGTAGGTCTCATGGCAGCAGTAGTACACGATCCCTACCCAGGCTAAGCCGGACATTAAGGCCAAGCTACAGGTGCATCCGTCCAGCAGGTAGATAGTAAGGGAGATTATTGTAGTCAGAGCCACATTGTCAGGATGACACATAGCCTTGAAGAACGCTGGATGTATGTGCTCCGAAATCCCAATGCGAAAAAGGGATAAAACCGCCGCCCTGTCAGACGGTTTGTAACGTCTGATCACCCACTGCACTGAAAGACATGGAAATTGTTAATCATTTGGTGCCTGTGCCCTACCAGTTCAGTTCACATAATAACAGTGTGACTTAAATCTGTCCCTCGCATTCATTGTAAGTGCCTCCCTTAGTTATTTGAAAGTTAAAAATAAAGTTAGTAAAAATATAACACAAAATGCATGCATCACCGAAACGTAAATATTTACGTGCCACCCAGTAGTTAAGTTGAAAAAGTCTCTAGAGCACACGCTAAAGGAATACCGATCATTTAATCACCAGCAATCTGAAACACTAAAGCAGAAGAGCACTAAAGAACATGTTAGATTGACTTACTTTCACATAGAATAACTACGTAAAAAATAAAATACGAAACTGTACTATATAACCAAAATACTCCCACACAGCTGGCTTGAATGTGCCCGAATACTTTGCGATCGAGCTAATGAAAGTAGCCCAGCCTTTACCGCGTGCGTGATCACGCGATCATGATTGGGCCAAATCAGTCACGTGACACACACAGCTGGAAGACTATGAAACAGGTGTAATGTGTAATATTTGCAAAATATACAGTTGCCCTAACTTTAAATAGAATAATAAATTCGTGATTTACACGTATTATAGTGTTAATTGTGAAATGAAAGATGAGTTTTGTAATATTAATAACGTCACTGAGAGCTCAACAGGCTGCAGCGGGTTGGGGTTTTGGGTTCGGGTTGGGGGGGGGATCAGAGTCCTGCACGGGTCCACTTTTGGACACCTGCACCCGAGAATTGTCGGACCAACTTAAAAAATTGCTTCAATTTGAAACACAAATGAATTGTTTTTTCAAACCAAGAAGTTAAACTTCCTTAAACTTGTTAACTTGATTTGAAAAAACTTAATTCATTTGTGTGTTGCCAATTGAAGCAGTTTTTTAAGTTGGTCCAACAGTTCACTTTTATTTCAGTGAATAGCCTCGATTATACAGGCGAGGCGATCGACTGAGAGTTGCAATTTGAAGTGTACCAATCAATTGCATGTCTTTTTAGACTGCATGCATCGCGAGGTTAAAGGGTGTCGTGAGGTAAGCAAGTTTCGACAATTTGGAGGAAAATAGGCGTAAAGTTATATCTGAATTTCTCCAAACGCAAACAGAGAAGTGGCCATAATTTTATGTTCGGATGTGTTACCGCAATTTATGCGCACAGTTATGACTCTGTCATTGTCTTGGTTACTAATGATTAACCAGCTCTGGAGTCGTACCTACAGGGCTGAAACCAGAATTTGAACCGAGGTCCAAAGTGTATGCCCTTCCCAGGTGTGCCTGTTTTCATCGTCGTTATTGGGGTTGCTGTACCTCTGTGTTTATGGTAGGCACAGGCATGCCTACCTACAGCTCTGGAAAAAATTAAGAGACCACTCCATTTTTAAATCTTCATTTAATCCTAGTTCTGCTGACATAATGCTACACTGAGCAGCAGGTTGCTTCCAGGTTCAGTATTTCTAAGTCGTACTCAAGAAGAATGTGAAGTAGCACAGTGGGAACGACCAGGAACCAACCAGGCAGAGGGCAGAAGAGACTTTCTAATGCCAGAGATGACCATCAACTTGTCCAGCAGTGCCTCATGAATCGGAGGATGACAACAAGTGACCTTCAAAAAGAATGGGAAACATTTAGTGGTGTGAAGTGCAGTGCTAGGGCAGGTTCGTAAAAGGCTCCTATAGAAGCAGGACTGAAGTGCCATAAAGCAAGGAAGAAGCCCTTCACTAATGAGAAACAGAGAAGAGCCAGGTTGGAGTTTACAAAAAAATGTATATTTTACACAGAAGCATAACAATAAATTGAGAAATCTGTGAAACTAAAAATGTTGCTGTGGTTTCTTAATTTTTTCCAGAGCTATATGTAACCACTCCCCAAATAAACTAAATTACAGTTCAGGATGTCTCAGTTTAAAGTGGGCTGAATGTGAAAGATTAATTTGGCAATTTCTGGTATATATTTCAACATATAGTGGAAGGTATACGTGAATATGATATATTTACACGATATGTTATATTTTCCAAGAAAAGGTAAATCTTAAGATGTTTCAGAACTAAGCTTAAGGCTTACTTTTTGCATGATGATATGCTACGTCAGCAAATCTTATTAATAAAAGGTAACTCATTTTAAAAACTGAAAGGATCCATTACTTGGCATCAAGAAATTTTGTCTGATAATAATCCGTTAGACACAACAAAAACAAAATGTACTTAAGTGTACACTGTGCATCAGATCAAATGGTCATTCACAACAGCAGGAACACATGCAAATGATTGTAGAGCAGAGCAGTCAGGGGGAGATTTATTGGTGCACAGACACGGCTGCTTTGCTTATCACAGGTTAGGTAGATTTCGGATAATGAAGGGATAATCTGCAATCAGACACGTTTTGTACTGCAATAGTTAAAAACAATACAAGAGTATTATTAACATGTACTTACGAAACATATAAGGTAATTTCTTTTCCCTTTTTTTGGTAACAATTTACTTGACGGGGCCAAAATACTTAGTAATAATTGTGTTACTACTGAAGTACAAATTATGAACAAATATAGTTGCTACTTGAGATAAAAGATGCATCACGATTCATTCATGATAAGTAAACATGACATTAGTATTTCACTTGTGTTAGGCCTATTCATCACTTGTTACGACGGACCGACCAGGGACCGGAATCGGCCCATTTTCAGCCTGCTCCGCCCGGACCAGAAACCGGCCGGTCGGTCTCATGTATTTCCGATACCGAACCGGTCCATTTTACACATGCAGCACACGTCATACACACAGCCACATGCCAACGTGTCGTTAGTGTGGATTAAGTCCGTCACTGTGAGTGAAGATGACACTGCAATTTGTAATATATGTAAAGCCAAAGTAAACCCCCGAAAAACAACCGCGAAATCAACATCGGAGGTGAACTTTAAACTGATTATCAAACATATACTAGATAATCTAGAGGAGAGATAATCATTAACATTGCAAAGCCAGCTAACGTTTTTTTCCTATGACAGAGTAAGAATGTTTTAGCGAAACTTTAACTCCCTGCGCTATAATGTCCGTGCAGTATGAAGGTAGATAGATAGATAGATAGATAGAGAGAGAGAGAGATACTTTATTTATCCCGAAGGAAATTTAGGATAGGTATGAAAAAGCCTGATCTTAATCTAGTTTACTAACGACGTAAGAACTGTGTGTGCGTAACATGCGACGTTGGTATTAATAATATTACCCTGCCCCTGTTATTATTTGGAAGGGAATAGTACGCTTAGTTGGAGGTTTGTAACCTATGGACTTTTTAAAGTCGAGAAAAAAAGAGAAAATGGTAAATTTCGTGTTATTTGGTGAATTTAAACATACTGGAAAATGACATAAGTAACTGACATTTGTTATTTAAATCTGTTGCACCTGCTCTTGTTTGGTAAAGTAAAATATGTCAGATAAAGTTGGGTGTACAGCAACTCATTTTCAGTTAATTGTTATTTGTACCTATTTCAAGTCACAGAGCACTTTATTTTGACAGTTAAGTTCGAGAAGATCCTGTATCTTATTGCAGTTGTTGTATATGCTGTCAATTATACTTCTTAGAAAGAAAATTGGAATCGGTAAAAATCGGAAATTCAAATCAGCCAAGAAAATTGCAATCGGTGCATCTCTACTTGTTACTTCAGTGGTTCCTTCAGTAGTTCACAAAGCTTTGCAGAATTAAGTTATAGTAACTACTTAGGATGAAAGATGCATCATGATTAATTAATGATTAATAATTGAGATCGGTATTTAACGTGTTATACACGAGTTGTTCCTTCAGTAGTTTACAGGTTTACAGAATTAACAGATATAGTAACAAATATAGTAACTGCTTGAGATAAAACATGTGTCATGATTCATTAATGATGAATTAACATGAGATCAGTATGTAACTAAGACTTAGTTTGTGGTTAATTAATACATAAGTAATAATGTTCTATTTTTTGTGCTCTGTCAAGCATAGTGTTACCATTTTTTTTAAAAAAGAGTAATACTAATCTTTTTTTAAAACAAACATAATTTAAGACCTTGTGCTGGCCAAATTGCTTATTACAGAATTGCTATATATAATTTTGCAACAAGGTACTACACATAAAAAACATTAAAACATAACAAATACTTCATTACAAAAATACATGTATAAGTGTCAGGGACAGTGTGATTTGTATTTCTTGATAATATCTCTTTCAGTCAAACATATTTCAATCCCACTCATTAGGAGACACATTAAGGTAAATACATTCGATTCAGTTCACATTACCCAGAGAAAAAATCTAACATAGTTTATCTAATGGAAAGGAAAGGACTGCTGTTTTTTTCATTTTATCTGTAATTTTTTTTGCAAGTAGTTCCAGGACTGTCAACTGTACATAGTCTGCTTGAACGACATAATTTGCTTTTCTTCCCGTTTTGTTTATCAATTAGTATATATGCATACAGTCCTGAGTCACAGTGCTTCCCTTTTTCTAAAACATGAAAATAAATAGTGCAAGTCACCTGCATCGAATAAAAGGAAACAAAATAACCAACAAAAAAACAAAGAAAAAGTTAAAAATAGGATGTTATTTTTGTTTTCTTTTTTCATTCTTATCAAATGATGGGTAAAAACTACCTTTATGTCCTTATAAAAGAATAGAGCTCTCTTATTGGGGGTTTAATAAAATTAGCAGGTAACATGACAATGATACTTGAAAGCTAAAGATAATGAAGTTTTGGCATCTTTAATCCAAATTTTTCATCAGCGTTGCGGTCCATCAAAGAGTCTCTTCCAACTCTGTGCTTCCATTTGTCCGATTCTTCAGCTGTAGGTGGTTCTCTTTATATCAATGGCCCGAAAGGGAATGGGCTTTTCTTTTCGTTTGAGAAAGAGAGGAATTTAAAGAAATTATTAATATAACTGTGAACGCAATAAAAAGTCAACTTTGAGACTCAAAATCAACTTTGGTTAATCGTTTTTTTAATGCTTACACCAAGTTAAATGGTTTTTGTATTACCTGGTAAAAGTACACATCTGTCAATCAATATGCTTAGAATTTAATTTTTAAAAAATATATTATCTAATTATCTTAAGGAGTCAGTACCATTTAACTCTAGATAGCATGCAGATTGTTATTGCTGTGGGGATAATTAGCATTGATTAAATGTTGAGTGAATTCACAAACTTTATTCAAACCAAACACATTACCTGAGGATGTGATATTGTTATTCAGTACTGATATCCCGAATTAGTGTTAGCTGACTGTAAGAATGGAAAGAGAGAAAAAAACTGCCAAAGTCGAAATTATCCGAATAAAATATTCTCCCATTTTTTAGCTTTTACAAAATTATAAAATAAACTTGGATAAATCTGTTCTGGAACTATCTTACAACAATGATTATGAGCTGAGAGTAATTTATTAATCATTCGTTAACAGTGAACAAATAGCATGTTCTGTTGTTCATAAGGGGAGGAAACTACACAGATATACAGCACCAGTCAAAAGTCTGGACATACTTGCTTTTAATGCATTTATCTCTATCTTAGGTTGTGATTCACCTTATAGTAAACCACCTCAAGGCAGTGAAGTAATACGAACCAAACATCACAATGGCAAAGACAAGTGTTCAACATCTCAGAGTTTTTTTTTTGGTGTGTTCATACTTTTGACCAGTACTGTAATTTTTTTTAAACACTGCACATGTATTTATTCTGTGAGAAAATTATTATTTTTATAGATTTCAGGCCTTCAGTTTTCCTTGCTTTGAATCTGAGCTTAATGGGTGTATCTTATTGGGTATGCACTATGGGCTTACAGTACACACCCTGATGTGTGGATTCGATTCTTGGACGTAAAATTGGTGTTTCTACCCTCTGTGTGCTTTGGGGCGGGAGGGGCTGTACTCCTTGTGCTTCCCGTGATAAGCCTCCTCCTTCACTGGACAAATAGTTATAGAGTCTGAATGGAGTTGATTCATACAACGGCTTAAACAAGCCTAATGAAATGCATAGTGGGAATTCTCATACTTTCTAACTTTTGAGTCCTAGAATTGCCCATTTGCCTCTTCTCTGTATGTTTACATTTCAGACAGCCGAAAGGGTGAAACCAGATCAAAACCCTATGGGCAATATTTACAACATAAACATTACGGATTCCCCAAAAGGAGACAAAGAATTTTGTCTGTATGTCACTTTGGAAGGAAAACATACTGAATGAAGCATAGATGTATTTTTTTCTTATTCACGAACAATTGATAGCATTATAAGTGGTGATAGACATTTGCTCAATTCATCAATGCACTTCTAGAAAATATAGTTTTTCTTACATTTACATCTACATTTATTTAGCAGATGCTTTTGTGTGAAGTAACATTTGAGTGATGTGCATATCTCAGATCCTGGGCAAGCCCAAGGGACACTTGGCGGAGGGGGGGATGGGCACTGGCCCAGCATACTTGGCATGTTGTAAATGAGACACAGTGGGGGTAGCAGGCAGCATTTACCATTGAAGTGCCCTGCTGGCCGTGTGTTGCTCTGCCGAGTGACTCGCGGCCAGAATTTGCTCAGCGGCAGAAACTTAGCCAGGTTCGCAGGCGCTGAGACAGCCTCACCCGAGATCCCTTCGCCCTGTGTGGAGGGAAAGGGGCTCGTCATTGGCAGGGTGAGTCAATCAACACCTGCCATGACATTATGAAGATCCAAAAACAACCCTAATAAAATAGGGAAGTACTAGACCACATTTATTGTATATAGATCTTTGGTTAGAATGTATTTTTTGAAACTGTGGCTCCGAAATGCTTCTTTAATAGAAATGTCCCACATTATATATGTTACTATCTGACTTTTGTGTTAAAATCAGACATTGTTCAGTTGCAACCTGGCAGGGATTTTTTTTGCAGATATCAAGACGGCCACATGAATGATGGAGAAAACCACAAGTGCGGTAATGTGTGAATCATAGCAGAAGTGAAGCGAGGGGCACCGGCGTACTGCGGGCATGTTGCTCAGCCAGTCGCACTGTCCGGCGGCGGCCAGCGCCGCTGCATGCAGCCTGCTGTATATCGCCTCTCCCTCCCGGGTCTGGAAGGTGAAGAGGCCCTCGCCTGTTTCGCACATCCTGAAAGGAGCAGACGCAAGATGTGGACACTCCGCTAGCTAGGGAGGATCATCATGGGAAAGCAAGAGGTGCCGATGATACTGTTAAACGCCACTGGTTTGCAAGACCATTTGATATTTCCAATTGTTATGCATACTGTTGTTAATATACTTTGCACTTTATCAACATTATATTCTGTACTGTTGTCAATTTGCAGATCCTCGTTCTCATATTGCATTACCTATTTAAAGCTTATTTTTTTCTTATTCTTATATTGCACTTTTTTGTCTTTGTATTGCACTGCTGTTTGTCCTGTGCCCCCCCACGCCCACGCACCATCGCCTCCCCTGTGAATGTGGCACAAGAATTGGAACGTGATTTAGCCAACCTGCCGGCCTCGATGGAGAACCACGTCTGTCCCTGGCCATAACGACGCAGGCCGGTCAGAGGCCAGGACACTATCTTGAGGTGGGGCTCAAACACATCCCATAGGGAGATGGTCTCTGCGGTGATCTGAAGGACGCACTCCCCGTGGAAATCCAGGTTTCGACTAGGCATTAAAAATACGTGGAATTCCCCTATAAAAAACAAATTGTCATATGGAAGCATTTGGAATTACTGTAGATACAAAGTTTACTGGTTTCACTATAAGAGAGGCGTGCAATGAAAAAACTGCAGAATGTTTGTATAAATGCATATATGCTTCCTGATTTATTTCTATTTTAACTTCAGTAATAGAAAGAAATATATGTTGCTGTATATATATAGTTTTATATATACAGTACACACACACACATGCGTTTCTCACAATAACAGCTCCATTCTAACAGGTATCAAGGTGTCTGTAGTCCCAGTGACCAAATAACCTACCACTTCCGCCTCTGTATACTCCAGTGGCCAACAAGTCGGGCTCCACTAAGTTAAAGTCATTCATCTTACTCTCAAAGCACTCTGTGTACAGAGCTTTGCACCATTCATTGGCTTCCAGCTCTGTAAGGAAGAAAACAGACATGAGCTCATTCAAATTAAGTCTAAAGGCGTGTACAGTAGCCCAAGTGTTAAGCGGTTGTTAGAAATGAGTGTATTTTCACGAGGTATTTGTACTAAAGTTTCAAACGAAGATCGTGAAGAGTTTGTTGAGGCAGGAAATAAAAATGTGAATGTCTGAGCCCTATAATACTTATACTGCAATGAAAAAATAAAATGCTCTGAAAATGTTTTAGTTGTTTTTTCTTACCATATTTTTAAGTTTTCAGTTGTTTTTTGTTGAAGTACTATTTGCTGCCAGATACATGGTGCAGAATGGTTCATGACTAGATTAATTAAGAACATAGAACATAAGAAATTTACAAACGAGAGGAGGCCATTCGGCCCATCAAGCTCGTTTGGGGAGAACCTAA
>JAODLD010000136.1:10679361-10700206 GCA_026781065.1 Mormyrops boulengeri | reverse complement strand
CCTCGTGCCCAGTGATGTGTGTACCCATTCCTCTTGCCTAGTGATGTGTGTGCCCCTGCCTCGTGCCCAGTGATGGGCGTGCCCCTGCCTCGTGCCCAGTGATGTGTGTACCCATTCCTCTTGCCTAGTGATGTGTGTGCCCCTGCCTCGTGCCCAGTGATGGGTGTGCCCCTGCCTCGTGCCCAGTGATGTGTGTACCCCTGCCTCGTGCCCAGTGATGTGTGTACCCAATCCTCATGCCCTGTGCTGCCTGGGATGGACTGTCCCATGACCTTCACCAGAACAAACAGTTTCAAGTTTTCTTTTTCTATGTAACCAAAATACCAAAACTCCCCCGCCCTACATCTTGTCTCTTCTATCTAAATATACCAGTGAAATGCAAAGGTAGAAGCCAATGTGTCATTCAGCCAACTGATCTTAACTAGAGCTATGACGCTACTTTTGTTTTTGTCTCTCACATGCTTCTCTGAATAGTGCATTGTGGAAATTTCACAGGCTAAAACAATAATTTGTCATGTTACAATAATCCAAACACTAGCATTTTTAAGAATTTTTGATGAAAAAAAAATCTTCCCAATCTTTAATCAACCTAACATGTCTGTTTTTCTCTACTTTTCTTGAATATATTTCAAGACTTGATAAGATTTGAGACAAGTGTTGTGGTTTTTAAAAAATACGCTTTACGAAATATGATTTGCTATGGGGAAAAAGTATTAAAAATGAAACACTCTGTGGTCTGTATGATATCCAGCATCTGCAGCTAAACATGATTCCTTAATTGGTGCCTTGATTGATCTGTCAGTCAAGATGCAGATGCAGCTTCATCATTGCACAGAAGACCCTTACTTTTTACCTTATTTGTTGTTAAGGACTCTAACTCGACAAGGTGACTTGCCTTGTGATAACAGTGGAAGCGTGCTGCTCGTTCATCCAGGAACTTCTCTAGCCGTCTTGGGCCTTTGCTGGATGCTCTCTTTAACACCAGCCAGCACCTCTGGTAGATCTTCAGAGATGAGAAGAACAAATGAGTCTGACATATGCATTTCAATACTGGATAATATAACTGATTTCTCAAAGAGACCTCTATTAGAAAGACCTTCACTAACAAAATATCGCTGCCACTTAAAGTCTACAACTTCCAAAAAACAATCAGCCTGTCAACGATAAAAATCCAGAACTGTTAACACTAAATGTAATTTATATATTTACATTCCACACTATGCTTTTGCAGTTGCTGACAGTCTTACAAATATAGTGAGACAAGTTGTTGCTTAACATGTGGCTAAAGAGTTCAAGTTTCGCTAAGTTTATTTTAATCTCCTGTTGAATTGCACAAGCCAAATTAGGGCCTCTATCTGTAAGGCGAAACCAACAACTGGCCCAGATTCCAGCCCCATAACGTACTTTTTCCAAAGAGCTTTTAACTCAAGAAAAGATGATACTGGGAATGGATTCCCAGCATTTCGGTGTGTGATCACAGGTGTGCTTTCTTTTTTAGCTTTGACAGAATCCTGAAAAATAAATATACCTTTTGCACATCAGAATCACCTGTATTGCTGTTTGTTTCCAGTGATTCTAAGAGATCTACTGATAAGAAACTGTCTGTAATTTAGCACAATCTCCTTTCCACTGCCTGTCAAACATGCATTAAAATGTAGATTTAATTGGATGATTCCATAAAGGGTTTCTAAAAGTTTTGCCTACTGTGTGATTCTATGAACTTTGAACCTTTAGAGGTTAAACAAAGAGTACATGTGAAACCTTATTAAAAAGTTATTTTTAGAGAAATCAGACCTTTCATTGTACTAAAAATATTCAGTTACCAAACGAGATTACCACACTGCTAAAAATAAAAGCATAATGCCTTACATTGTACTGGCATACTTGATGACAAGGCCTGGAACTGATATACGCGTAAATTTTTATCAATTTTCTTAACCTATGGTTCAGTCCAATCCATTGCCAGTTGATTTTTTGCCTGTAGTTAGAAGTTGTTTGGCTTGACAGTACTTATTTTTTTCATGTCAGAGGTCTATCGCCAGACAAATTGTATATTTGCAAATGTACAATTGTTTCACACATGTGTTTACTGCACTGGCTTAATATTGTCTGTAGGGACAGCACAGATCACATTGGATAAGGGCCTCAACTTGCTGGTGTCCCAAGTCCCAGAAAGGACACTGCAGTTGTACGCATTAATTTAGTGCTTTGCGGAAATTGCATAAGAAATTGCTCTATAAATAAGTGTAACTGTAAGCTAGGTAAAGTCTTTGGTTAAACTTAAGGAAGCTAAACAGCTAATCTGTCTTGATTGCCAGCATTTAACTGCTACTGCACAGTGTTAAATTTGCTGTAATTCCATTAGGGAAACTGTTAATACAATTCGGAAAATGTGTTTTTTTTTTCATATTAAATTTTTATCATTTGCAATCTACAATTAAAGGAAACTGTACTTTTCTGGTGTTTCATGACACATCAGCTAAATTTGCCTCAGCCTGTAAGATGTGTTACTGGGGAAATTACACCATGACAGAGGGCACACCTGGATCACATGAACAGATGTTATTGCTTCTGATGACATAAAGCACCTTTAAAGACTCAGTATCACCATCTGTTTTTCAGTCTGTGTGTGTACCCTGCCAGGTAACCTTAGGGTCCTGGGAAAATTCCAAATCTGGCTCTCACAATCTGGTAGGCCAATCATATTGCACTTGGCCGTGCTAGCTGTTTACTCCAGCGAATCTAACTAGCCGCTAAAGCAGATCACCTGCTTCAAAAACTGATATGGCAAGAAGTGAACTTGTGAACTTTGTATTATAGATTTTTTTTAAAGGATATCATTGTATTTGTTGATCATAGGGATTTTTCTGAACTTTACAGTCCAGAATATATGTCAATAAATCCTTTATTTTAATCAGTTATTTTAACATACGATTTCCATTCGAAGCACTGTCTTTGGCATGATTGTAATACGATATAAAATTATAATAAAAACATCTGTTTGCATGTAAAACACTGGAAGATTTTTTACTTGCAAAAATATTAAAATCTTTCTGCACAATTAAGTCTATGAAGTTCAGTTCATTCACTTTTATTTATCTGAGTGGGATATCTCAAAGTGGCAAATCCTAATTTTTCAATAATGCTGCTAATAAATCTTATTCCATTCATACTCATAAGAGACCAGTCATATCAGCATATCACCTCAATGTAAAATCACTTCTCAGAATATGTCAACAAAGAGAGAAAATAAAGCACTCTTTGTTGAAGATCACTATTGTAATCATGTGTTCTATCATAAACACTTTTCAGTTTACTTATGTCTTAGGAAACATATCTGCAGAAACATCAAATAGCAGCAGAAACGGGCAGAAGATAGAAGAGGGGCAGCGGGATGGGCAGGCTAAGAGATGTCACAGACTCACCCGAAAGTGTCTGCTCTGAATCCTCACATATCCCTGTTTCACAATGTCATTAAAATTTGCGGCCATTGTTTGACGCCGTCTTGTCCCAGGAAGAAGCGTGGCCTCGATTGTGTCTCCACTCTTATCCCAGTGGGCACTAAGCACTCTGTTCCAGATGGCAAACTCAGCAGATGCTCGATTACAATGGTCCCGGACATATGTAACGGCCCATAGTGAGGGGGAAAGACGGAGAGGCGGTTAGTGTGGGTGAGAGAGAGCCCAGGCGAGGCATCTGAATGTCTACCAGGACCAATCTGGCAGCTCGCTCTAAGGAATGTACGTACTTGCCAAGACTCTAAATGGACGCCAAGGGGGTCTTGTCAACTGCAGGCTATTTCAGCGTCTCTCAGAGATTAAATATAACATTCAGTGTCTGTGGAACTTCCCAAAGGTCAATATAATGTTGACCAAATCTCCATGAATTTGTTCAGACTGATTTTCATTATTGTGTAATGTTGTTCTTGATCACCCATCACCATTAAAAATGTCCCTCTCTCCCATCCCTTTCTTGATAATACAATAAGTAAAGTATGATCCATTAGGAAAATTGTTAGGAGTAATTTTGAAAGACAGTTCTATGGAAGATATTTTTACATAAATGGTTCTTGGACGGCAGTGGTATTTTGTGATTTTTAATAATTTTTTTGGTAAATACAGGATTCTGGAGAAACCAGCAATGAACTAGATAAACAGAAATAAGTAAAATTCCTGAGTCAAAACTCAGGATGAAGCTAGCAAATATGTGAAAATACAGCCACGGCATGGTCATCAGCATTGCTATATTCTAAGAAGTAAAATAAGAGATTAAAATATAAAAAGCATGTAAACACACATAGTGTGGCACTGAATGTAAAACACACCAACTGAACACAGATATGAATATTCTGAACCGTACATCACACAGAAATGAGACATGAGAAATAATCAGTGTCACAGATGAAAATGCTCAATACAAAATATCTTTAAAATTATATGTAGGTTCACATTTCATGGTCCCCAAACACAAGTAAGAGTTGGGGTCTCTTCAGACTTTTGTCTGAAGTTCAATTAATACATTTGAATTTTGATCTGGACTGGATTAAAAATAAGTAAATAAAGAAATAAATAATAGTTTAAAGGCAGATTACATTTCTTTCAGCCCCGCCATGGTTGCCTGTGTGTGGAGTTTGATATTTGATAATTTCTCCTATTGGGGTATTAAAAGGAATAATAAGATATTACAACTTCAAAATGTTTTCTAACATTTATTATTATTTGTATTTTTACTTCATAATTTCATATTAAAATGTTGCCTATTATTGGTGTGGTAGTCAAATTAAAAATCAGCCTCTCTGATAACTCAGAGAGTCACTTAGAATAAAAGTCCGGACCTCTCAGTTGCAATGTCCAACTCTACATCCACATAGGCCTATTATCTATTGTGCCAGGGCAATGACAGTGATGCTCGCCGGGGCGCCACATGGGCTGGGTCTGGCCCTGGCTACTGCTGAATACATAAGTCATGGTGACAGCTGGATGCAGTGTAGAAGTGGGTGGAGCATATGGGACAATTATTATAATAAAGAAGAGTCCAATCTGTCGATTAAGGGAAAAATGAAGCATAGATGTATGTTTCAGCTCTCTTTGTTTAGCTATATAATAATCATTTCATTACTCAGGGTCGTAAACGTATAACACAACATTAGTTATATGCCTGACGCTGAAGGTCATCAACACCACTTTTATCACTGAAAATAGCTCACAACGTTGCTCTTGGGGTGTTGAAATCACCAAATCACATTTAGAAAGCATACTCATCAATAGTTAATAATAATTACAACAATCTGGTACACACTTCTGCCAATACCAGCCCTCGCAGCAACAATTTACACACATGCCAAAGCCACGTGTAGTCGTGTGGCCATGGGGTATAAATAATGGCAGGCATCCTACAAAACAGCTGGACCCCGAAAATATCATGCCGACAGACGGCTATCCATCTTAAAACCCTCAGATACCGTATTAACCCCATTGCATAGTAACAATGCCATGGCAAATATATATATATATGCCAGAGCATCAAATGCGATGGAAAAAAACTCTGCTTAATACATAAGCATGTGCATAAACATGATCAAATTAAGGCTTATAGATCCGGTTAATATGCTTTAAATGTTTGTTACTGCATGTGAGAGCATCACTAGACATTCATGGAAAAAAGAATTTAAAAAAATCTTAGAATATATTATGCTTTCCGCAGTTAAAGAGAAGCAAATCTGTTTTAAATACAATGGGCTGGGACTGCAATATATGACTATATCATAGATTCCCAGATTTCACATTTCACTTTACCAATAATGTCAGTTTTTACTTTGAAGAATTTCACTGTTTTGTGAACAGGGATGGTGACCAATTTAGTAATATTAATATGCCAATTGCCTAATAAAATAGATGTGCATTTGAAGCGTTGCTGCGCAATACAAAGAAAGTTTGAAAACTGTACTTTAACAAAGCTAGATTAATCCCAGCATGATTGAATGACCTTTACCGCAGTCCGCTAGATGTATTTATATATTACTGTCAAGTGACTAGCGCCACCTAGTTGTTGAATGGCATTTTGTCTCTTAGGACGCTATAACAGCATAGGGACCTAGTCTCTCATTTGTCAGTAGGATATACTGTGTTTTACAAATAAACAGTGAAAATAACATCACTCAAAAGTAATGGCCTTTACATTCTATATTGAGTTTGGGAGCTGTTCAGCAGTTAGGGTAAGGCAGGGTTCACCCTGGACGGAGCGACAGTCTATCGCATTTTTACAACCTATATTTACAAGTGACAAAATACTGGCCTCAGCCCAATTCATATTTATTCTGAGGCATGCAAAGTTTGTGAGAAGTGAATGGTATAAAGTTGCAGACTACTGGTCAACCTGCCAAATATCACACGTTTGGTATTTACCGTCTCCTAAATCAAAGAAGTAATGCATTTCAATATAATCCAATATTAGCTGTTTGAATTTATATACATCACAAATCATGTAGCTGGGTGGGTAACACTGCAGGCTTACATCTGTGGCCTCCTGGTGTAAGTGGAGCTGTCATGTTTTTGTGGATTTTCTACAGCAGTCAAAAAACAGAAGATTGTGTAAATTTCCTGTCGTGTGTCAAGGTGTCCCCCTATTCTTGTCACCCCTTGTGTGTGTGAGAGTGTGCACCCCTCCAGGGTGTCCCCTGCTCTGTGTCATCTGCTTTGTGCATGCCAGAGACTCCCGGTTGACTGAATAAGTGGTGATGGGAATTGAATGCATGCATGCTTGGATGGATGGATGAATGGAAATCTTTAGCTTTTGTTGACATGTCTATATGAAAATGATAAATCATCAAAACAAAACACAATATTAAACCACAACACACTCCAGGAAAAATAGGAGAGATGATGGTGATGAATGTGATGTTTAATCAGACACATACAGATAAAATAATAATGAAGTACTTAGAAATCCACTCAGCAATCATAAAACAACTTAAAACACAGCAAACAAATTTATGTACAGAGACAATGCCCAATATACAAACAACTGTCCATTTTGCACCCACCTGGATTCACGTTTTGTCATGAAACAGTTTCTATATACTGGCTAGGGTAATAGGCATCGGGGCTGAAATACTCAGGGCAATAGACAATAGTTACTATATCTGAACCTATATACCATTCTGACTCATTAATGAGGTTGTTAGGTAATTAACGAAGGTTTGAAAAGGCACATTTTTGAACTGGGCTGAAAAAGATATAACATCCAGTGAGCGGCGATTCTCTGGGGCCCAAAATGCCTTGTTGATGGCAGAAGTCAGAGAAGAATGGCCAGACTGGTTCAAGCTGATAGAAAGACAACAGTAACTCAAATAACCACTCATTAAATCCAAGGTATGCAAAAGAGCATCTCTGAACATACAACACTCCGAACCTTGAAGCAGATGGGCTGCAGAAACAGAAGACCACACTGGGTGCCATCTGGACAAAAGAAGGCTAGAAGAGCATTGCCTGGTCAGATGAGTCTCATTTTAATGAGCATCGTTTAAATGCCACAGCCTACCTGAGTATAGTGGCTGACCATGTCCATCCCTTCAGGATCACAGTATACCCAGCTTCTAATGGGTACTTCCAGCAGCATAACATGACATGTCACAAAGCTCATATCATCTCAGACTGGTTTCATGAACATGACATTGAGTTCACTGTATTCAAATGGCCTCCACAGTCATCAGATCTCAATCCAATAGAGCCCCTTTGGGATGTGATAGAATAGGAAACTGACATCATGAAGGTGCACCTGATAAATCTGCATCAACTGTGTGATACTACCATGTCAATATAGACCAAAATCACTGGGGAATGTTTCAAGCAGTTATGCTTGACACAGCTAAAGAACTAAAGAAATTCAGGACTAAAGCAGTTCTGAAGGCAAAAGATGGTCCAACCCAGTACTAGCAAGGTGTAGCTAATGAAATAGCCAGTGAGTGTATACACCTGTAAGCAGAGGTGTCGTGCCCATACTGAAGTGATACATGCCCCCTCGGTTTTTTGGAAGTTTTGATTTTTTTTGTATTGAAATTGTATGACATGATTGTGCTGCAAACGCAGCACAGCTGCTTTTCATGTCATTTCCTAAATGTGTGCCTAGATTAAATATCTCATATTCATCTCCCTCCCTCTCCACTTCTAGTATGCACTGCAAGCATTTATTGGTGTAATTTGAGTTGCGTCCTCTTTTGAAAGTGAGTGCGTGCTGCTGCGTGACCAGGCCCTTTGTATTCACTAGGTGCTTTTTGAACTAAACATTCAAATAAAGTCAATCATCTTCTAAAAGTTGTACTATTAGGCTGCAGAAGCAGAGATGCGGTAAATATCAGGAACATAAGTCGATGTGTAACCTCAGCCCAACAATGCTGATAGAAGCTGATAACTGAGTACGAAGGTTAAACTCCTGCGAAAATTAGTTCGTTAACTGTCAAGCTATTGAAACAACATATTCTGCAAATCTGTAGTTTCAAAGCATGTAAAACACTGATAAATAGACATTACTTCAAGTATCATGTGTAGTGAAGGCTAAACATGCATAGCCTAAATGAGCACCTTTTTCTAAAGCATAACCTTGTATTCACACTGGTGACAGATTAGTCTGTGTACTGTAAGTTCTTAACAACATTAGGAAAACACTGGATTTCTAAATTCCTTATGTGCTGTGTTTCATTTAAGCTAAGCTCCACTGCATTATTAGGTTGTTGCATCCTTTACAATTGTTGGTCAGCCAGATAGATTTTGTGATGCTGATCACAGAAATGACTTTAAAAAAATCACATCACAAAAGGTTTTTGAGAAACAGCCAGTTTTGTTATAATTATTGGAAAATGTTTAAAACAGGTCCTGGGTGAGGAGCCAGACGAAGTGCGGCTCATTAGACCCCTTATGAAGACAAACAACATAGATTCACATTTTCCCTCGCCCAGGCGCGGGTCACCGGGGCATGGAATGTCACCTCTCTGACGGGGAAGGGGCCCGAGCTGGTGCGCGAGGTTGTGAAGTTCCAACTAGATATAGTTGGGCTCATCTCGACGCACAGCATGGGCTCCGGAACCAATCTCCTTGAGGGGGGTTGGACCCTCTTCCACTCAGGAGTTGCTTGCTGGAGAGGCGCCTGTACATTGGGGTTTACTGCGGTGGATGAGAGGGTAGCCTCCCTTCACCTTTGGATGGGGGAACAGGCCCTGACTATTGTTTGTGCTTATGCGCTAAACAGCAGTTCAGAATATCCACCCTTTTTGGAGTCCTTGGAAGGGGAGTTGGAGAGCGCTCCTCCTTGGGACTCTCTTGTTCTGTTGGGGGACTTCAATGCTCACATGGGTAATGACAGTGAGACCTAGTGGGGCATGATTGCACTTCTGTGCTCGTCACGGATTGTCCATAATGAACACCATGTTCAAACATAACGGTGTCCATATATGCCCTTGGCACCAGGACACCCTAGGCCACAGTTCAATGATCGACTTTGTGGTCGTGTCATCGGATTTGCGGCCGCATGTATTGGACACTTGGATGAGGAGAGGGGCAGAGCTGTCAACCGATCACCACCTGGTGGTGGGTTGACTCTGCTGGTGGGGGAGGAAGCCAGTCAGGCCTGGCAGGCCCAAGCGTATAGTGAGGGTCTGCTGGGAACGTCTGGCGGAATCCCCTGTCAGAAGGAGCTTCAAGTCCTATCTCCGGCAGAACTTCGCCCATGTCCCAGGGGAGGGGGGGACATTGAGTCCGAATGGGTCATGTGGCAATCCCCGAACACCAGCGGTGAGGGATGCCGTCAAGCTGAAGAAGGAGCCCTATCGGGCCTTTGTGGCCTGTGGGACTCCAGAGGTAGCTGATGAGTACCGGCAGGCCAAGCGGAACGTGGCTTCGGCAAAAACTCGGTGTGGGAGGAGTTTGCGAGGCCATGGAGAACAACTTCCGGACGGCTTCGAGGAGATTCTGGTCCACTATCCGGCAGCTCAGGGCAGGAAAGCGGTGCAGCATCAACACTGTTTATGGTGGGGATGGGGCGCTGCTGACCTCAGCTTGGGACGTTTTGAATACTTCAAAGACCTCCTCAATCCCTCTGACATGCCTTCCAATGAGGAAGCAGAGTCTGGGCACTTGGGGGTGGACTCACCTATCTCTGGGGTGGAGGTCGCTGAGGTGGTTAAAAAGGTCCTTGGTGGCCAGGCCCCGGGAGTGGATGAGATCCGCCCGGAGTTTCTCATGGATCTGGATATTGCAGGGTTGTCCTGGTTGACACGCATCTGCGGCATCGCGTGGACATTGGGCGCAGTGCCTCTGGGTTGGCAGACCGAGGTGGTGGCCCCCCTCTTCAAGAAAGGGGACCAGAGGGTGTGTTCAAACTATAGGGGGATCACACCCTTCAGCCTCCCTGGTAAGGTCTATTCAGGGGTCCTGAAGAGGAGGGTTCATCGGATTGTCGAACCTCGGATTCAGGAGGAGCAGTGTGGTTTTTGCCCTTACCGTGGAACAGTGGACCAGCTCTATAGTCTCAGCAGGATCCTGGAGGGTGTGTGGGAGTTTGCCCAACCAGTCTACATGAGCTTTGTGGACTTGGAGAAGGCATTCAACCATGTTGGACACGACTTAAGGGTTGGACTTCGCCAGGGCTGCTCTTTAGCAATGATTCTGTTCATAACTTTTATGGACAGAATTTCTAGGCACAGCCAGGGCATTGAGGGTGTCCGGTTTGGTGACCTCAGGATTAGGTCTCTGCTTTTTGCAGATGATGTGGTTCTGTTGGCTTCATCAGACCATGGTCTTTGGCTCTCACTGGGACAGTTCGCAGCGTATGAAGCAGCTGGGATGAAAATCAGCACCTCCAAATCCGAGACCATGGTCCTCAGCCGGAAAAGGGTGGAATGCTCTCTCTGGGTAGGGGAGGGGGTCCTTCCCCAAGCAGAGGAGTTTAAGTATCTCGGGGTCTTTTTCACGAGCAGGAGATCGACAGGCGGATCGGTGCGGCATCAGGAGTGATGCAGGCGCTGCATTGGTCTGTCATGGTGAAGAAGGAGCTGAGCCAAAAGGTAAAACTCTTGATTTACCAGTCGATCTACTTTCCTACCCTCACCTTTGGTCATGAGCTGTGGGTAGTGACCGAAAGAATTAGATCGCAAATACAAGCGGCCGAAATGGGTTTCCTCCGTAGGGTGGCTGGGCTCTCCCTTACGGATAGGGTGAGAAGCTCCGTCATTTGAGAGGGAGAGAGCCACTGCTCCTCCACATCGAGAGGAGCCAGATGAGGTGGCTCGGACATCTGGTCAGGATGCCTCCTGGACGCCTCCCTGGTGAGGTGTTCCAGGCATGTCCCACTGAGAGGAGGCCCCGGGGAAGACCCAGGACATGCTGGAGAGACTATGTTTCTCGGCTGGCCTGGGAACACCTCGGGATCCTCCCGGAGGGGCTGGATGAAGTGGCCGGGGAGAGGGAAGTCTGGATTTCCCTGCTTAGACTGCTACCCCTGTGACTCGACCCGGGAAAAGCGGTAGAAGATGCATGGATGTTTAAAACACGGGTATTTCGCATAACACTGGACAACAAAGATTTTTTTCATGGATCAACTAAGGGGTGCTGTTTATGTACTTTTTAATGCTGATTTAAGAAATGCACTCAGAATTTTGCTCTCACCCATAGTTTTTCAATAGTGTGATTTTTAGACTGTTCTGTATTAATAGTATATAATTCCTTATTAATAATGTATGGGCATATTTAAGTCTAATTTAGGAAAAAAATAATTTTTATTTATGAACATTTTAAGGACTTTACATACAGTCCAAACAGTACTGAAAATCTGCTTTGCCAGTGCTACAGGCCCTCAAAAAAGGACACCCCTGACTGTACATCAACACTTTATATTGATATGTGTTCTTTAGCATGTTAGTATATTTCGGCTTATATGTTTTTTGTTATAAGGTGTCTCGAATGTGATGGGAAGGTAAATCTGACGGAAAATTTAATTAATCAAATAACTTCTTAGACTACAATATAACGTGCATTGCCATAATGTCCTGTAGGTGGCGCTGAAATTATATTTAATTCATTGTTCACCTCATCTGTTCCTGTTTCTGCAACACAATGTTTTCCTACTTTATAATAATGAAGTTTAGTTAAGAGTAATTGTGGGCGAATGTTGTGGTCATATTGGGCCTATGTGTTTTTTGGGAAATTACAATTTCTTAGATAAGATAGTTTTATGGTTTCAGACATATTTAGCTCCTTTTTATAAAATAACTCTTCAGCAGAAACAAAAGTATCAGTTTTGTTTTCTGATAAATTTTCTTGTCTATTTTTGTATTCAGAGGGGTAGATGTGGTACTTAAGTGTGAAATTTTTATGTGCAGTCCACAAATGTGCTGTTTACTTGCGCAATGTGATTTCCTTATTAATTTACAATGTATGAATGTGTAATGAACTCCGTCTTATATGGTACACAACGGTAATATGCAGGCCTTTACTGTAAACATTAAATGTTAATTATCTAGGCATGAATTTAAATAGTAATATTATACATGAAAACTGTTCTGTAATGACTTGGGCAATTCTGAAGCACTTTTTAAATAGAGGAATGAATTCAGAAGTGTCACATTTTGTTTTTAACAAAATTGTAGCTGTGTTTTAGGTGAATGACATGGGCTGAGGGCCAAAGTAAAGAAAGTTGAGAAATCCCGGAGGTTTACTCGGAGGTTAAGGTTACCGATGCCTACACTTACGTAAACCTCCACTTTGTATCTGTTATGGCCCTCATTAATAACGGAGATTTAAACACTGGCGTTTTTTAAGGGGTTTATAAAAAAATATTAAGTGAAAATTTTGAACCATTTGAGTCTTATTTCCTAATCTAAAAGTGCAACTTTCCATTGTTTTCAAAGCTTGGGATGCCATTGTAAATTCTGTAAATGTAAAGGATATGTATATAAAAATTACATGGAATTAACGATTAAATAATTTGTACAGTTAAAAATCTCTGAAAAAAGATGCCGCTATTGTGATTTTTGTGTTCATTAAAGTTGTCTTTGCATAAAAATATTAAACATATTGTTTATAGCTGGCTGAATAAATTATGATTTATTACTATTAAATGATGATTAATTACTATTTGTATTTGCTTGCTTTTGAAAACTGTAGGCCTATTCATTATACTCACCATTTCTTGTATTTTTCCGAAGTACGTTTAAATTCTCAGGTGAATGGTCTGCTTGCAGATTACAAAAAGCCAATTTGACACGATTAAATACACATAAAATCAATTTTGAATACTGCAGCTGCAGACATTTATATGGAAAAATATGCATTACATATTACATCTCAGCAAATGAAAAACAGGTGGAATTGGTGCCATGGAAAACCACTTATCGTGCTTAAGCCAACTCAATGTTGTGAACTACTGTCCGCTTTCATCCTCGTTTTGCAACATGTTTGCAGGAGATCTTTGGCTCAGTGTCTCAGACGGCGGCAATGACTAAATACAAATATTTAAATTGTAATCTCATCTGAAAGACTGTCTGCAATCCGTTTTTAATGTGTGGAATTTGCTTTGATTACCCTGATCAGTAAATTAAATTCAAACTACACCATTGCAATGGGACAGAATATCAATGTTTTACAATTAATACGTATTATATACTGAATATTATGAAGTTCTTTTGTGTGAACAATTTTCCCCAAAAAGTTTAAGTTTATATCATATTATTTCCAACATGTAATTACAGTGCTTTCATTTCATTTTATTTTGTATGCATACAATTAAATGAAACACTTCTTTCTCGACAGGCACAAATCTTATGTCATTAAAACAAATGTGTCCCTATAAGAGTAATTTTAGTAATTTTACATTATTTCATATTTTTTCACGTTTTTTGTTATATTATATTAAATTATATTATAGACGGACCAGCCAAAACAATTAAACCACAGGCGATTATCTCATTACAATGGCACCTGTTAAGGGTGCCATTATATATTAGGCAAGTAAACAGTTCTTGAAGTTGAGGTGTTTGAAGCAAGAAAAATAGGCGAGGAGTGACTTTGACAACAGCAAAACTGTGATGGCTAGATGACTGGGTCAGAAAGTCTCCAAAATGGCAGGTCTTGTGGGCTGTTCCCAGTACCCAGTGGTCAATACCTACCAAAAGTGGTCCAAGGAAGGCCAACCGGTGAACCACTGACTGGCTCATGGGCGCCCAAAGGCTCATTGATGCACTTGGGGGGTGAAGGCTAGCCTGCCTGGTCTGATCACACAGAAGAACTACTGTAGTACAAATGATGAAAAAAATGTTCAGGAATGGTTTGAGGAATATGAAAAAGAGTTCAAGCTGTTGAATTAGCCTGCAAATCCCCCAGATCTCAATCTGATTGAGTCATGGAGATCCCACCTAACAACTTACAGTACAGAACTTAAATGATCTGCTGCTAGGTCTTGGTGTCAGATACAGGAGACCCCACGTATCCACAGGTGATATGTTCCAAAATCCCCCAAATGCGGATAGCTGAAACACGGGAGACCATCTGCAGACGCCATAACATGAATTTTATGTGTTCTTACATATGGTGATTGATAAATTGCACAGAGTATGATATTACCAATATTTAATACAGTAATAATAAAGTACATTGTACATTATTGTACAGTACTGCACAGTACCATACTCTCAAATGAAAGGGATTTGATGATTTAACATAATTCTCAAAAGACTAGAGTAATGAAAAATATGCATCATGGGATGATGGATCAATGAAAATCATGCTTTTCATACCCCTCAAAGGACAAAGGAAAAACGTAAAAGCACTGCCTCTTCAATACATTTATTGGAGCACATTAAACTACAAATAACTGAAACGACAGTAACTAAAACCACAGACATTGGTCTATTGAACCGAAGGAAAGCCTTCAGAGACCTTGTGGAGTCCATGCCTTGACGGGTCAGAGCTGTTTTGGCGGCATGAGGGCGATCTACACAACATTAGGCAGGTCGTTTTAATGTTATGGCTGATTAGTGTATTATATAACTGTATATATTTTGTTTGTTTGTTTATTTTTAACCTTTTGACACATTTTTCCAAAGTTTTCTTAAACTGAATGAGCTCCATAATAATCACAGGTATGAGTTTCACTAGCAAAGCAAAGAGCTTCACCTTCCATTTGGCATTTGTTAATGTACTTTAATGTATAAAAGACTATTTTATTTTAATGTTTACCAAATATAATCCACAGTAATACAGTAATAAAATGTATATGACTGTATTGACTGAGTCATCATTTTGTCTTTTTCCCTTCTGAATCAGGTCAAACATACTCAGTAATTCATACACTACTGTGATTGTATTGAGTTTCTTCTTTTGGGAGAATCCATAATAACAAGAAAATGGCTTTCAAACAAGTAAAAACACATTTATTTCAATGCTTTGATAAAGAATGTGTACATCTTTTTGAACACATAGATAATCATTTAAATATAACAAAACAGCAGAATACTCAGCACAACATTATATACATATTAATAACTGATCATCAAAATTCCAGTCATAGTAGGCATGCAGACATAAGTAGATAATAAAGTACAATCGTCTTGATTCAGGAATTTGTTACTTTTGTTAGCTTGGTCTTTCAGTCCATGAAATAGCTTTGGGGTGATTTGTTGCATTCTGAGGTATTTTTCATGTTTAGAAAGAGAGGCCATGAGCAGGTTGTCTTGTCACAATGAGTACAAACTCCATCTCTTTTTAAGGACAGAGCAGACAATGGAGACGCCAAACTGCCACCTGTTAAGGAATCAGTTGAAAGGGGATCATCAGAGTCTCATTCGGCAAACAAATCGCTCCGGGGGCAGTGTGCGGTTCAGCAGGTGAAGGACACTGCATATGAAATAGGACGGTTGCTGGTTTGAATCCCATGTTCAGCAGAGGGATATGAGTGTTGAGCCTTTGAGCAAGATCTAGTACCCCCAGTTGTTCCAGGTACACTCCCAGTTGTTTGTTTATTTGGATGGAAGTATATTCTAAATTAATGTAATGTGTTATGTCTGCTCAAGCAGAAAAAACTGATGTGTAACGGAATAGGGCTGTTCCTGCTTTAGTGGACGGAAACAGCGGGTAAATTCTGTTTGGCAGTTCAGCGAGGACAAATTTTATCTGACAGGATGAAAGGCTGAAGTAAGAGAAGATGAATGACCTTTATCGGGCTTACTCGCATTGATTTCCCACCTATTTTTTTTGCCCTGACAATTTGGTCTATTGCCATAGAAAGAAATATGTTGCTACCATGCAAAGATTTCACCAAAGCTTCTCTTACCTCATCTCCTGATAAAGACCACTGGCAATTCGCGGCTGGGGACAAGGGTTCCTGAGTGTATCGCCTCTACTGGGTCATTATCCGTTGCTAGGATTTCATATTCTCTTATCACCTGACATCCAGAGAAAACAACACGATATTATAATTTAACTGATACAACTTACAAATTAGCAAAAAATAAATAAATCAACGACCTTCATTCATCAGTTGAAATAAATTAACATATATTATAAATCCACTCAAAACTATTTGTGCTGCCAGATACTGTGTTTGTGATACATACAGTGTGAAGAGACAACTTGCAATTTGTACACTTTCTGCTGACATTTCTGCTCCAATTTGTATTGGATGTCGACATATGCCAAAACATTTATGTGTTCTGGAAGACACTGGCAATGTGCTTAATTCAGTCTCAGTTCAATAAGTGTGGCGTCCATTAATCAATACACAACCAATATTATTGGAATGCTGTTTGTGAAATGTTACACAATACCTGAAGAACGTGTCCTGGATGTGCTTCATTGTAGGTGTTGCAGGTTTATTTGATATATTTTATACTACTATGCTAAACACAGAGAGCATTTTTTCGTGTTATGAACCATCGCCGTTTTATTGCCAACCGCTTGCAGTGTATGGCTCTGAGGGTTAGGAGTGTGTGTCTATAATCAGAAGTATGGAGGTTCACATCCCATGGTTGGAAGTGATGTCACCATTGGCCCCCAATTGCTCCAGGGACAATATCTGACCCTGTTCTCTCATCCTCATATGTTACTCTGGACAAAAGCATATAAATAAATTAAGCAATAGAGTGATGTGAATACTGAACTGTACTTCAGAGCTGCATGAAAAAAGGTGCTAGAATTGCCAGACATTTCTCCCTGGACCCTGGAGCAGTTTGGGGTTTAAGGTTCTCACTTAAGGGCCAAAAGTGATATGATTACAGGATTAGAACCAACACCCTTCTGGACAGAGGCAAAGTCACACACCATCCCAGATCAGGCACATCTGTGATTTAGCCCTCGAACCTGTCACACCTTAAATGAGTTTCCTATCCCTAGACCAAGAGGCCGGATCTCACCCAGGCCAACGCAAGCTGCAGCTGTAGCTCTGCCAGACGACGGCCAATGCACATCCTCTTGCCGATACCGAAGGGCACGTGAGCGAAGGGATTGATGGTGTTCTTCTCCTGGAGCCAGCGCTCAGGCTTAAACTGCTTCCCCTCATCAAAGTACTCTTCATTAGAGCCCAGGGCGTGGCTGTTTATCATCAAGACTGTCTAATTTTAGAGTTAAAAAAAAAAAAAGATAGGTCAATATTTTTCAACAACAATAGCAAAACTCAAAACACTAATAGAAACTAACTTCTGGCCAGAATGTGTATAGAAACATTTGAACATTATATGTAGAGCTATATGATAGATGTATATAAGGCCTTTTTAAGAAATAAATGTACTTACCCCTTTTGGAAGTACATAATGTCCAAGCACAGTCTCTTTATCCAAAGTCCGACTGGTAAATGGCACCGAGGGTGAAAGTCTATAAATAAAGCAGATATTAAATGTAAACTCTTGAGAAATTAATGAATTTGTGAATGTTATATGTCCCCAAATGTGCTGGAGTGCTGGCAGAATAGGTCACACTGTTGCTTCATATTTCCAGGGTTGAGGGATGCCCTCAGGGTGTGATAGTGTGCCCTGTGATGGGGTGGAATCCTGTGCAGGCTGCAACCCTGCCTTGTGCCCTGTGATTCCCGAGATAAGCGCCAGGCCCAGTGAGATCCTGGACTGGACAAGCTGCTATGCAAGCTGAAGTACAGAACTTCCAGTTCATGTCTGTTTCTCTGTTGATTATTTAACTAAAACTTTTTTTTTACTATTTTTACTGCAAGCAAACAGAAAGATTCTCAGTCCTCATTGACAAACTGTGGTCTTATCTATTCATGGCTTTCCTTTCATTGACTGATTAAAGAATTCTCTACTATGTACATAATAAAATTGAAGGTTGAAAATGTATAAAGTAGGTACAAAAACGTAAGCATCTCAGGCCAACATTGTTTGCATATCTACAGACCACATCCAAATACCATCCAAATGTTCCAATGTAAACAGTGATCCTTAACCATTTATGGGTTACAGTACACAGTACACATGCACTCACTGTGGGCGACTCAGAAACTCCAATGATCCTAACTGCCTCTCTTTGAAGTGTGGGAGGAAACAGTGTAACACAGGGAGAGTATGAAAACTCCATACACTCTGAAAAGTGGTGGGATTTGAACCCCCAACCTTCGAGGTCTAAGGCAACAAATCACTGCATTGGCTGTGAGCTAACTCAGTTAAACATAGCAAATTTTTACCCTAAAGAAATCACACATATGTCACCGCTGTGCTGGTTTTACAGTCAGCATACAGCTTCAGGCTGATTGATCGCTCCAAATCACCTAGAGGGGATTCTTTGCCCCAGTGAACTAATGAATAAGGCTCTGGCCACCCATATTTGTGAGTCTGAATCCCATCTGGGGTAGTGCTTTCCAGCTCAGTGGTTTAAAATGCTGTGCATGAAACTGGAACGTCGCTTATTCAAATCCCCATCGCAGCAGAGTGACTGCCTTAGCGGTCACTCGGGAGGAACTGTGTGTGGATGAAGCTCTGCTGATGATGCGTATGCATGATGATGCGTATGCATGATGATGCGTAGGCATGGGCAGTGCTTACCTCATAGATTCCTTCAGGCAGGCTTTGAGGAAGGGCATCTGCTTTACGTGCTGAGCACTGGGTGCCTCCCTTGCAGGGACTGTGGCTCTAATCTCCCGCAGCATCTCCTCCTGGCATCGCGGATTGCGGGATAGGTTGAAAATGGCCCACAGGAAGCTGTTGGCTGTCTACAGAATGACACAGGCGAGTTTACTTTGCCAATACAGACAGCGGTCTCCTGCCTTCTAGGAATAGCATATTGCAAGCTTGGCTGTTAGCGATTTGCAGGCTCATGCTGAATGACTGGCTACTTAGTTATGTAGCAACAGCTGCCTTCCAGCTGTCTATGTGTCTGTTTTGCATTGGCTGGCTTTCAAAAGATGAAAAACCTGCAGGGATAATTCTGGTGTCTGTTTCAAACCCAATAACATGGCCCCAAGCTTGATCTTGAATTTGATTTGTCAGTGGTAGTCATGCCTACAGTTTTAGGCCCAGTAACTCACAGTCTCAACTCCTCCAATCTGAAGCTCTGTAGTGGCTGCATACAGCTCCTTCTTGGACAAGCGGCTGTGGTGGTAGATCTCACACAGGAAGTCATCGCTCGAATCCTTCTGGTGGCGTTTCAGTTTTTTGTCTATGTAGACTTTTGCTGCCAGAAGTAATATATGGCAATCTTCAAATGATATTTTATACTTACCAACCAAAAAAAGGATGTTATCAATGACAGAAGGAGTTACCCAAATACACTGCATTTTAATGGCACCTATCACAACTGATAATTAATTCATGTTTACGTTTACACGTAATTAGCAGACACATTTGTTCAAAGTGACATACAATAGAGGCAAAAAGCACATTATATTGTAGTGTCCCAGTCTTGAGAGGGGGCTATGGTTTTGTTGTAAATATTGTCATTTCTCGTTCTTGGTGCTGCTGTGCTTGTGGGGTCTCCCAAGGCGGGCAGAAAAATGATGGCATGATTGTTGATTAAGGGACCATAAGACCCTGAATAGGAGGTGGGGTTAGCAGCACTGAGGGAGCCTATCCCAGGGAGTGTTTTGCGGGCTTTCGCTTTGTCAGTGTACTGGTGAAACTGGAAGTCGTGGCTGTGGCCAACAACAGCCTTTATTAAACAGTTTGAAGAAAAACGTCTGATTTAGGCTATTTAGTAATAAGTATAAATGAGCCAGCAATATGGACTTGGAATTATTTCCAATACAGCTAAATTATTATTATTATTATTATTAATAATAATAATAATATTAATGAGCTGAATGTTATACTCACCTACTATTAAATCAATGAAGTTCGTGTCAGGTTACCTTATTTTTAAACGACTCTATTCATAGACTTTTCCGCGAATGAACTCAAAAACCTCGAAACGTGTCAAGGAGCGACTCCAGAAAAAAAAAAAAACTTTAAACTGCTTGTCCCATGAACTTGAATAACCTTTGAAAACGACTTGGTCCTCCGGCCGAGCGGGAAACCGCAGCGTGTTTATAGGCGGGGGGGGGGAGGCGAGCGACATGTGCCTGCCGACCGTAGCCTGTGTAATCAGCACAATAAACCATCCCCCTCTCCACCCTCCGACTACTACAAATATTTGGCAGCTTTGTCAGACACGGGTCACTCAGTTTACTACTAATGCTGTCAGTGAGTAAAGCGGGAAGGCAATCGGTTCATGTGTCATCACCTGATTTAAAATGCCGTTCTGTGGGTCATACGTCCTCGGGGGCTGGGGGCTGGGGGGGGGGGGGGTACCTGGGCGGAATATGTGGTCCCAGGCTGCCGTGTGATCCTGCCATGTCTTCGTATTCAGGCTTTTGTGGAGCTCGA
>JAODLD010000136.1:10641780-10672346 GCA_026781065.1 Mormyrops boulengeri | reverse complement strand
TCAGATCCTCGCTGATGTTGATGCCCAAGAATCTGAAGCAGCTGACTCTCTCCACCTCTGCTCCCTCGATGTGGATGTGGATGGGGTGTGGCCTCCTCCCTGCAGTCTCCTGTAGTCCACGATGAGCTCCTTGGTCTTGCTGACGTTGAGCTGCAGGTTGTTATCGCGGCACCATGATCTCAGGGCTCTCACCTCTGCCCTGTATGCCGACTCATCTCCATTAGAAATGCAGCCGAAGATGGTGGTGTCGTCTGCGAATTTGATAATGGTGTTGGAGCTGTGTGTTGCTGTACAGTCGTGGGTGAACAGGGTGGATCCATCCATCCATCATCCATCCATCCAATTCCCATCACTTCTTATCCAATGTATGGTGAATCTAGAACCTGTGCCAGGATGTCCACGGCACAAGACAGAGAATACCCTGGTGAGGATGACAGGCCATTTCAGGACACACACTCTCCTCTCTCTCTCTCTCTCTCACGCACACACACACAGACACATGCATGCACACACACACATGACCAGTGCTTCATTTGTAAATCAGAAGGTGCCGGAAAGCAAAGGGCAAATGAAAGCAGAGGGGTAACAAGGCGGGTACAGGCGCAGGAATGTGTAAAAAACACAGTGCTGAAAACACACTATGCATTTGTAAGAATAAATCTAAACTAATAAAGGATGTGAAATTGCTTTTAACCATTGCCTTATATAAAAGTCAATGTGTAGAAGGTTTAGCATACATTCCAAATAATCCTACATCTTAAGAGTTTACCATTTTCTACAGTTACATATTCTTTTCCTCAAAATATTTAGGTCAGCTTTGACATCAAGGACTAGATAAACAATTCAATTCAATTTAATTTTATATAGTGCCTTTCATAACAGAATTGCCCAAAGGCACTTAATATGGGCGTGTGGTACTACACTGGTACTACATTTGCTTGTCACTTGGTGCTCTACTCTCATTGGTCTGCCAATTGTACCCTATAGCTGTAGGGTAATTGTACATTTTAAAGTAAGGAAATGGACTCTGAGGAACATCCCCAAAGTAAAAATAACATTAATGTATCCCCAATGGTACAAAAATAAGCATCAGTGTGTGAGTGACTTTGCAAGGGCCATGCTGTGATGGCTAGACGACTGAGTCAGAGCATCTCCAACAAGGCAGGTCCAGGTATGCATAGCCAATACCTTCAAAACGTGCAAATGGTACCATGGGGGTGAACTGAAGAAGACAGTCCGGAAGAGAGGACTTCAGGCTCTGACAGACTGGATCTGGGCTGATTCTGTACAGTCTCATGAAGCATTGTAGGAGAAGTGTCTGTTGGCAAAAGGAGGTTATATGATGTACTAAGTGCAGGGATGCCAATAATTGTGACACACATGGCTTTGTTAAAAAAAAAAAAAGTATTGATAAGGCTTCAGTGGCCTCCCAGAATTGAATCCACTGTGTGCATCCGTTAATATGATTATGTACTCAATGTGTGGTGGCTTACTGTGTAAGAGGTAGCTTTGGATATGAAGTCACCAGTGAATGTGAGAACAACTGAGCAGCTGGAGCCCATCAGCCCTGCTCCCACCTATCCAAGGCATGCTTCTCTCAAATTCAGCTGCTGTTTGTACTCACATGATCAAGGGTCATGGTTAGCAAGTTTCCTTAAAGGGCTATTGACAAAACCTTATTAACCCCAGGACTTTCAACCCCAAAGCATCTACTGGGTGCAAAAGCGACCAGGATATTCTAGTTCGTACTAATGAGAGACTTCTACAGTTTAGGAGCAAGAATTCTTTGACTAAAATGTTTATGAGTATATGACTCATGCTTTATATAAATGTTGCTGTGTTAACTATAGGGATATACCTTTTGTATCAGTTCCGAAATGTCTTTTGAGTCGTTTTATTCATTATTTCACCATATTTCCATATTTAGATTTAATGTCAAAATAAATGCAGTTAGATGTTTTAACAGAGTTGCATAGCAAACCGATCTAAATATATGAAAAGTACAAATACCTTCACAAACATATAGATATGTACACAGTGACTAATGCCCTGGGGTTAATAAGTTCAGCAAGGGCTTTCGGACAAACACGTCATTGCAGACGATTGTGTACATTACCCTCTGCGACTGCAATAATGACAGGAGAAGGACCCGGTGCTGCAGCCCATCCCTCAATTGGCAAACGTCTTGACGTGTTTGTGCTGCAGTTTGTGATTAGCCAGCATCAGTTACTCACATTTTCTTCTAGTATATAATATTATATAGTACTGTGCAAAAGTCTTTAACTGTCAAAGAAGATATTTGAGATATTTAAAGCTATTTATCTGGGTAATTAATAAATATTTGCTCAGACAAAAACATAATGTAACATATAAGAATATACACAAATCAATGGAAACACTATAACAAAATGCCTTCTGTTCTCCAAGCAGTTATTGATATCTTGTTTGCTGGCTAGAAGAACAAAGCTTTCCCTCAGGAGATAAGTTGAGCTAACACACTTTGATAGATATAGAGACCAACATGATTTAAACATCTTCTTTGCTAGTCTAAGACCTTTGCACAGTACTGTATATATACGTATATTTAAACACATTATATATTTAAAGAATTGGCTGAAAGAATTAATAGAAAGACTGCTGCCCTGAGAAGTACAGCAAAAGTAAAATGTAGTATTTTTTAGAGTTTCCCCATTTACTATGACACAGGCTTGTCTCACTGTGTTTGGAAACTGTTTGCAGACCTCAGCTCAGCCCTGAGCAGAATTAACATATGCAATGTTACATCAGAAAGGAACGCGCTGCATGATTCAGAGCAGACCACGCTCTTAAAGCAGAAGCCTAGTTCAAGGAAATCGTAAATACAATGTGTAATAATTATGTAGTCACTATGTGAGATGGAGCATGTGCAGATGTTGTCAAAAACAAATGAGTGAGTATGGAATATTTGTGGAGGAAAAAAAATCATATATACAACAAAACCTACAAAGAGCCTGACCGTTTTTATGCAAAAAAATATGCAATAAACGCATAGATACAAATGTGTAGTTATAGGTCAAAGCACCATTTTGTCAAGGTTTTTAATTATCATTACCCTGCCACCGTACAATTAATTAATGAATTAATTCCAAAACAGCTTATTGTGTGTGAAATTAGGCATGGTTATCAATCGCCATAGTAAGAATATGGTTGCTAAATTGTGTGTAATAGGTTTAAGCATCAAGCCGATTTATATATTAATGTTTTAAGGCTTTCCGTAGGTTTAATGTAGCCTTTCCTATTTGTCTAAATTAGTAAGATTTTGGCTCTTCAGTGAAAGATTGGCTGTTGAATCTGTCATAACTTATTAAATCTTACGATGTCTGTGATATTTTATGTTAAAATGCAATCCTGGGATAATCTCTGGTTAACTCCCCTAGTCATTCACCTGTGCAAGTTGCCAGGTGCTCAGGACAAGAATACTACAGGGAAATGAATTAATTATACTAATTAATTATAACAATTACAATTATTTATTATAGCAAATGGTGTTTTAGTACAGAAACTGTCATTATAAATTCTGTAGCCTTCAGTGTTTCCCAGTGACGCACAAAACAGGAACGCGGTGTATCTTGTCACATGCAGTAAATCTTCCTGTCATCTTTCTCTGCACATGCTGTTAGCACACGGAGCAGTGTGTACCTAACAGAAAGTGCATCCTTCAAAAGTTCATCCTTATTTATGGGTATTGTACGCATGGTACTACTGTCATAACTTCCAGGGTGTGTCAGCACAACCGGATCTGTCCAATGCGCTGCCAGGCCCTCCATTGTTTTTGCGGAACGTGCCAGAACTTAGGGAGGGGCAATGTGAGAAGGACAGAGGAGGGGGGGTGAGAGGGCACATGCTCACGGGGAACTTGTTAATGACATCATGGCAAAACAGACTCATAAAACAGCAGTCAGATATTGACTCCATAAGAAATGTTTGCATTTATAGTCCAGGGTTAATGTTTTGGTTCTTGAATATTTATAAGATTAGGTAGATTAAGTACAAAATAATAACAATATTAATAATAATGGCATATTACATAACAGGGATTCAAGGTCTTGGTGAGGCCGGCTGAAATCTGACTCACATGTTCTCAGTCTGTTATAAACACATGTTTGAGCAGAAGCTCTTTAACAACTTTCAAAAAAATGCTCTGTCCTGGAAGCCCAACACACACTGTAAATCTCAGGGAAGGTCCTTCGGAATGTCGGCTGTTTTACGATATTTTTCAAATTTTGTGTTTGCTGGCTGGTCCGTGTTTTGTGGTCGCGCTGACCTGGCAAGTGTTCCATGATGCCAGCCTGCCAGTAAATCTGAAAGTTCTTATGCAGTTTTACCATTGCTTCACTTATTACTTGACTTCCCAGTTTCAGGCAACAATGGAGACTGAAGGCCCCTTGTTCTTTTTTTAGGAAGCCAGGTTATTGGTGGAGGCTTTGGGCCGCTGCCACACAGCAGAGTTCAGGAAGGTAGACATGTCCTCCAGAATGAACTCCAGCTACCTCTGCAAGGAGAGGAGCCCCAAGCAAAAAAAAAAGGCAGCCGTACCGTTTGACCTCCGTGCCCAGGGATGGAAATCAAACACGCAGATCCCTTGCAGGCCCACAGACATTTAATACCTCTGTGAGTGGCCTCAGGTTTCAAATGCTCTTTGGTAACATTAACCTTCCGATACACCGGCAATCAGGTGCAGCTTGGGGGCATAGGTGGCAGGGCTGCCGAGAAGTGTTTTCCAACATTTGCGCGTCGTCAGCGCTGCCACTAGGGGGAGCAGAAGAACGAAAATTCTCTGCGAAGCACGTGAAGCCAAGATGCTGGATTTGTGCAATAATAACAAAATTAACCAATAGCCTGAGTTCATCAGGGGTTTATGAGCCCTTCCAAGGTTGCTGCCCCTTGATGGTCTGCTGTTGTGTCATCTGTCATCTATTAGCTATTTGGATGACTTTTAAAAATATGCGCATACATGTGCGAGCATTCTGGGTAATATTAATGTAACATCAAGAAACCAATGTTACATAATAATCTCTGAGTGGAAAAAAAGCACCAAACAGATAACTCTAGCTTTCTTGGGATTTTTTCTTGTTTGTTTAAGATTTTGACATTTATCACCATCTCGGTTACAAAATTATTATAGAATTTATATAATGTATCGATGGATAAATGGCTAATGAAGAAGCTGTCAGTGAATCAAGTGAATATCAAGCGAATCGTTCTTTACAGATTAAAGTAAATCTCAGAAGTGAGCGGCATGATTTTGCACATGAAAACAGCTTATGAGTTTAGACTCTCTTAGAACACTATACTTTAAATGTTTGCTTTTAATAAAATAGCGTTTCGTTTTATTTAAATTAAGTATAAGCTAATTAAATTCAGTACTATTTAAGGCAATAACATTTGGATCTGTTTAAAAAAGGTCGGGTGAAACCTTATGGATAGTTCAACAGGCCTGTGTAACTGGAGGCCTCACTTGGGTCAAGGAGCAGAGATAAGAGCTGTTGTCAGAAGATAGTCGGGTGCAATTAACAGCCCTAAAAGCTGGTGCTTCAGTGTGATCAACAGTTCTAAAGCCTGAATGATGTGACCCAACTAGTTTGAACTTACTTAGATAGGCTGCTATCTCCCGTTTTTGAACGATTCGGACAGGCCTTATTTCCGTGACTGATCTTATTATACGCACCTTCACGGGCCTGAGTGCAGATATCATGTTTAAGAACTGAGTAATGGTATAAAATGATCATCTTTCACAAAAGGTGTTAGATCAAACATGGTGTGTGTACTTTTATTAATAAATCCGTGTCACCTATTTTTCACATTTAAGCAAGAAATAATATGCATTATTAAGACAAATTAGCATGCAGTATTTTGGCATATTAATTCTGGACAATTTGCTGTGCATTAGTCTCAATGGCTTTAGAAATAGGTGAATTGCCGCTGATGCTGATCTCAGACAGTGAATATTAAGCCACTCACCCCATTAATCCCCCACAATGCTCCATTGATGTCTGCACTCACACACCAATGGCCTATGCAGTGGGGCCACTCACTGAATGGCATCCTAGTCAATATGACATGTTTATGCCATGACTGATAACTCCCCTGCAATCAAGCTACCAAGGACAATTTCTTCCCTTTTTGTGTACAGAATTTCTTTCATCCTAATCGATTTCTCTGTGTAACACCTTCTGAAGGTCTCATGTCATGAACTATGGAACGCCTCTTTAGACTTTGTATCCACAAACTTGTTATCCCAACCTGTTTTTTTATCGAAAGCCATGAACTCTCTACATTTATTCCACAGTAGTAATTTGAAGACAGATATATAACACATGCTGTATGGAAAAAAAGAAAAACAATTGTCAATCATTTCAGAGGGGATTATTATTGTTATTTTTATTATTATTGTCGTTGTTGATATTAAACATTCACTTTATACTGATAAAAAGTGGTAATCATTTCTAATACCCAATACTGTAACAGTCCGTGCTTCTGTCAGGGGGTAAAGATTCCCACTGACAGGAAGCATGTTACACGTGTGCTGAGCAGGGTCGTCCAGTTCATAGTGAAAGGTCAGTTCAAGTGTTTATTATTGACAGCCTGAAATTAGCAGTTAGCACATTCCACTCCCACCAAGCATCTTAGCAAAGAACAGAATGTTAAGGTTTATGTGCAAAAGCAAGACAGTCTATTCAGCCCACAAAATGCCACAGCTGCGCAGTTGCAGGCAAGCTTCACAAGGTGGCATGTCATGTGGCGACGCCTTCTCATCTAAATATACAGTATAATCATAGTACTGCCACCTAGTGGACACGTCATGAACTTCTTTTTTTGTGCGAAACCAAAAACTGAGGGCATTAAAAAGAAGCAGAGCCGGCCCATGGCATAGGCAACATAGGCAAATGCTAAGGGCGCCAACTTCTGAGGGGGTGCCGAACTTCCAGCAAATTTACCTTTGCCTCAAGCGCGAGGCGCTGGTGGTAATGCTCGCCTAGGGCGCCACACCGGCTAGGACCGGTACTGAAAAGAAGGCATACAGTAAAGACAGAAAGTAAATGTAGGAGCAGTTCTAAGGAACAAATGCAAAAAAATGTATTCATTTACATGTGCTTTACGACTGTTTATCAAAGTATAATATATTGCTAATACGAATATAGGCAAATTTGTTGTTATTCAGTACATATTCAGTTTTGCAGATTTTTGGCAATTTGTGAAGAATCCTTTGCAGAAGAAGCCTCAGGCTAATTGGAACCATTTGAGTGTTTGATTACATTATGTTCTCATGTTTATTTTGAGGAACTATCGAAATACCTATAGAAATCTTTGTTTCTTGTTCTAGATAAAAATCATTTGTCAGTTGAGTTGCTGAAAGTGTATGCTGCAAGATGGCGCCATCATGTGGACACTAGCGTAATTTGCTTTCAATACTCGGGACCCCCGCGACCATGCATAGGACAAAGCGGGTATAGAAAATGGATGGATGGATGGATGGATGGATGGATGGATGGATGCCAGTAATGCAAGTGTTTAATAGCAAAAGAAAATTCAGCACAGAGAGCGCAAAATCAAAAGATGTTACTCTGAAAATTACGGAGTTTGTCACACTTGATGATCAGCCCTTCTCTGTTATATATGTTATAAATACGGTAGATGTACAAAGTTACAAAATATAGCCTTCTGGGATTGTTGTATGCCAGACTTGGTGTTTTCTTACCAACAATAAAGACTTTTGCAAATTTTTGGAATATAATTATAATATTTTTTTATTTATTTGGGTGGAACTTTAAAATTTAAGCAGAACCTCCAAAACGATTGGTATCAATATTAGTATCGGTGTCAATTTTCGAAATAATTGGCTATCGGCATTAACCAGAAATTTCCTTATGGGCGCATCGCTAGCCTAAAATGGCAGTAAAAGATTAATGATGAAGCCTTTCAGAAAACAATTATTAAGTCTGCTACAGTTCAGTCAGTCGGAGTCTATCATGCTTCTCTCCATCTGCTGGAATGCGTTTTGATGCAGGTGGCGCAGTTATTAGCACTGCTGCCTCACACCTCCAGCGATTGAGTCTCTGCCATAGCTGTGTGGAGTTTGCATGCTCTCCCTGTGTTGTTGTGGGGTCCCCCCCCAGTCTAACAACATAAGTGCCTGGTGTGTGAGTGTGTCCTGCGATGTGTCCTGGGGTGTTCCCTGCCTTGCACCCGTAGCCTCTGGGATAGGCTCCAGACTGCCCCTGTGACCCTGAATAGGACAAGCAGTTACAGGAAATGGATGGATGGGCTTTTTGGTACAGAGTTGTGGTAAATCTAGACAGTATCCAAGGAGGCACAGGGGATGGTGGGGGGATGCCAGATCCAAGAGTACCATATAGGATTTTCATTGTCAAATCATCACTCATCTATTCATTGTCCGTCACATGGATCCAAAGTCTGTCTGAAGAAGCAGAGGGAAATTTACGGGGCAAAAACATCACATAAAAGACGTACCCATGAACACCAGATGCCATTCAATCCTATTTCTCAGTCACCCTCCTTGAATTTTAAAACTAAAACATTACCATTTGGGCCATCCTGCAAACCTAGACTGAATAATGACTCATCGCTTATTCAAAGGACTTTGACTACTTTCTGACTTCCTTAATATGATTAATTTCATTTCCCCATTTTAAGATCATAGATGAAGTATGTGCATTTGCTACTGGTTGAAACAGTCTGCAATGAGCTGGAAATTGCAGGGTCGCTAAATATATTCTCATGGTGTTGAACTGAAAAACAATCTTAGTTAATCTTCCCCACAGCAGTACCCTGACATTATATCATTGATTTAGGTGTTATGTGATAAAAAATTATAGGCATTCAATATTAGTTTTTTAGAGTGTTGACTTGTTTTATACTTCCCAGTATTCAGTGTGTTCCAAGTTGCTTCTAGAGGAACCTGACCTAAAGAGTGAAGGTGGACCAACCTTCAGACAAACGTCTGTCTCAGATATACTAATGTAATATAATGTGATATAATAATGTTCTCTCGTGGTTTCTCATCCTCAGTATTGCTAAAGATACCTTAATTTATTTTTACTTCTTGTTATGTCTTTCCTCTCTGTGTCACTTTCCTCCAGAAACAGGATATCCTAAGCAGGTTTAATGACCTTCAGCATAACACTCAGTTTGGCTAAGCAGTGATTACTATTTAAAGCGAATGAGTTCATAGTCAAATGCTTTCCCCCTTTAGAAGAACTGCTTGCTTTGTAAACAATACTTTTAACAGAGTCTTTTCAACTCCTTAAAACTCCCGAATGAGGTAACACCCCAATAATGGAGTTTAAATTACAGAAGTCAGTGGTTTCATGATATAGATCTTGCTTATTTAGCATTATTTAGTCCTTTTTTTATTTAATGAACACATAAATAGGACGAGGAGGTACAGAAAATGGATGGATGGATGGATGGATAAGTCACGCCAAATCAAGTAACATAAATAGTGTTCACGTACAGTGAACCAATACAGTAGGAATTATAGCATATATAACAATAAATCTATTGCCTGATAACAATTATTTCTACTGGTATAATTAGGTCCCTCTGAAAAAAATGATAGAATGTCACACATAGTTACCCATATCTGCTATTTGACACGTTATTTTGGTTCATAACTTTTTCCACACTGAATTTTTAAACAAATAACAAATAAGACACAATTAGATTCCATGTTTAGGATTCTCCTATGTCTGCCGCAACTAGGAAACAACAGCAAGCCTTTGGCCATTCACAGCATAACAGACAAGTGCTGGAAAACAGGGGGCTTAGATACAAAGTGGATAAATATAGCCACGCTAATTTAACACCAGTTATATTTTAATTTAACTACCGTCTCTGTAATACAGGATGCATAAAATCTTGGCCAGTGGTAGAAATTCATAATTTTAAATCATATTCAATAACTTAATAACTGAATACACTTGCAAAAAAAAAAGGTTAGGCCGACACAGTATCCAAAGTCCCAAATAAAGCCATGAAAACAAACTTACCTGTTAACAAATTAGAGGGAAGACAAAAATTTCCTGTTTCGGTTAGCTCCACCAGTACAATAGTCTTGGCAGTCAGTATAACTTCCCTAATGGTAGTGACTATATCTATGGCTTAAAAAGAAGTGGTGATTTCTGCAAAAGACTGAAAACAGTCATCAATAATCTCGATGGACTCATGAATTGCATTGTATATATCTAATATGGGATGGTTTGAATAACTACTAGTCCATCATACAAAGTAAAGAAATACAGGCAGCGTTTTTAAAATAAAGTGTTTGTGAAATGAACAATTTTCCAATGCACAAGAAGAGCAGAACTAATACAATATTTTGATATTAAAATCTTTAGTTTTAGTTGTACCCACACTTAGACTCTCGTAACAGCATACAAATTATTTTCTGTGGACTATCTTAAGTTAATATTATTCCTGGTTCAATGCTGGAAAAGACTCAGGATAGCAATTACTGTCAGAAATTCAGAATGTCTTAAGCAACACTGCCTTGTAATGTCTCCTTGTTCCGAAGTGTACAGAGGCAGATTAGTTTTTCACAGTGCCGCAAAATGGCACGGCTACTCGCATCCTACATCCTACATCACTCCCACTGTCTTACTCATCGCAGGAGCCATGCACTATTACCCAGGATGCAGAGGTCAGGATATACAGTGGCCTACCTACATACTTTTGCTGGTGCGTGTGCCAGTGCATTACATAATAATGTCATGCTTTAACACTGTGAACATTTTAAAACGTGTCTAGCATTCTGGGTAAGAGTTTGTATACGCTAGGAATGACATAATAATATAGTTGATTAAAACTTAAACACTATTGTAGGATGATATATACTAACCTACCAGAATAGCAAAAACATTTAAGCCATAGTTTTATGCAGATTGGACGCCCGGATCAACACAGTTAAGATAATATCACTGTTATTACTGTCAACACACCAAGCAATCTGGCAGCTACGTTAAATGCATTGACAGATCAAAATGAACCAAAGTGCCTTACTCCATGCTGCTGAGTCTCAGGGTTAGCTTACAGCCCCCCTAGAGACCCCAAAATTAGCTTCCACAGAAATACAAAGGAAGACGACTGGAAAGTTTTTTCAGGTTTGTACTGCGACTAAAATAAGAATAATATCACTTTTTCACTTAATAACATGAATAAAGCAATGAGGTGACGAATCAAATGCTATGATATATTATAATAGCCCGCTATAATAAATATAATAAAAAGACAAACATCAGTAGTGATATTAATAGCAGCAGACACACAAAAATGATAAACCACTGAAATACAGCCGGCCATTAATCAGCAGGATGTTTTCTGTAAAACACCAGGGGCGGTATTTTTATCTATAAATTACTCATGATCGATCTGTCCAGAAGTCAACGTTATAGTGGTACAAAGATGACAGACTGAAATTTCTGGCGAAACTATTTGTTTTTATATTATTCTCGTCATTTTCTCTTGACTAGTGGGTGTTCGCCGCCTTTTCCACCTTCCTGTGTTGAAATATATGCGTAGTCCTCACCTATAAGGTTATACCGAAACAGGAAGCTGATGCGAGACGATAACATTTCTTCTTGGGGTGACAGCTAGACTTTCGCAGATTATAATTAATCCATTTTGCATTTTACTTTTCTTACGACTCGTTTGGTTTTTCATTAAAAGCCAGAGTGATGACGTCCTTTTACAAAGACAAAGATCCCATTTCTTTGGGGTTCACCGAAAATCCTGCACAAGATGAACTGGAATTTGATGTTTTATTTGAGTACGGCTTCCACGAGGAAGAACGAGGTTTGTGCAATTAGATAAAGTTAAAATTAAAGTAATGGATCCTGTCTTCCCATGATACTGCGATAGTCCTGTTATTCGAAATAGTATTCGAAATGCAATTACATTAGTAGTTTGGTTAAAAGTGAAAGTGTGAAGAACTGCACTGGTTTACTGTGTGATGCATATAAATGCAGTTTAGTTACCTGGATGAAAAAAGACGACTAACTCACTTAATGAATTAATTTCACATCAATTCATTTTATATTGCGTTTTATATTGTTTTCCGTGAGAAAATTTATTTTATGGGCGCGACGAGGGTACTGTACAGGTACTTCTATAGTGTATCGTATTTGTAAAAGTGATGAGCCACATAGGCGGATTTACAAACTAATAAAATCTGTCGTGTATATTTAAAAAGGCACCTCTCAAACTTGTATTGTTTTTAATAAACGTTTTTGTTTATCAACATTTATTGCATTTAATTATCTACATTTATATACAGAATCATTAAAGATAAGCTTCATAGTTGACATGTTCCTAGGATGTTAAGTGCAGCAGAATGTTGTTAGTAACATTTAATAACATGTTTTCCTTTTCTTAGGTATTTATTAGACGACACTTTTATTTGGTGTTGTTTGCTATGTGTATATGCGATAGTGTTTTGACATATCAGTGCAACTACTCTACAGTTACTCAGGTGTACTGTTTATTTTTAAAAACCTCAGACTGATGTTCATTGTCCACACCATATTGCCTTGCAGATGAGGCAATCATTTTTCCCCAAGATGCCTCCAGTTCTGTATCGGCGCCCATGCACCCTCATGCGGGGGTCTTCTCCGAAGACGTCAATGCTCGTGGCCGATCTCCCTGTGACAACTCTTTCCTTGAGGGTGCTGTGGGGTATGATGACCAGACATACCTCAAGCACTACCGACCTGGGGGAGCTGCTCCAAGCCCGAGGATTGAGATTACACTATCGCACGAGCAGTACCACCAGAGTAGGAACTCCCTGGGGGATCAAGCACCCGCTGGCCCAGGATACTCGCTGCCTGTCCCTCGGCATGAGAGCAGCACCTACCGGGAGCCAGCCTGCCCAAGTCCTGCCAGTAGCAATTCCTCTACTAGCTGCCACTCAGAGAATGTGTCCCCCTGGGCCTCTCCATGTGTGTCCCCTGCTAATAACCAGGTGCTGGCAGACTTGTACTCCGGATTCCAAAATTTCCACCCATGCCACCCAGCCTCAGGCTCCCCTCACACCTCCCCCGGGGGTTCACCACGCACCAGCCTGCTGGATGACAGCTCTCGGGGGCCCCGGTCCCCTTCCCCCCGGGCTGGCTCCCGTAGCAGCTCCCCACAAGGCAAGCGCAATTATGAGATGTGCCATAGCCCCAACCACTCCCGTGATTCATCACCCCAGCTAGGGGGCCATGAGGCACACTCAACCAGCATCCATGTCCCCTCTGCCAGCTTGACCCACAGTGCCAATGGTTTCGAAACAGTTTCCCTGGATTACACCCCTACCAAGGTCAGCAAGACCCAAGTCGACTACCTGTCGTACCCTGGGATCCTACCGGAAGGGTCCCCCTACCAGCAGGATATGAGGAGCACATCAATGACTGAGTCTTATTATGTCATGCCAACTTCCTGGCCCAATCCACTTCTCCCTGGCGTCTGCAGGTAATCAAATATGGAACAGGATGGATTGATGTGCCATTTAACCGTCAGCCATCCATACTCTGCAAAGTGGACAGTGGTTTTGTTTGGGCAAATTTATGTGGCGATAAAATGCACATTCATGTCACTGGCTACATTTTCTGCTTTGTTTGAATGCACATTATATAATGGCTTCAAATTTGCCCGCCTCCTCTGCCACTGTGTTGTGGTCTCACACCCCCAGAACTATGGTTTTGATTAGCACTCTGACACCTGGTGTGTGGAGTCCTCTAGATTAACATTCAAAGTGATCCCCTGTGCTTTTATGTTGTATAAAGTTGTCAGATCGACAGAATACACTGACAGAACAAAGGGTACAGCCGTGGTACAGTTTTGTTCCTCAATGTACAAACAGCATTACTATACCCCAATGGTACAAAAATGTTCATCGGAGTCCATTTAAGTACCTTACATTAGACTAAAAGGTACATTTACCTACAGTTAGGGTATAATTGGCAGACCCTTGAGGATACAGCCCAGTCACAAGTAACTGTACCCTCAAAGGCACTTTTTTTCCAACAGTGTATACGCAAATAAATAAAAAGAATCTTTTTTCAGTTTTAGTTAGCTAGTGCCATGTAGAATATGAAGATGTAGTTCATGGAAAGGGGCAAAAAATAAAGAGAAGTAAAGTGATATCTTACTAAGCTAAAAGGACAAGGGGAAGATCTCTGAGGTGTCTGTAGACTTGGGCTTGATTGTCAGGTTGGGCTGTCAATCAAAATGTTAAGGGGTCCAATGTTGAGAGTATTTGGTTTTAGGCAGCGGTTTGGGAGGAGTCTGATGTGCGACCACGAGTCTCCAGGTCTGAGTGGGGCATTGTTGTCTCTCATTTTACACAACAGCTTTAGCTTAAATGAAAAGTCTGGTGTTTGTCTTCCTGGTTAATTTTTTTTCTGTCCACTCTCCACAGCTACTCAGTGGCCTCCCAGTCCCTACTGGAGAGACCAGCTCCCAGCCGCCATGATCCTTATGAGCTCCGCGTGGAGGTCCAGCCAAAGCCTCACCACCGTGCTCAATACGAGACAGAGGGCAGCAGGGGCGCGGTCAAAGCTCCTGAAGGAGGCCACCCAGTGGTGCAGGTAGAGTACATGTCCAACAAATTTCTTCCAGCATGCGTGAGTGTGGCAGCGTGTCATAACATAAGTGTAGCAAGGTGCCAGGGCTGTATCTATGCAAATGACGGTCCTTGGGACTCTTCTGGTTGAGGTAAATTCCTCGCCACCATTTCGTCCTACACATAAGGGAGCAATACTGTTAAGCCAGCAATTACAATAATAATAATTTTACCGCCATTTTTTTACATTTCATTAGTTTTGGTTAATCTGCCAATCTGCCTGTTCATGTTTTCAATAGATCAGAAAGGAGTCCGGTTGTCATGAAATTAAAACATACAATTGTGTTTTGTTTGCTGTGGTTGAGAATTTCTAAGAGAGAATTTCACTCACTGTTTTCAACACAGTGCTTGCCATGCAGTCACTGAGCTACCGTCTGCTTTGAAGTAACATGTAATATTTTCCATCCTGTTCTTTTATGCTTTATTCTGTTGAAGTCCTGTAGAAGGGTTTTTGTAGGAGTTTATTGTAAAGTTTCAAAAAACAATTTAAAAATTGAGCCAAAGAGAAATCAGCAATTTTCTGCTTAGATATGTAAATCCTGTACCGTAGGATTAGATTAGAATATCTCATACCTTTTATCATAACTCTTACACCAATTTTGTTATATACAGCTCTGGAAAAAAATTAAGAGACCACAGCAAAATTTTCAGTTTTACTCATTTTTCAGTTTCTGGAATGTGCCTGTGTAAAATATACATGCTTTTTTTTTTACAAACTCTAGCCTGGCTCTTCCCTGCTTCTCATTAATGAAGGGCTTCTTCCTTGCTTTACGAGTCTTCAGTCCTCCTTCTAGGAGCTTGTTATGAATTGCCCTAGTAGTGCACTTCACACCACTTAATGTTTCCAATTTTTTTTGAAGGATACATGAGGTCATCCTCCGATTTATGAGTTACTGCCGGATAAGTTGATGGTCATCCCTGGCATTAGAAAGTCGCTTCCGCTCATTATCTGGCTAGTTTTTGGTCATTCCTGCTGTCTCCTGCTTCACCTTGTTCTTGTGTATTGCTGTCTTAGAAATTTTGAACCTGGAAGCAACCTACTGTTCAACGTAGCCTTCTGTCAACAGAACCATGATTAAACCAGAATTTAGAAATGCAGATTAGTTTAAAAATATACAGCGGTCTCTCAATTTTTTCTGCAGCTGTATAAGAGAAAGGACCCAAGTAAGATCAATATATAAAGTCATTTCTGCATGACTGCATGCAACATATAACTTGTAGGTTTTCTAATAATGATCTTAATCTGGTTCCTTTTGTTTTAAATGTTGAAATCAGGGAGAGCTGAGATCACATTGACTCAGAATACCCGTGTATCTGAAGTACTTCAATAGCCGGTGGTACCAACTGGTACAGGTGTCAGCTCCTTATTGTGATTCCACTCTTAGACACGAATGTATTGAAGAATAAGAGAATCTTCTCTATCTTATATGATGGATAACATGGTTAACATGGTGAAATGGAGTAATCTTTCACCCTTAAACTTAAACTGAGCATTTTTGAGAAATCTGGAAAAAGCCAAGAAGAGAGGTTGTTGTTAATGTAATTTTTTTAGTTCACATATAAGGTTGCTCTGGCCACCTTGTATGTTTAAGAGGAATTGATGTTTCAAATGTCCACTGATTAATTTAATGTACATCCAAAGTACTATGTTTATGTATGTTTTGTGGTGCTAAATTCGTTAATAATAAAGGGCACTTTTTAGGCGCGATCCCAAGCTAACGGTCCCTATTGTTATATTTTTTATGATTCAATATGACACATATCAGTTTATTTACACACGCCTATAGCCTCAATACTGAATATCTGTGGTATTTTACACAGATTTGTACTCCTTTTTGTCTCTACGTGATTCATCTGTGTCATGTAAACAAATCAGTGCTTGGCCTTCTTCCCATCTATTTCTCAGTCATTTGTTAATTTACCAGGCTTCCGCCATTATTAAAAATTACATAACACCAACCATGTCTGAATCAGGACAAGTCTCATTGACTGTTGTCACAGTTGGTATTTTCTTGTGTGCTATTTCTACCCCTGCTGGGGTATAACATCCTTTCTGCTGCTGTCGCAGTTATCTCTAACTTTAATCTGACACAGAGAAGTACCATCGCGGCTTGGATCAGCGGAAAAAACCATAATACGCCGTGATGCCGCGAGCTGTGTGTGTGTGTGTGTGTGTGTGTGTGTGTGTGTATGCATAGGTTGTTCTGCCCATTTTCAGCTATAGTTTTTAACTTTAAAAGTCTGTGAATGATCAATACACTATCCAGTGAAATCTTCTCTGCTGAAGTAAACTAGTTACTCACAAGTTTAAAAGAAAGAATTCCGATAGATATATAACTGTGTACATAACGTAAGAGAAATTTCCATTCATCTTCCAATTTCCTTACATAATTCAGCCTTTTAGCTTGGCAATATACAGATGAAGTGACAGTTTACTTATTTTATCTTGTGCATCTTGAAGCAGGTTAAACGATTTATTTCTTAAATGATGTTTCTTTTCACAACATCGAGCAGGTTAATGTGATTGCATAATGCAAGCCAAAAGCTGAACTGTAAATTCTGTTTGGAGGAACTGAAATTCAAGAAGTTGCCCCTTAGCTGTAAGCAGAATTTCTGCTTGGATTTACATGGTTTTTTTTAAGTCTTCTAAGACAGACACTTTACTCGCTGCTGGTTTGTACTTTGTGGTTTCCACTTGCTTCCTCCTCCTCCAGTTTTTCAGTATCTCAGTTTGTGTATGAGTCGCTGCTGCTGTAGAAGGTGTCACCTTTATTTTGCACATTACTTTATGAGCAGAGCGTCAATTTTTTTTTGTTTTGTTTCTTTTTCACTGCAGCGACTGATGCTTCCCCGGGCGTTTCAAGTGCTTAATAGTAGCGCACAAGTTATTTGATTATGCAAATGTGCAAAAACGTTGTAAGGAAATATGACATGAAGAACGGTCTGGCAGTTAAATCTCACATTATGCAAGCTTTTTTCACTCTCTGAATATCGAACTTTAAATAGAGCTATGTGTTTAATGATGCCTTTGCATGTTATTGCATCTGGTGATACTAGTATTTTTGTTGGAACTTTTAACAAATTACAATACAGCAATCACTGTACAGTATTCCTATTCATTTGGTCTCTGATTAGCTGTCTGATTCATTATTCTACTTGATTCATGCTACCAAAGGAATTGTAATGGAATATGCAAATGCTAATATTTGAATTGGCAGAAAATGTCCTTACTGTACGGTGATGTCACACTCATAGCCTCTTACCTAGTACAGATGGGAAGAGTCAAGATAGCTCATCTTTATAAAAAAATTTCAAGGTTGTTTCACATGAAAAAAAACAATGTAAAATGAATATTTTTGGTACTGTGATTGTGAAGAATTGTAGGCAGACGAATGTCTTTCTCGGGCCATTTTGGTGAAATTCCATACTCATGAGTAAAACAGCCAGGTCCTTCTCTGGATTTATGAGGGAAGCTAATGAGGTCTGATCTGTAGCTAATGAGGTCTGATAATATTTTCTTCCAGCTCCATGGGTACCGAGGTCACGACCCTCTGAAGCTCCAGATTTTCATCGGCACAGCCGACGAGCGGGTCCTCAAGCCGCATGCTTTCTACCAGGTCCACCGCATCACAGGCAAGACCGTCAGCACTGTCAGCTTTGAGAAGATGGTCCATGGAACAAAAGTTCTGGAGATTCCACTGGAGCCCAAGAAAAATATGGAAGCCATGTAAGGAAGTCCTTTTCAGAGTGTGCAGTTTCTATAGGTTTCATTGAAACCACCACAGTTTTTAATTCTTGAATCTGATTGGCCAGAAGAGTGTTATTTGATTTTCTATAGCCGCGAATTATAATAAGTAACTAATATCACTTAAAACGACTAAAGACTGGCCTATAGGCTTAGTTATGGGCAATTTCCAAGATAAAGATGGTGGCTTTGGTCATGTCTAAGCAAAATGTTTATTCAATGGGGGAAGAAAGTATGTCTGTAAGTAAAAAAAATGTGTAAGCCAGTTGCAGAATGTAGTAACTACATTCCTGTGTCTTGGCCAGTATCGACTGTGTGGGCATCTTGAAGCTGAAGAACGCAGATATCGAGCTGAGGAAAGGCGAGACGGATGTCGGACGTAAAAACACATCAGTCCGCCTGGTGTTCCGTGTCTACATACCTCAGCCTGGCGGCCAACTTGTCACATTGCAAGTGGCATCCGATCCCGTCGAGTGCTGTAGGTCTCATCACACGTCACTGACCCTCTTACATACATTCACCTGTTTTTGACCACATATAGGAAATAAGATGGGATGCAAAAAAAGATTTTCCCGTGATTCAAGTTGTCCTGAAGGAAACAAAACACAAAAATGGGACATTTTGTAAAAAACAACATGTACAAAATTGCTAATTAATCATCCATCCATCCATCCACCCATCTATCCATCCATCCATCCATCCACCCATCTATCCAGTTCTAACTACTTATTCTGGTCAGTTCATTATTATAATTATTATTATTATTATTATTAGGAGGTTGTTTTACCTTGCAAACACCTTCACAGTGTCTGGTGCGCTTTCCTATGATAGATACTTTTATGGTTCCAAACACAGAAACTATATTGTGTGTGGGCTGGTTGTTCATTAACTGTACTATACAAGTACTCGCCTCTCAGTTACATTGCTTGGATTTTTTTGGATTCGATGCTTGCATATTTACTTATTCCGTTATTTGAACTGCCTTCAAGAGATTACAGTATGATTTTTATTGAGTGATGCACTGGCCATATGGCAACATATAGTAATATGGGTAAGAAGACAGACTTTAAAGAAAATGTTTCAAATTTAGTTTCCTAGAGAATCATGACCTGATGTGATGATGCATCTCCTTCATTGGCCACAGCCCAGAGGTCAGCCTACGAACTTCCGATGGTAGAGAAGCAGGACATAGAGAGCTGTTCGGTTCTGGGGGGGCAGCAGATGATCCTGACTGGACAGAACTTCACCTTGGACTCCAAAGTGGTTTTCATGGAGAAGACACGTGGTGAGTTTTACAGAGCCCTGGGGAGTTTTCCACAAATGACGGGGTGTTCCATGAAGCAGGATTTCTTAGTTAGCTGGGTTAACTTAGGCTAGAACTTTTGATTGTCCAATACAAGATTAGGTAAGGAGCATTCCTATTGGATGATCATGGCTTCCAGCTAACTGAGAAATCCTGCTTTATGGAACATCCCCCAGATCTTAATGCCCCTTACTCTGGCAACATGCTCCTTCATCCTTGGTTTGCTGGATGTCTTGTACAGTTGTATAACATAACAATCAGAAATGCTACATAGTAAGAGAAATATAGTAAAAAGATATTAATGGTGACAGTTCAAATGCTATCCATCCATCCATCCATCCATCCATCCATCTTCTAACAAGGGGAGCTTATCCCAGACAACACATGGCACAAGTCTGGGGTACACTTATTCAATCATTTTTATGTTAAGTCTGACCTTTGTGCCAAGAGAATCTCATATAATTCGCAATATCTTATTTGCTAATAGTTAACAGCATTTATTATTAGTATTGAATTCTGGTTATGCATATGAGTTTGTAACTGTAAATATGGAACCGTTTTTTTTTTTTTTAGAATTTTATATTACTGACACGTTATCAGTTTTTATGTAGGCCTGTCATACATCAATTCAAATTTTGACATTATTCGGTTTCATATCAGTTGGCTGCTATTTACACTGGAACTCAGATGCCAGAGAGAGACAAGCAAACCATACAGAGAAACAGAAACAAAGGCTTCTGGAGGGTTTTCAAGAGCTCTTCATACTGCCATCAACTCCCATACTGAGAGAGAACGCTAAATTAGGTTAAAATAGCTATAGAAGAAATTCCTGCAAGGAAATGTTCATGGTTTTAGCTGGAGAAAAACAAACTGCATGAAAAACAGGTCTTCAGGGCCAGCACTGGACTCATTTGCAAGTGCTGCTCATGCATCTCCTCACGTGACATTTTATTTTCCATGGCAGTTATCAATGTGTTGCGAAAACTCCACTTTCTGTCTACGGGTCTTTGAACCTCACCCTTTTCAAAGAGCATTAGGTGCCTGTCACTGGTTTTCTGAGCTGAAATTAATTTAACATAAACTTTGCAGTTAAGGGGCAGCATTTTCAGCTTTTGAATATGTAGTGTGCTATTTTACTTAATCATAAAATCTTCACCTTATTCCCATTAGGACTGTATTTTTCAATATCACAAAGACAGACTTTTTAAAATGAATGAAAATGGGATATTTTTAATACTATATTTAAATGTCACATGACGTTCTCCAACAGTTGTTCCTTATTTTTTTGTTTGTTGTCATATTTTGTTAAATGCCAGGAAATCCAGGATTATCAGTTCAATCTTTCAACATTATTAATAATTGCCCGCTATCTAACTGTTTAGGCCGTTTTAAGGTGTCTTGATTAGCCTGCCTCAGAAAGAATCGTGTTGATCATAAATGGTTTTTAATCATGTTGTCTTTTATAAATATTTGAAATAAGCTTGTCATTTACTCGATATGTCTTTCATAATATTATAATTATAATATTTCATAACTTTGTAATATTTCATCTTAAATCTGTCCCAAAATCACCAAAACAGTTGTTGCTGAATTGGGTCACTTTGATGATAAAAATATTTTTCCGGAATTCCCCACCATACTTTAGTCATATCTGTATACACAATTTTTTCAGTTTGAGAGGGGCTTTTCCTTACAAGTCACATCATTTAAAAAGATCCTTTCTCATAAATATGCAACTGTGTCATCCTGTGAAATGTACCTGCTTAGACTCCCTGACTTGTGAAACACAAATTTTCCAGAATAATCTCTTGGGGGAAAAATATACCAATGAAAGAAATATTATTGCTATTATTCTATAGCAGAATCTTTAGTTTAGGTTACCTTCCTTTTACGTGTTTGGCTATAAGATGTGTTTTGTTTCACCCAGGGCACTAAAAGGTTTTTAGGTTTAGTGATTTTGGAAATCTCTGAATGTTTTCTTTACCAACAGTAAAGTACTATCATGGGAACTTTGATATAGACCCTCAGAGTGTATAATTTTTAGCAATCTGCTGAAAGAAAAGCAATATCCAGCCTTTTCTGTGAATTATAATTAGACATGTCACTCTATACTGACTTATTCATTTGCATGGGGGTGCAAAAGAATGTCGTATTGAGAAAAGTGCTACTGTATTCATGCACCAACGACGACTCCTTACAATTTTCCAAGTGTGGCTGGTAGGGTATGAAAGTGAAGGGAAGTACCCTACTCTGTCGAAACAAAACACAGTAGATGATATTTACTTGCACCACCCACATGCTACTTAGAAGGAACACAAAGACTGAGAACCTGAAGACGAAATTCTGAGAAATCAGGAGGTGTCATGGATCTGCGGATTCATCACTCATCATTTCCCCCTGCTGGTACTTTCATGTATAGCTCTTTTACAGAATAACCTTCGTGTATAAGCGAAGCCAACTGATGCCACCTTAGAAAATAACATTTTTTCAAATCTCAAAAACTAAAACATTCAATGCATTAAACATTCAATGTTTAAGAGCAATATTTAAAGTGATTAAAGTGATTTGTAGTGTTTTCTAAAAGGCCCCTCATGTTTGTAACGTGGTGGTTAGGGATGGGAATCGGGAAATTCTTATTGATGCGAAGACCCGGAATCGTACACCTCCGATTCCTCTAACGATTCATCCGGACTTTTCATATCGCGCGAAATGACGTCACATGCCGCTACTTGTAGTCCACATGATGGAGCGCATGAAGTGGTCCAGGGCATGGCAGCATTTTACAAAAATGACGACCATTGTGCAGTGTGCAACCAATGCAAAGCCATTGTCACCTCTAAGGGTGGTAACACTAGTAATATGCTTAAGCATTTAATCTGTCAACACGGCATTACATTTAAAGATTGCCATGTGTCCGACACTCCGCCGAGTGCAAGCTCTGTGGTCTCCACGGTCGCAGGTAACTTTAACTACGGAACGGGAGAGACCTACAACCTACAGTACAGGCACGTTTTCTGAAACATAAAGGAATTATGTTGTACGTTTGTTTCATCCATTTTAGAAGATGACATGCAGGATGGCAGCGGTAACTCCTCTGAGGCAGCAATCGCGTCATGCCTGGAAAAACAAAACCTGTTCACACTAGCTTTCCAGGCAGAGAAATGTAATGAAGAGAGGGTTAACGATTGCCACTGCGCTGTGACAAAGTTCGTGGTGAAAGGTTTGCATCCTTTCACCACAGTAGAGCAAAAAGCTTTTCAGTAGGTACTGGTAGTGAAATGCTGTCATTAGTTTTGTATGTCAGTACATTGTAAAGCAGATGTGTAATATTAAACTAGGGTGTTGTCCACTTTAGTTCATGTTATGCTACATTTAGCATAATTTTAAAAGCCCAGTATGATTTTCTGATGGCAAAAATTACATCAGTGTTGTCAAAAAGATCTAGCATTTTATTTACACTAATATTCTTTAGGGAAATGACCAAGGCTCTTAACCCAAGACATAAACCCCCATCAAGGGACTACTTCACCAATCATCCCTGCCTGGTATGAAGTTGAGAAAGGCAGATTACTTTCAGAGCTGAATGATTTGTCCAAGGCTGCCATTACAGTAGATGGATGGACAAGCATCTCTGTTTTTTTTTTCAATAAATATGTAGCTAACCAGGTCTAATTACCTCTCCACAAGATTATAATCACTGATAAATTAATATTTGATTATTTTACAGTGATTAGGAATTGATAAGGGAATCATTAAAGAACCGGATCGATAAGAAGAATCAATGATGGCTCCAACATCAATAATTTCTTAACGATTCCCATCCCTAGTGGTGGTTGCACTAATATCAAACGGTGGTATTCAGCCAGCGGTCTGTGATCCGCTGGTGTCCTGTACAGCAGTTGCAGAAGGTCTGCAGAAATGTATTGTAAATTAATGAAATTGTTACAATCATCTGGTACACGCAAAAGAGCATTCTAGGAGAACCCCATTTCCCGGAGCCAAAAATATTCAAAGGGAAATTTCCCGGAGCAAGCAATGTTACACTTCTTAGCTATTACTGTAGGTGAACACACGTTACTGGTAGGGGGCCCCTACAGTATGTATGCTTTGTTTTCATTTGTAGGTCCCTGGTTTAAGAAAGTTTAATACGCCTGATATAGATATACCTCCTCATGCCCATTAAGGTTATGTTTTTAATGTCCATACTCCCGTCTTTACATTTACATTTATTCAGCAGACGCTTTTGTCCAAAAGCGACATAAACATCAGGCAAATAGAACATTATAAACATTCATGCTGCTGAGGAGTTGACTCTTATGCCTTCCTGGCCTTCGATCATCCCATATCATACAGCCCACACTACGGTTTTAAGCATTTGCAATTATAAATAAAAGTAGACAAATTTGTACAATTCTACAAAACTTTATTGCATAAAATTGCGTCAAATTGTAGAAATTATTCGATAGATAATAGTAGTGTGTCTTAATAGTAGTGGTGTCTTAATGGTTAGTGAAGCACACTTGTAATTGAAAGATTGCTAGTTTGAATCCCCGACCAGCAAGACACCACTGACGTACCCTGAGCAAGGTACCGCCCGCAAGCACTGCTCCCCGGGCGCTGAATTAGCTGCCCCCTGCTACGTCACATTGCCACATATGGGTTAAATGCACAGGACACATTTCGTTGTTGTGTGCTGTGGTGTGTCTACAATGATCACCAAATTCTTAAAATTCTATATTCTACTAACTAAAAACCATCATTTGTCATTCTGCTAAGACATGCCTTGTGTGTGTGTGTTTACAGAAGGTCATCACATCTGGAAGGCTGAAGCGACTGTGGACAAAGGCAAAAGCCAGGCTGTAAGTGTTAGCGTGGATTGTCCTATTGCTTGCCTGAGCCTTGTACGAAAGATTGGGCAATTAACAAATCTCCTTAATATGTCATTATCCCCCACTGAATGCAAAAATAGTTATGTTTTATGGAGATACCCTGTGCTGGTGAGCTCTGTGTACTGGTTTCCTTCTCCCATTATAGCGATACTGACCACATTAGTTACTTTAACTTGTTCGGTGAGGAAACCATGATACTTTTCTAAAAGATACTGCCTTTGAAATTCAATGCATATGTGTTGTTCTCACTAACAATCAGTATTGGGGAAGTTACTCACAAAAGTAATGCATTACAGACAGTTCAGGTCCAGAAAGTACAAATCCAGACCATTGGTTCCAAACCAATGTTTCAACCAACCAGTATAAAGACTTGGTTGAAGCAACACCTTGTACTTTCTGGACCTGAACTCTCTGTAATGGATTACTTTTGTGAGTAACTTCCCCAATACTGCTAACAATAGACTATTACTTCCAGAGCATGCTGTTTGTCGAGGTCCCCTCCTACCGTGATCCATCCATCGTACATCCAGTGAAGGTGAACTTCTATGTGATCAACGGGAAGAAGAAACGCAGTCAGCCTCAGCACTTCACGTACACCCCTCTGACAGGTACCGACCTCTACTTGTAGGGGGCGCTATGTAGTTCAGCAGGTTTGACCTCTATGCCCAGATCCAGAAGGTCGTGGGTTGGAATCCTGTTGCTGACTGGATAATCATATCACCATTGGGCTCTGGGCAAGGCCTTTAACCCCAACTGCCCCAGGGCTGCTGGACCCTTAGTTTTGACCCCAAGCTTTGCTCTCCTGTATATATAATGTGTGTCAGTGTCTCTCTTGGAGGGCAAGATGGGGTATGCAGAAATTACTATGGGACGCTGTAAAGTATATCGATCCTATTATTCACTCAGAAGGTTAAAATGTGTGGTGAGGTGGGAGAAAATATGAACTATCATGCATAAAACTGTTCATAAATCCTAATTCATCCTTGGTGTCTCCTCTTCAGCTCCCTACATTAAAACAGAGCCATTGGATGACTACCTGTGTGGACGACCAAGCTATACAGCATCTCAGGCCCATGACTATTACAACAACCCCTTCAGCCTGATCAACGTGGAAAGCTGCCTTGGTGCCGCCGTGCCAACCTTCCAGCAGCGGCACTCTAACCTGCCTGGGCCTGAGCTCTGTCCCCAGCAGCCAAACCCTCCCATCGCCTACTCTCCGGGGAGCCGGAGCTCAGGGCTGTACCACCAGCTGGGCGTTGTAGTCCCAGAGGTCCACCATCCCATGCTTGTCCATGCCATGCCGCCAGCCCTTTCCACCTGCGTCAACCCTTCTGCAGTCCAGCTGTTGCACCCTGGCCAGATGCTCCCAGCGGAGCACAAGCAAGTTGTATACACCAACAACTGCCCCCAGGCACCTGTCACGGCCTCAGCTGCTCTACCAGAAGCCTGCCCCCCCGTAATCCAGCCTCAGCCTTACAGTCAGACGCTCCCAAAGAGTAGGCCTCTCCCAGAGCAGAAGTTTCCCCAGCTTGAGGAAAAGAAAGCAGCTGTTTCTGGGAACGTCACCATTAAGCAGGAGAACCTCGACCAAGCCTACCTGGATGATGGTGAGCAGGCATTTAATTTCGCTTTTTGTCCATTCAGTGTGTTTTCTTTGAAGAACAACAGATTGCATAAACTCCAGTATCAGCTGGCAGATTTATCCAAAACATCATCTTAATAGGAAATGCGCACAGGGTTTTTACGTAATGAGTAATCTCTGCATTTTTTGCTCATCTCACAAGTGTTTAGACCAGAGAATTGGGCTGATTTGTGTCAGAAAACTTTCTTTTTTTAAATCAAACTAATAACGAAACTTCTGCAGAAAGTGAGATTCAGCTATAAACATGAAAACGTATATTTTCCAAACACCTATAGCTAAGTTTATGTAATGTTTTACATCTTAAATATTCTTTAGAAAAGTATAAAAACTGAACTGATCTTAGGATCTAACATCTAATGGTGAGAAGGTATGATTTGAGTTCTCAGTAAATATATGAATAATCTCTGTAAATCACTAAATATATGAATGTAAAGAGAGAGTAAAGAGTGTGAGATTTTGCTGCAGGCAACTCTATGTGGGTGTCCGGAGGCAGGGGCCGCCTTTGAAGCGCCGATACGATCCCCGAGATGCTCGCTTATGATTTTGAGAGTGCAGTAGGTGGGGTGGAGGCGGGGCGGGGCGGGGGGGCAGAGGCGGCATCCGCCGCTCCCGGTTGCCACATGCTCTCCTCCTCCATCGCACTATGTAGGTCAAAGCTTTAAATAGGACATGGTACCTCTGGTTTATGATTACATGCAAAAAAACATATTGTGTTCAAACAAAAAATCTGGCCACAGGTGATTCATTAGCATTAGTTTTGTTTCAGTTTAAACATCAACATACTCCTCTACTTGTATGATCTGTTTGTACCTTTTTATGTTCTGTGCTTCTAATTTTTGCAATATACTATATAATGTAGTATAAAAAAGCCATCAGGTAGTGTGAAACTCTGGCTAGTGTTTCATGAAAGCATATAAAACACTTTAAAAGTTGCATCAGCCATGTCTTTATATCATACAGCCACGTCTTTATAAAGATTTATTTGGGAAACTATGTTTCTGTTAATGAATCCGTTGCGCAATATTAACTATCTGTGAAAATATAATTTAAAAATTGGTTTTAAAAGTACAGTTTCCACAATAGGGTGACAGCATCTGTTAAAGACGTACCGTTATATTCATTCACCCACCATCCATAGCAGTACAGGTTCCTATTACAGTTAAATCAAAAAGTTAACGAGAATCCAAACAGGCTTGCAATGGGTTCCCTGCTCTCATTTCAGCAATATCAACCTTATTTCTTAGAATTACACCTTGAAAAAACAATGACACAGTAAAAGTTTCCATGTCTGCAGTTTGGCCACTTTGTTCTACAGAACAACAGGAAGTTATAGCAAATAAAGGGACCCCACATAAGTGAAGAGACATGTCTTCAAATTTGTGGTTGTCTTCCTGTGCGTGGGCTGCCCAAGTTAGTGCAGCACCCGACTCTGCACTAATAAAACTTATTTTGATTTTTAGGTGCAAATATGCATATGTTATTGCTCTGTAATGGTGGATCATGACATTGCCTTAAGACAAACTATATTATAAAGATGTGCTTAACCATTAAACTGCCTTCGTGCTGAATTCCAGCATAAATAGTAAGGGCAGTTAATTCATATGCCACCCACTTTCTGGCACCGAGAGACATTTTGTGCCAAAGCTAAACTGTTCCTCTGTTGGATGTTACTGAAACGTTTTACAGCATAAAGAGAGTATGAAGAATGAACGACCTTCAGATGAACTGCAGCCTGTAAATAAACCTTTATGAATACACCCATAAATTCAATCACCATTTTATGCTCCTTTTTCCCTCTAGTTGACGACATCATAAGGAAGGACATGACAGTCCACGGCAGAGGTCAAACGTAGAGGATGAATATTTTGAGGAATTCAGCCTCCAGAACGCTCCTGGGCATGTGGGCAGTCACCTCATTAATGAAGTCAGCTTGGCTAAAAATGGTGATTTTTTTTTCTGACACCGATCGCAGTGCTTCCAAATAGCGTGGTTTGTTGACCTTATCTCTGAGTTGATGTTTATTATAATACGTACCAATGATTCTGTACAGGAAAGCTCCACATTATATAGTTTATTTAGTTTTTTTCTTTTCTCGGATGCACAATTATGTTTATATGAATTTATTGATATAGAATATCATGGTCTGTGTTAACAAGTGCTAATTTTTCATATGTCAGTTACATTATCAGTGTAGGGTCAATTATTCCTTTTTATCTGCAAAATGTACTGCACTCGTGCATCTTCACGATGGTTTTTGTGAGATAATCTGCGCGCCGGTTCTGTGTTGAATGTGAGCTGGTCTGCAGTGAATATGTATGTATACGTTTTTTCACTCATGTAATATATTTGGATATTGCAAATATTCAATATGAAATGTTTCACACAGCGGGGGACTTCATTCAACCTGGGGTCCACATAACAGATACCTTCAAGACCACTAAATTGACTATCAGTATAATTTTCAAGGGTACCCCCCTCTCCAGAACAAGAAATATAACCCCCCCCTTCCTATCCTTAGATTTTACATACTTATAGGATCACCTATTGATGGGCCCCCTAGCTCTGATCTAGTTTTATTTAGGCTCACTGGTTTATGAAAGGTTGAAAACCACTCTTTATTTTATTATTCTGAAAGATAAAATAAGTCTTATGGTTGGTCTATATGGCCTAAACCCTAGACAATGTCCTATAAATATTGTCCTGAGTTCTGTGACGTGACATGAGGTATGGGTGTAAATAAGGTGAACAGGACTATGGTAGCATACAAGATGGGTGCACGCAAGTGGGAGGGAATGTACTGAACACAGCAGACTGACTCCTCTGCTAAACCCAGAGTTGTCCATCAGACTGCCAGACAGAGAAGCATGATTCATCACTCTACAGAACACTTTTCCACTGCTCCAGAGTCCAGTGGCAGCGTGCTTTCCGCCACTTCATCCGACGCATGCCATTGTGCTTGGTGATGTGAGGCCTGCATGCAGCTGCACGGTCATGGAAGCCCATTCCGTGAAGCTCCCACAGTTATTGTGCTGGAGTTAATGCCGGGGGAAGTTTGGAACTCTGTAGTTACAGAGTCAACAGAGCATTAGTGACTGTTACGCACTTGGTGACCTTTACAAGGTCTGCCACGCTTGAATTCATTGAGCTCTTCAGAATGACCCATTCTTTCACAAATGTTAGTAAACCTGACTGCATGGCTAGGTGCATGATTTTATACACATGTGCCAAGGGGTCTGAATGAAACATCTGAATTCAGTGATTAAGAGGTGTTTCCCAATACTTTTGTCCATGTAGTGTTTTAATATCTCACATTGTAACATTTTGCTTGTGATTTTGGGAGATTGAACTGTCCAATACACTTCATATAGGAATATTCACAATGTATCCCTTTTAATGCATATCTTCAAATAAGTCTCTATACTAAACAGACATACCAATGGCTATACCAGGAATGGCTTATCACTGGAATTGAAAGTGGTATTTGTAATAATGCCCTGTAAGCCTGACTTCATAATTACCAGTGTGAGTTAGGAATATGCATTGCATAAAACAATACATTGTTTAAAAACAGCATCCTATGTACCTATTCAAAACTGCATTTGCATCGTTTCCAGCACAGCGATATGGTATGGGAGGCACAGATGCATGCTGGGATGCCAGTCCATCATAGAGCAAACACACACACACACATACATACACAAAACCATGTCTTCAGGACAATTTAGAAACACCTGTTAGCCTAGTTATATGCCTTTGAACTGCAGGAGGAAATCCGCATTACACAGGGAGAAAATCCCAACTCTCCACACTCCACACTGTGCTACCAGTGAGCCACCATGCTGCCCTGCACTGCAAGATGTAACATAAAACTGATTGTATAACTGAACTTCAAAAGACTTGGTAATTTCGCTATTAATATGATTTTGTTGTTGGATAAAGTTTGTTATTAATATTAACAAATTCAAACTGATTATATTTATGCATCTCATGTTAGTTATTAGTGATTTCACATTTATGTTTTTTTATGACTGATTAATTCAATTGACTGTTTTGTTATTGTATATTAGTTACAGTTTAAAAATGCAATATTTGCCAATCTGATGTTCCAGTGTCCGTAATGTTACATTTATCATTTTTTTCTTATTGAATGGAATATATATATATATATATATATATATATATTACACTACTCACAATAAGTTAGGGATATTGTAATGTACATGAGTGCTTTTCCGATTTGCTCTGAATTTGAATGAAATATGTAAAAGTTCCCTTTGATATTACTAATAATGTATGAGAAGAAACACCATTGTCATTAGCTTAATATT
>JAODLD010000136.1:10595929-10641680 GCA_026781065.1 Mormyrops boulengeri | reverse complement strand
GACTGAGCCATGTTCAATAACCAAATCTGTTTTGCGCTGACTGGTGATGCCTGCCCAGACTGTTGCACCTCCTCCACAAAAGCAAACCCTGGGAACCATGTTGACCTCAGCGTATCGCTCACCTCGCCTTCTCCAGCCACGCTGACGACCATCATTTCTGTGCAAGGTGACCCAACACTCATCAGTGAACAGGACGGTAGACCACTACTGCATTGACCATCACATGGTCTTGTGCCCACTGCAAACGTTCACGGCGGTGTCTTGGTGTCAGCCGAGGCACCTGCAACGGTCATCTGGCATTCAAGCCAAAGCGGTGGAGTCGGTTGCGAATGGTTTGTCTGGAAACCCTAGCACCCCACACATCTCGTAAACGGGCCTACAGCTGCGTGGCAGTTGCACAACGATGTCTGAGTGCATAGGTCCTTAGGTACTGGTCATCGTTGCGGTCTGTCACTCGTGGGGCTCCACTCCTGGGTCTGTCCTGAACTCTGCCAGTAGTTCTGTGTCTTGATGCAAGTCTGCTGATGACACTTTCAGACACACCAAGTTCACGAGCAACACCTGACTGCCTGCCACCGACTCGAAGGCGCGCCATGGCCAGGTGGCGCTGCTCGTCCGTTAAGTGACGTCGTGTGTTCATGGCTGTTTAAATGATGAACTTGGAATGGCTTACTGACAATACCAGCTTTTTATACCCACAGACTGTTGAAATTGATGCCACATTGAAAAAGGTTGTGTTTTGGTATTGGCCCCAATAAGGCACACCTGTACACAATGAGACCATTACATGGAAAACACAAAATGAGGTGTGTCTATCACCCCAGTACAATTGCCTCCCTATCCCAAAAATGTCTGAAGTGAAACAAACACCGTATGTATGACATCCACTAAGTCTCTCACAATATCCCTAACTTATTGTGAGTAGTGTATATATATATATATATTGTATATAGTATAATTGTTTTCTGCTAACGGAATAGATTTCGATCTGGATGGTTTGGGCATGTCCCTACCAATACTGGGGGAGCACCGTGTGTGTTTCGGGGGGTGGGGGGTTCAGGGCTGATTACATCCCTACCAGTGTTGAAACCAGACCTACGCCCTTTCAGTAGTTAGATTTGCAAATTGATACTTTACCGCCAGGTATTTAAATGCATTCAAACGCAGTTACAGTACAGTGAAAATTACCCCTCAGTTATCAGACTTTATTTGGGGGTTAGTATTTTATTAGTTCTTAGATCTACAGTGAGCTAATCAAAAATCCTTTTGGCCTTACAGCATTTTTTTTCAGAAGTTTAAACAATCTCAATAAGCAGTACATGAATATCTATTATCCCTACAATGCTGTGTAGCTTTGTTGTGTAATGTTAATGTAACACTTTCAGTTTTTAAAAAAACAGGCCTTCACAAACTTTAAGCAATTTAGTTATCAGACTTATATAAACTTTAGGGACTTTAATTATCAGACGTATATAATTATTACAAAGACATATTATTTGCTTTGAAATTACAACCTTAATGCAGATGTTTTATTTTATTAATATCATTTTACTGTGGATTGCATAGCGGTCATGTAAATACTAACTATTCTCTGTATAATAAGGCTGGTTGTGTTTATTAAAAGCGAATCCAGTAGGCAGTAAGTGGCATTACAAACGCGAACAACAGACGGCGACACTGGAAAGACTTCTGAGAAGATTCTATCTGGTTGAAAGACGCGTGGGATCTCCAGTAGCTCATCTGGGATCAGTTTCACAGGCTTCACAGGCTTACAGTACCGCACAACGCGCTTAATGATGGAATTAAGAGCAGAATGTATGCAGTTACGGCAGAATAACGTGAAGCAACTACCGGAAGTTGCTTGATTCAACATCCGGTGGACGTCGAAGGGTGGCGTTTTGGTAGGTATGTTGCGTGTCTGGTAACTTATAAGTTTATAATTTGTCTGCCAGTTCAGTGATTTATATGAAGTTCCAGCTACACACTAACAACATACGCCCCTGTTACCAAAATATACGTTTTATTTCCCTAATACTTAGGTTGTTTTTTATCCAAGTTCGTTAGCTACTGAGCTAACCACGGTTCAGAATTGTATCTGTCCATTGAATTAGCTAACGGTTGCTATTTATTATGAATTGCGCTAACATTTGCCTCTTTGTTGTGTTACTTGTTGCATTTTCATGTTGAGCCAAGTTTTATTTAGCGCTACACAAACTGGTATAATTTCTCTCTTAGTTTTCACTAGCCTGAACTCGTGTTTTTTTATTGTAACTATGCACTCTTGTACACAGTCTTGTATGCAGTCTCGGGTGAAGTGATTCTCGAGCGCTGTTCGTGATTATCATGTACATACGATTTTTAAATGAAATGCAATGCAATTTACATTTAATATTAACCATTAATACAATATACGAATGTGTCATATTAGCCGAACTGATACTGATAACGAAACAGGGGGAAAAGGAAGGAAACAGAACATGACGCCGGAGCTAGATCTAACACCCCCTGAGGTTCCCGAACCGACTTTCCTGGAAAATGTCCTGCGTTATGGTCTCTTCCTGGGTGCCATATTTCAGCTTGTATGTATCCTTGCCGTGATAATACCTTCTTCAAAGGTGCACAACCAGGTAAGAGGCTTACATTTTCCTTACATACATTTCTGTCATATGACCGTTTTTGTTGTATGGTTACAGATACATTTTTGAGTAGTGTATTGCTTTTAATTCAGATGGGTAAAGTGCTATCTAAACCCTAAATATAGGAGGAGGCTGAACACAGTGACACACAAGGCACCGAACAGAGCAAGAAAGCTAAAGGGTCTGTTCCTCAGCCCCGCCAGAAACCAAAGAAAGAGAGCAAGAAGAAAAGATGAGTGACTGGGTAAAAAAAAATAAGGATTTCTAAGGTTTGTGCTGGGGGGGGGGTGTCACTGAGAGCATTTTTCCGTGGAAAAACAGTGAAAATTGTATATTTCCATGAACCAGAAAGCCCTTAACTTTATACAAAATAAGCCAGTTGAAAACTGAAGACATTTGTTGATGTTTTGAGCAGGCAAAACAAATGAAAAATTCCCTCAAGAAAATTGCCATCTTTCATTTCTTACAAACAGACCTCTCATTCCAAAGCAGTAGATTTTAGTCACTCATCTGGTTTTTAAAACTGAAATCCAGCAATGAATATTTATTTTAATTGTTCTTTTGGCTTTGAGAAATATTGTGTACAAGTTTACTCCTGTCACGGAAACCATGGTGTCTATAAAACAGTAACTTAGACCAATTTAAACATGACTTCCTGTTGTTCAGACCCTGATTGCATTTACCTTCTGGTTTATTGTTCAGTCAAGTAATGTGCTTTGAATTTTTATACTCTTACGTTGCTGTATTTACAATGTGCCGCTTTTTTGCAGAATAGATTGTTAAAAGGTCAAACATGACCTTGCCTTGTTTTTCCACTTGGATATGCTTTGTAAAAATATGTAGAGAAAATAAAATTCAACTGTAACCTCTATGATTTTGTTTGTAACAAGGTTGTGTTTGTGTGTGTGTGTGTGTGTGTGTATACATACACTGTCTTACAGTTACAAGAAATTTTAAGCCTAATGTTCAAAAACTAAAATTAACTGCACATATGTTTAATTTCCTGAAAACTGAAGAGTTTTATTATTATTGTACATAGTAATACACCAATAACATTCCACATTGTTTGTATTTATTTTTATTTGTTTGACTCATAATATTGTAAATGGTTGGAACAATTGCTAAGTACCACTGTAGCCTCTGTAACTCCAAGGGTGAAATTGACACATGGAAGGCAAGTTTGCATGCCCATCCTCTGCTGTATGGTCTTTCTCCCATCGTTAGCAGTTAGGCTATTTGGCATCTCTAAACTGCCCGTAGTGTGTGGTCCTTCTGATGGGCTGGTATTCCGGTGTGTTCCAGCACAGGGTCATTATGAGACAGGCTACAAGACATGGGGCACTCTTAAACACACCCATGTGATGGATAGTCATTAGTTCACATCTGGAGTACCTGCTGGAAACCCATAAAAGCAGAGAAAAATCCACATACACATTCACCGGTAGCATTCGAACCCCCAGACCTGGATGGTATGAGGCAGTAAACCTCTGTGCTGCACTTAGGAAATCAGAACTATGAAATTCCTGCAGGGCACATGACTATCGCTGTCGTCTTCTGTAAGTTTATCGGCAGTGTGAGATCTAGTAAAAAGGTGCATGCAGAATCCTGTAGAGTACAAGCAGGACGGGAGTGTAAACCTTAACTTGATCCGTTTTAATCCTCAATTATAGCACAGTGCCCCCAATAAATTCTGGTAACACTACTTAAGGCCATGTTTTTAGCAATTTATAAACACATAGGACATGTAAAACATGATACTGGTAAGGTTGCGTTCCTACCCTTTCCTATAGGCATGAGCTCTGGGTATTGACTGAAAGAATGAGATTTTGGATACATGTGGCAGAAATGAATTTCCTTCGCAGAGTGTGTGGGCTCTGCCTTGGGGATAGGTTGAGGGGCTCAATGTGTAGTTGTGGCCAAAAGTTGACACAAGTATTGGTTTTTACAAAGATGGCTACTTCAGTGTTTGTAGATATTTTTGTCAGATGTTTCTATGGTATACTGAAGTATAATTACAAGCATTTCTTAAGTGGTAAAGGCTTTTATTGACAATTACATTAAGTTAATGCAAAGAGTCCACATTTGTAGTGTTGGCCTTTCTTTTTCAAGACCTCTGCAGTTCGCCTTGGCATGCTACCAGTCAACTTCTGGGCCAAATCCTGACTGATGGCAGCCCATTATTGCATAATCAATGCTTGGAGTTTGTCAGAATTTGTGGGTTTTTGTTTGTCCACCTCTTGAGGATTGACCACAAGTTCTCAATGGGATTAAGGTCTGGGGAGTTTCCTGGCCATGGACCCAAAATGTCGATGTTTTGTTCCCTGAGTCACTTAGTTATCACTTTTGCCTTATGGCACGGTGCTCCATCATGCTGGAAAAGGCATTGTTTGTCATCAAACTGTTCTTGGCTGGTTGGGAGAAGTTGTTCTCGGAGGATGTTTTGGTATCATTCTGTATTCATGGCTGTGCTCTTAGGCAACATTGTGGGTGAGCCACTCCCTTGGCTGAGAAGCAGCCTTACACATGAATGCGGACAATCTTTTTTCTGGATACCCCAAACAGTCGGAAAGGGGGTTTATCAGAGAAAATGCCTTTACACCAATCCTCAGGAGTCCAATCCCTGTACCTTTTGCAGAATATCAGTCTGTCCCTGATGTTTTTCTCGGAGAGAAGTGGCTTCTTTGCTGCCCTTCTTGACACCAGGCCATCCTCCAAAAGTCTTCACCTCACTGTGTGTGCAGATGCACTCACACCTGCCGGCTGCCTTTCCTTAGCAAGCTCTGCACTGGTGGTGCCCTGATCCCGCGGCTGAATCAACTTTAAGAGACGGTCCTGGCACTTGCTGGACTTTCTTGGGCGCCGTGAGGCCTTCTTCACAACAATTGAACTTCTCTCCTTGAAGTTCTTGATGATCTGATAAATGGTTGATTTAGGTGCAGTCTTACTAGCAGCAATATTGTTGCCTGTGAAGCCCTTTTTGTGCAAAGCAGTGAAAACTGCACGTGTTTCCTTTCAGGTAACCATGGTTAACAGCAGAGGAAGAACAATGATTTCAAGCGCCACCCTCCTTTTAAAGCATCCAGTCTGCTATTCTTACTCAATCAGCATGACAGAGTGATCTCCAGCCTTGTCCTCATCAACACTGTCACCTGTGTTAACGAGAGAATCACTGAAATGATGTCCGCAGGTCCTTTTGTGGCAGGGCTGAAATGCAGTGGAAATGGGTTTTTTGGGATAAAGTTCATTTTCCTGGCAAAGAGAGACTTTGCAATTAATTGCAATTTATCTTATCACCCTTCAGAACATTCTGGAGTGTATGCAAATTGGAATCATAAAAACTGAGGCAGCAGATTTTGTGAAAACCATTCATTGTCATTCTCAAAACATTTGGCCACAAGTGTAGAGGTGCTGCTCCTCCGCATCGAAGGAAATAAGCTGAGGTGGTTTGGGTGTCTATCTAGGATGCCAGAGGAGCCGGAGGAGGCAGCTGGGGAGATGGGAGGTCTGGGCATCCTTGCTCAGACTGCTATCCTTGTGACCCGACCCCAGATAAGAGGCAGGTTATCTGTGGATGACTGGTTGAGACTGTTGATCATTTGTTGAACATCTATCAAAGGCTCATATTGGTCTTTTTTCACAGTGTTCTACTATGTAGTATGAAGAATGAGAGCTTGCAGCCTGCGTCCACCAGGTGGCGTGTGGGAAACAGACATTGGAAGAAGTAGTAAAAAAAGAAGTTTGCTTTTCACCCATGTGTGTACAGACTGTCCTGTAGCAGAGTACAGCACTTGTCTTTAAAATGTGTCTTTTTGATGGGCTGCCACTACTTAGGGCGTTAACTTGAACTGACTTAGGTGACTTGGCTCCATAATCTAAATGCAACATAATGGTAAAGCTAATTTAACAGTGTGATTCCGAGATTTCTGAGATTTATTAGCAAAGCATTTGGGCAGAAGGTCTCAACCTGTCTGGGTTTCCCCCAGCAGTTCAAAGATATGCGGCCTCTCTAAATAATCCATGGTGTGCAACTGTTATACTGGGACGTGCGGGTGGGGAGTCACCTGAGCACCTGCCCCTTTGCACAAACAACAGTGATTCCCTTCTGAATCCTAGGTGCACCGTTTCAAACTTTACCAAGGGCCCCCCGCACCAGCAAATTTAACTGCTCAAACACCTGCCCCTCAAAAAGTCTCTGCCCTGGCCTGCCCTGCACTGTGTGTGGTGTGTATGTGTTCGTGTGTGTGTCTTGCAATGCATTGGCATCCTATCCTGGGGGTATACCCCTCCTTGTGTCCTTTGCTGTCGGGGTAGGACCCCCCCAGAATCCTGGCCTGGATAGGAGGTTGGAAAATGGGTGGAGGGTTGCATTATGGATGAAATTGAATGCATGAATTTGCGGCCTCCTTTTAAGACAGAGTACCAAAGCAAGTGCTTTTATTTTGAGGTAGAGGGGTCTTTACAAATTCACAAGAATTACACAACCACCATGCAAAGGCCAGATCAGCATCTTATACCAGTGAGCTCAGCTGAAGTGTTGTACATTTAATGCCCTCTAGCTTATAAATGTAGACCCCCCTGAATTAATCTGGAACAAAGACAGACTGTGGAAATGTGTTGCTGTAGAGAAGCGGTATTTCCAGGAAAGGAACCAAAGCAAAGCTGTCACAGTCTTGGAAGGCAAAAATCTATTTGCAGTTCCAAGCAGTGGGTCACAGGCCACGGGTGACACCATGGAAGAAATTGACCACAGAGAGCTTACCCCTGACCTGCAGCACATTACTTTTTTACAAGCAGATTTAGAGGAGGGTCTTGGCTGATACAAAGATTTATGGTAGATTTGGGAACAATGCTGTCAAGTTACCAGCAAACCGGTGAAATGTTGGTATTATATAGTATACATGTTGTATAAATCTTCACTGATGGTTTAATAGTATAAAATAGAACTTTAATAACTGGATCTGATAATTAGTTTATCGAAATTAATTTTATTTTTCAGTAATAATACAGAATACATAAAAAGAACACGTTATTAGGCAGTGTGCATTGAATAAGCAGAGAAAAATTGAAACGGAGAAATGCCTGAAATCAACAAACTACTTACAGGTTTTAAAGGATTAAAGTTTTGTTATTAGCGGTTTGTAAAGTGCATGTCTATTTGCATCATATTGACCGAGAAACCAGCCTTCCTGGGTGCACCTACCGCCATACTGAGAAGTTCAAACTAAAGAGGGCGTTTCCAGTTCGCTCCCTTCTAGTTCTGTGTTATTTCTATGTTTCGCAACTTACCCGTTAGGTCCTATGGTTGTAGTTAGTACTGTTACTAGATCCCACTCTCCTCTCCTGTGCTAAAGGACTATATTTTATAACGCAAGTCTTTTTTGGTAGCTACATATTGTTGCACGTTTTTTACAGAACAATAAACACCACTGACATTTTGATGGTTTTGTATTTTCTGTATTGTCTGTTTATATCTAGATCCGGCTGTGATTGACAATCCAGGTGCAGATTCCGTGGATGCGTAATGTTTCTTGCCATCGAAGAAAGTACTGTGCCACTTTAAAGTTATTGTTATTGTGATTTATTTGATATATTATTCTCTTACGAAAAATTTTTTTATAACGCCTGAACCAGGATATATTAACTCCCTACTCTAAAGGTAAGTGTTAAATTATTTTGCACTATACGTACGTATTAAGCATGGTAAGAGGTACCGGGATAATCGTGTGTGTATGATGTGTTTACATTAACTTTACACAAAGACATATCTACTTAATCAGTTTTCGTTTGATCTATTATTTTTCATTCTCGTCTACAATTACCATATTTGTAGATTATTTATATGACTGAATTATAAACAAACGCAAGTTAACATTGCGCTCACGGAAACTGGTCATAGATTCTTGATGCTCAATGGTTCAGTATAAATCAATTCATTTCTATACCTGTACAAACTTATATGGTAAGATTTAGTGATTCGCTTTGCAGTTGCATGGAAATCTAAGAACCGTTTATTCCGGTGAAGAACATTGATGATTCTTGACATGTGCGGACTGCAGTCCGCAGGGTATTTAATCATGCGACGATCCAGTGAACTCAGAGCTGCCTATTGCAGGCATGATGTGGAATTTAATCATCGGGAAGTTGAAACTGAAAGCTTCTTAATGTTGTTCGAACATGGTGCTTTGCTAACTAACCTTTAATCATTGTTTTCCTTTTTTGTATTTTAACGTCCACTTAAAGCGCCTTTTTAGTAGCCAAGACGCTGGAGTAGAACCATTATTTACTTGCTTCTTTCTAGACTAAAACAAAATTCGTTATGTAAATAATTAACTACTGTTTTACTTTTCTTTGTTAAATAACACAAGATTCGTGCGGAATGCGTTTGGTTACAGATCCGTAAGAATTCGCACTGGGAATGGGCCTACAAAAGAAAAGTATTTCATCGTAATGTTATTATAGACGTGTTCCACCTGTAACCCCAAAATTTAGTCTGTGGACACCAGTAGTAGCTGTATCCTTTCATACGTTCCGGGAAAGATAAGGAGTGGAGTAGGAAAAAAAGAGGTAGCAAGTGACGGATTGATGATCAAAGTAAAATATTTCTACATAGTCATCCAGGAGTCCACCTGGTTAGGGGTATCATTATTAGAAAGAAATATATTTTTCACCAAAATAGAAATATAACAATTTATTTTCATTCTCAGACAAACAAAAAACAGTTTTTTAACGTATCTTGGTCAATAACATTTTGTGGGGATGGGAACCGGAGACCATCAGAGTCTGTGCCTTTAGCCTGACAACCTGAGTTTTCCCAGAATATCCTTCTGTATTGAAGGGCTTCTCAGGTTAATAATAATAATAATAATCATCATCATCATCATCATCATCATCATCACCATCACCACTGTCATTACCATGCAGCTTTATGCGTCTCCTCTACTCATCTAACCACAGATGTTCTGGAATCCATGAAAGCTACACCATGGATGCTCTTCTAATTAGGAGTGAAGCCTTTATGGAATGGGGCAAGCTTGGGTTCCGAGGCCGGCAGACAGGCACATGCTTGTCCCGGATTTCTTAGAGGAACGGGGAAACGGAATCTTGCAGTACAGATGATGCAACACCGTGCAAGGCGGACGTCAGGGACGCACAGCTCGTATTTCTTTGTGGCCGCAGAATATTAGTCTTTGAGGTCCACTGCTGACTGCCCTGTTGGCTGGCTTTGTAGAACATCAGGTAGCTTCATGGTTGAGATGCTGTACTTGTCACTAGAAAGTTTGTGTCCCACGAGAAACATAGGTGGTGCGGACCACAGTTAAGGAGGACATCTTGATGAAATATTAAGCAGTGCTTTGCTAGAGTTGTTATGTAAGTTGCTTTGGATAAAGCTGTCTGCTATAGTTATGAGTCATGATTCCTACCATAAGTATAATAAAATGTCCTATACTTAAACAAAATTTTCTTTAGGCATTATACAGCATGGGGGACATTTTATATATATATATCTCCTCCTTTTATTTCTGTAACATATAAGTGATAAGTAATACTTTTGTGTCTGAGCAGTTGTTAAGATAGCATCACAGTATGCAATATGTGGCACAGAAAACGTTATTTGTAGACTATAATCAGCTGGTGGGGATAATTTTTCATCCATCCATCCAATCATCTTCTATCTGATTATCCTGGTCAGAGTCACAGGAAGCCTGGAGCCGGTCCCAAGCAGCACAGTGCAGAAGACTGGGGTACAGCATGTATTCAGTGGGGGCATTACATTGCTTTTATGCAGTTGAGCTGATTAGTCAGAAAATTCTAATGAGAGCTAAGTGTGCTATTCAATTCTGATTCCTATTGATGTCGTCGGTTTTGACAGTGTTTTCATTATCATTGCGATACAACCAGCAGATTCTTACAGATCACTTCCCCTTCACTGCAGCACATGATGTCTGATGCATAACTGCATGTGACAGTAGAGTCCTGGACGGGGGCGTGAGTGACAAATAAAGTCACTGGCACCTAGTTTGCTCACATGAAGAAATCAGAGAAATCTGCCAGCATTAATTATAACAGCTAAAAGTTTTTGTTATCCAAGTTAATCTAATAAAGTTGATTACACAATTATTTCCCTTAGTGTATAGCACAAATAGCAGACGTCTCTGCATGTGTATTTGCTGACAGTATATACCTTCCTGTGGTCTTGTAGAGGTGCATGCATATCGGAGCAGAGCGGACAGTGGAGACTGTTTATAACACCTCCTGCATCTTCATACCGGCGACAGTGATTCCCTAAACCACACTCAGCTCAGGGTACAGACACTCAGCACTCTGACCCATCTCTGTTCCACCTGCACTAAATTAAACATGGCCCATGTTTACGAGGAACTTCTTTACCCCGCCTGTATCACCTGCACTGTGCCACACAGTTCATTATAATTACATAATTTCTTATTTATTAAATTGTTACGGGGGGCGCTAATGTGCTGGAAGTTATTTATTTATGTAATGCTGCTGCACAACAAAAAATTTAATGGACAGTGCTGTAAATCTGATACACTTAATATTCTTAACACGAAAAGTCTTTCTTGGGGAATTTAAGGCTGATGTTTAGCTCCATAGAAGGAAGTAATAAATCTGTGTTTATTGACCGGAAGTGTACATTGAGCAGACATAAAAAGTCTAAATAAATGCTATAAATGTTTTTTAATATTATTTCAAAATTATGGATTAATGGAACGTGGGATGTTGGAATTATAGTTTATTGTTTTATTTAATGTCTCCATATAATGCCTTAGAAATATGGATTTAATTCAGATTATCTAATAAATATTAGCCACACTTCTGTCCATAAAGTTTTATGTATGTTTTAAAGATCGAGTCCACAGATCGTACAGATTCATTCTCTTTGTCAAATCGTTTACTTATTAACATCCTGATAAGCAGTTAATTGTCAATCATGCCAGTCTCGTGTACGATTAAAAACAGTAGGCGGTTCATTCAGTTTTTCTGTTATGCTACTACTACTGTGTTACTGTGTAAACCAAAAAAGCAAATTTGTAGGTGGGATAAATGTGTCTTTATATATTTGTCAAATGGGAGGCGTCTCGTGCCCCCAGCCACAATATTTACTGAGGAGGCCCAAAATGATATTCTCCCTATTTATGCCATATCAATGGATGTGGTCTCAATACTTCAATATTTACCTTTTTAGTTTCCTGTTTTCATTTTTAGAATCCCCTTTCTACATAATGAGGAAGTTTGTCCTCCTCATTTAAAAAAAAGGGGGAATTTGGAGAGATTTATTTGTGAAAAATGACAGACTACAGGAAGCGCACCTGATATCCAGTTGATTCTGCTGTGCTTTAGTCATTATACAGTGTGTTGCAATAAATTTTGATTTTGAAGTTTCAGGTTCAACAAATACCAGTGTAGCACCTTGTAAACTCATAAACAATAACTCTATGACATAAAGCAACTATTAATATTTCAGTTTTTTTCTTTTGGTAGCCTTTGTGTGACAGAAACAATTATTGTTAAATGTTGGGTTATTCCACCTACTGATTTGCTGTGCAGTTTAGACACTTTCAGTGTAATAATTGGCTACATTATGTTGAAATATTATTGTAGAATATCTCTTCTTCTGCCACCCTTATTTATCTAACGTGAGGATTAAACAGAAACACTAGACTAACTAAAGAATAAACAGAAGGAACAATTTCCCAGACTTCTTGCATACTTGAATATTTGCCTTTTGCTCTTCGTTTTAAACACATTGCTTCAATCTTTGGGTCCCTCCACATTGTTATGACATAGGGCCAGTAGGTATAGATAGTACCAGAATGCAATGCAGCACCCGTGGAAAGCACACAGCTTGCTTGCTCTGCTACAGTACATGCTCACGGCACATTCCTAGCCATGGGCGTGGATGTTGTAACTTGCCTGAACATTTACCATCTGCATTCCAGCTCGGGAATAGCACTGCACTGCTGATTTACCACTGCCAGGTAGCATTTTTGACTGGCAAATGTTTCACCTGAAACGGTCCATTCTCTGCTTCCCCCGGTATGAATCTTTATTAATACATTAGGCAGATGCTTGTAACCAAATGAGTGCATGCACAGTAAGTGAATACAGTTAAAAGAGGTTATCAAGAATCACAGAGAATTAGGTTTGCATGGAGAAATTTAGTGCACAGATTTATAGCATAGTCAGACATCTGCACAATACTGAAAATAGCACTTTTTATGGGATGTGGAATAATATATACAACAGAGCTGTTCCCTTCACCCTTCATGCTAGGCTTTGAGCTTCAAATGGGCTCACAGTCAGTGACAGGAAGCCAAGAGTGATGAAACTCGTGGGCTTTTCCTGGAGGTTAAAGATGTATGACGGCAAGTCGGGGTGGCCTGATGACGCATGCAGAGGGTCCAGCTCACTGGAAGCCATAACAGTAGATTCAGGAGATGATTATAAGCTGGACCAGCAGCTGTGTGAGGTAGGAAAGCATAGCCTGCAGGCCTGCAGAAAGGCCCAGAAATGTTATTTTCTGGAAGGACCTATTGAAGGAAGCGTGTTGCTTCTTGGCAAATCTTGATGACACTACAGGTCTATTGGCTGAAGTAGTGGCAGTGGTGTCTAAGATCTTGTTGTAAATTGAGACACAGGTGGAAATAAGAACCAAGGCACTGATTGGTCCAGCTTTATATGGTGGACAGTCATATTGTTCTAGCGATGTTGGCGAGGCGGGCATTGGTGTGAGAGAAGTCCCTGGTGTTGAAAAAGCCGCCAGAAATACGGTTAGGGACAGCTGCAAGATGGGCAGGAGAAGCAGTGTGCGGCTCAGCGGGCTAAGCCTCTGTTTCTGTGATCAGAAGGTTGCTGGTTTGAGGCCTGGCCTTAGCACAATAGTCGTATGTCTATGAGCCCTTGACTAAAGCCCTTAACCCCCAGCTCCAGTCCCACTGCATGCCGCCTGACTCTGCGCTCTGACCCCCAAAACTTGCTGTCAACTGTATGCATCGCTGTTCCATCACATGTTAAATGTGTCTCTCCTTCGATTTTTCTTTTCTTCTGCTCATTCACATGGTCATTCACAGGTGCGCATGGACAAAAACACTTCATGGTCTGTAAATATGGATTTAAAAAACAAGACGTGATGCTGTTCTATAAGGCTGAATATTGAATGCAGTTCTTAATTGAAAGCTTGCATGTTCAATGAAATAGTAGGCAGGTTTCAATCCATGTTGCTATCAGTTACATATCAGGTACAAGTGAAGAATGTAGGATCCGATTCCATTTCATTTCTCCAGTTATGGCCTTTGCTACGTGACTTTGTTTGCAAGTTTACATGACATGTCAGTACAATGTCTTTAGGGAGGTCAATAAACATAAAGGTCAGATCCTAGTTTAAGAAGTCTTTGCCATTACAAGTAGTAATATGGGATTTACCCCTTTACAATAAGACTACCCTTATAAAAGGTTTATGAGTGGTTTAGGTTATTAATTAAGCTGCAATGTTTTATAAATCGTAGACAATTATAAACAAGTTATAACACAGTCTTCTTTTTATTAATGAGTTACTACCATTTATAAGTGGCAAAAGGGAACCTTATTGTAAAGTGGTACCAAGGGATCAGTACTTCAACAGGCCGTTTTAATAAACCGTTCATACAGTCCTACAACACATCGTGTATGATTTTATAGAAATTCTGGAAAAAAGAGCTCCTTCTTGGCTCAAATGAAATCTGGGAACAATATCCTGTATGGCTGTTGACCGTTATTTAAACATGCTAATGCTTTGTTAAATCAGCTTTTAAATCAAGCGTCGTTAAAGCAAAAGTCTTATTTGTTTCATTATTTGAAAACCAACCAGTCTCCATAATTTTAGTTTTACTTTACGCATCTGTTATCTGTCATTGCCAAATGTGTTTGCTTTACATTGAGGCTGAGTGATTTGAGATAGTACGAGTTAAGCAAACACTGACAGCAGAGTTGTTTGTGCGTTCACTCCTCCTGGAAAATTAGCAGTCTAGGTTGGCATGCATTTTAGAGTTGGAACAGTATAGTTAACCATGGGCAAGCTTTAGCATGTGTCCTTACTGAATGTAAACTAACAGTTCAGAACATGCATTTCCTTTGCCTTTATGTGTGTCCCACAGGCTGCAAGTTTGGGAATGGAGGGTCTCTTGTAGGGATAGGCATTTTGGGCGAAAATTACTTGTTAAATTTCATTAGTCATTATTGAAATAATATTTGATTAACCTTCCCCCACCACACACACAGAGAAAAGTTAATTGAGTTTGATGATATTGAGATATTATCGTTGATGCAAAAGGATAACCTCAAACAATGTAAAAAAATAAATCGAAACTGAAATTAAAGAGATTGCTTAAGTGCAGTAGCATACAATAACGTCTAACAGCCTCTACCTTGGGTAGTTATGGTGAATTACGTTTTCTTTATTTTTAACAGCACAAGCCTAACAACACTTCTCTGGCTTACTGGATACTCCGTTAATCTGCTTCCAATAAAAATGAGACATCACTTGTTTCTGCAAAGGGATAACTGAAGACATTATGAGTAATTTTGATACTAGGGCAGAACGATATAGGACAAAAATCAGATTACAACATTTGAAATCTTTGTGATAAATAGTAGGCCTACACTATTAATAAAATAAAAAAGGCACTGAAAATTTAACCAAATATAACTTGTTATAACTGCCAATAGAGTGTCTTTACTGGGGCAAGTGAGTAGTTCACACTCTGGTTAAATCACCAAAACATCTCTGCATTTTATTTAAAATTTAATAATGAATTTCAAGAACATTATTAACGATGACCAGGACAACCTAAAAGTACATTAAAAAAGCATAATCAGACTATCTCAACAGACCCAAAGCACTGACGAGAAATCACTTGCTTTTGTACAACTAAAGTATTTCTATATTTCTACATAGCGAAAGATGAATATCATTTTTGTTAAATTTCTCAGAAACAAGCCACACTATGAGTGACCAAGGACAAATGATTATCACTGACTTGGAGAGTGCATGCAGAGCTCACGCAAAAACAGCAGAGGTAGATTTCAGAGTGAATAAACTGCAGACCTTTTAGAGAACAGTTAAATCACAACTAATTACTATATTTAGGGTGCAGAGTGTAGCTCAGTGGTTTAAGTATCTATACCTGTGACTCCGAAGTTGCCAGTTTGAGCCCAGCCTTGCCAGAACAGTATCTTGTCCATGGGCCCTTAACCCCCAGCTCTCTGGGTACCGCAAAGTGGCTGCCCTTCCCTGTGACCTCCAGGCTCACTCTTACCTGTATGTGTGTCTCATGGAAAGCCAGTTGAGATAAAGCAAAAAGAGAATTTCCCCACAGGCATTAATAAAGTATTACTATATTACTGCGAAATAATATATAACATATTTATAATTTTTTTTTTTTTTATTATTTTATACCCGTTCTGAAATATTCAAATACTCACAATGTTGACTCATCCCTAGTCTCTTGCCCATTGGGGCTTGTGAACACTGATTGTGGCCTTTAGGTTAATGACTTACATATCAGCCAGTGAACGGCCGTCTGAATTCGAATCTCTGCCATGGCTCCATGTGTGTGGAGTCTGCATGTTCTCCCTGTTGTTGTGGGGTTTCCTCTGGGGGCTGGGGCCTGTTTCCAAAAAGATGCAGAGGTTAATTTGTGTTATCAAATTGCCTGTAGGTGTGTGAGTGTGCCCTGTGATGGTGGGTGCCCCATCCTGCGTCGTTCCCTGCCAGGTACCGGCAGGTTCCAGTTGCCCAACACCCTGAAACAGATAAGTGGTTGCATAAAATGCATGGATGGATCTCTACACATTGCATCAGTGTTAAAATCCTTTTAGATATTTCTACTCATATTGTTTTATTGTGTTTGGACTGTACTATAGCACAACTTTACTGCGGTCTATGACTTTGCACCAGGCCTCTTGAAGTAAAAGCAAATATGCTACACCTATGTAGCAGGGGTATAACAATACACGACATTCTCGCTTTGGTACAAACTTGTTTTGGGTTCATGGTTCGGCACAATTATGGTGCTGAAATTTTGGTACTTGGAAGACAGAATTTGTTTTGTCTTGTTATAAACCAAAGGCAATGTGTCTGTCAATGTGTCTGAATAACTCAACCTTAGAGATGCTTATTTGCAGCTGTAAAAATAAATACAAATTCAAAAATATGGCTGCATCATAACAATCATAATGAACTAAATCCTGTCTTCCCTACTGCCGAGTTTGGTCATATACCTGTAACAATAAACACCCCTATAGCTGTAGTCAATATTCATTTTCTGGCAAAAGCGTCTTAAATGCCGTGAGAAAGCTAACTTGCAGTAGCTGTTTCCTCCTGGCTCCATTTGTATACACACTCAGATGACATCGGCTGTTTCCGAATTGAAGGGCAGCATCCTTTAAAGGACGCAGCCTATGTAGCCTTTGTAGACTGCGTCCCCCCGAAGGTCCACACAATGAATCTTGGGATATGTTGGGCTGCAAAGGAAGGATCTACCTGTTGGCGAAAGAAGGATGTATTCATAGACCGCAATGTCGTTCTTGCCCCGACCTAAATATCAAGGATACATCGGTCGCATCCTCGCCAAAATGACCTCATAGTTCATTGACTTCAGATTCATTCTTGGGAGGCAAGTTAGCAAGACCACAAGGATGATTTTTGTGTTCTTGGTATTGAGAAACATCCCACATTTGAAGGACCCTTTGAAATGCTACAGCCTTATCGTGATGCATTTGGTCTGTGAATGCAGATGTAGAAGGATTCTGCCTCTGAATTCAGAAAGCCTTTGTCTTATGTTGGATGTGTTTCCAGCAACATATCCAAGTTCAGCAAAACAGAGCCTACAGGTAGTCTTGGTCTTATCAACTACTCTCTCTTTCTGGTGTAATTTATTGGAAAACCAAAATGCTCCCAAAATGCTGATTAGGACTGACAGTAACCAGCATTAGTCATAACCAGCTCAAAACCATAATTTCCATAATGTTTTCCATGTTGAACATCTGCTTGTGAATTTAGGTTCTGCTTGTCCCATGCAATGTATTCATTCATTTCATTATGCGTACCAAACCAAAAATGATGCACCTGAACGGCACACATTGAATAAATGTAGCATTACAGCCCTAATAAGTAGCCTATGGATTATTTCTGTTAGTCATTTTCTAGGTTTGCTTTTGAGGCCAGCATGCGAGTCAAGGTGCATTTGATCAAAACAAAAGCCTTTGCAGTTACCTGAAATGTTTCATTTCATAATATTGAGATTGTGATCATGTGACACGTTATGTTTATCTGGATTGTGCAGATATAAGAATTGTGCTTAACTGAAGCGTGTTGCCATAGAAAAGAATTCATTTGAAAAGGGACCAGCTGCGCACCGTCCAATAAAGCGAAGCGTGCCGTTATCTCATGTGCTGTTATGAGGAATCAGCTGTGTTTACAGTCATGGGAAAAAGAAAGTACACCCTCGTTTACTTCCATATTTTTTAATTATCCAGGTCTAAATCACAATTGTGTGGTTCTATCCAGCTTCCTCTAAATGAACACATCTAAACTCTAAAATCTACAGAAAAACACAACACATTTCAATATGTCTCGATTTTTTCTAAAAAGAACAGGCAGGAAGGGTGTGGGAATGAGTATACCATTCCTGCTTCTACCACAAATAGGAGAGTATTTAGCAGACAGGTCTTACTAATGAAATGCACAAATAAATCAGCAGCAGGTGTGAACTGTCTCAATAAAAGCACACCTTGTGGCAGTTTGGTGTCCTGGAGCCCTTGGGGTTGTGTTTACATCACACCAAGAAGGACAGACATCAGGCATGACGTCAGACAAGCAGTTGTTGCTGCTCATCAATCTGGGAAGGGTTATAAAGCCATTTACAAACAATTGGAAATTCACCATTTTGCAGAGAGAAAGATCGTTTACAAAGGGAAAGCATTCAAGATAGTTGCCTAGAAGTGGGTATCCCATTAAATTCAGCTGAAGGTCAGACCATTTCATGTTCAGAGATATCAAGGAAAACCCAAGAGCTGCATCACATGAGCTACAGGCCTCAGTGAGCATGTTAGACGTCCATGTTTATGGCAGCACAATTAGAAAAAGACTGAATAAGTTTGGCTCTCATGGAAGGGTGGGTAGGCCCCTTCACTCTAAAAACAATATAGCAGCACAACTTAGGTTTCCAGAATACATCTGAATAAACCAGAAAAATTCTTGATCCCTTGGACCCATGTAACCAAGGTGATGTTTGGTCATCGTGCACCAAACACAGTGTGTCACCTCAAACATCTCAAACAGACTGTGGCATAATGGTGGAGTGGTGATGATTTAGGCTTGATTTGTAACCATGGAACTTGGGAAACCTGCAGTTATTGAGATGACCATGAATTCCAATTCACACCAAAATATTCTTGAGACAAATGTGTGGCCATCTGTCCTACAGCTTAAGCTGGGCTGTAGTTGGTGTCATAGGCAATAGGACAATGATCACACCAGCAAATCATTCTCTGTGTGTCTGTTGGTATGGCCAAGTCCAGACCTCAACACCACTGAGATGCTATGGCAAGGTCTTAAGACAGCTATGCGTGAATGAATGCCTTCAAACATCAATGAAGTGAAACCATGTTGTAAAGAATACTGAGCCTAAATGATGTGAGAGACTGATAAACTCCTACAGAAAGCTGTTGTTGCTACTGTAAAGGTGGTTCCACGTTACTAAATTATAGGGTGCACTTATTCGTCACCCCACAACCAAGGCCTTCTGTTTGGAAAAAAATCACAAAATCTCTTATTTATTTTTTGTCACTGATGGTTAGATTTGTTTATAAAAGTTGGTGATGCCCTGATAAAAAAAAAAAAAACATATAATTGAAGGAAGATGTACTTTTTCCCATGACTCTATAATGTTTTACATATAATGATTTGCACAGTAAAATTACAAGGATCTGAATGGTCTTGTGTGATTTGTGTCAACGTGTTAATGATTTGACAAACAGTGTGTGTGAAATGGATGGATGGGTGTCATCTGCTCTATTCTGACAGACTAGCTCACATTTTGAATAGCAATACATAGCAGTAATCATAACTTCTGAAGGTGTGAATGGTGGCGCAAACCCAGCCAGCAGCATTAGAGTGCTTCTCAGGGACAGCGGCTTAGATATGTATACGATGTGTCTGCGCTTGTTCAGCAGAAACATAATTCCACTGCCTCTGACTAGTGGTTTGGTAATTACAGGAGCAAAGTGTTTACGTGAATTGGTCCATGCATGTCTAGCTAAAAACAAATCTTCTACAACTGAATAATGGAGATAACGTTAAACGGTTAAATGGAAAATAACTGCTGCCAGGCTACTGGACTGTTTGTGGTAGGAAGAACATTTCGGCAACACTACTTAAAACATTCATCATAACGCATTATAGACACCTTCATAATGCATTGTCATGCATTCATAAAGTATTATACACACAGCTATAACTGTCTATAAAAAGGCAGAACACATTATAGCCATGTTTATTATGCATTGTGAATGCTCTATGAGGCTCTCATCTATAATGCAGTACTGATACCTTCATAATGCATCATAATGGGCAGTATAAGCGTTAAGTATGCTTTGTACTGCATTGTAAAGGTATTGCTTTTGAGGCCAGCATGCGAGTCAAGGTGCATTTGATCAAAACAAAAGCCTTTGCAGTTACCTGAAATGTTTCATCAAATTGTGTTATAGATAGGAGCTTCATAGACCATTCATAATGTGTAATAAATATAGCTATATTGTGTTATGCCTTTTTATAAACAGTTATAGTCGTGATAATAATACTTTATGACTGCATTACAATGCATTATGAAGGTATCTATAATACATTATACATAACTGCTTTAAGTAAAGTGTTGCTGCCATTTTCAGTTGTTTCTGGTGTAGAGTAAGTGGAGTAATGAGATCATAGACATGGAGGTAGATTGAAAACACTTTCCAATGCACTTAAGGCCCTTTCTCTAGCTAGATATTTGCTGCATCACCAGGGTCCTTTTGGAAGCTCTGGAACCAGGTATAATGAGCAGTGCCACTCTTTTAGCTGCTTATTAGCTTGGCTGTGGGTGAATAAAACTGCTTTTTGGCAGAATTAGTTTCTTCTCTGTACATTGGAGGAGGGCTCTCTTTTAGTCATTTATTTTCTTACAATTTAGTTGACTCAGCAATCAAAGTAACACTGTCTGCATTAATTATTCATGCCCTCATAGCTAGTTTTTTAAGTTTTGCCCATAAATTTGCTTTGACAAAGACCGCAGCAAGGTTCTGGATTTCGGCGGAAATGTTTTAATGCACAATATTTTTTTCAAAATCCTTATGATTATTTCAGTGTCTGCTTACAGCCGGTATTACTTATTCATTTCAGCTAAGTAGAGCTCCATTACATAACGTAATTAAAATGATGTATGTCCCCACATGTCCCCACAGCATGATGAATACCTGTTTTTTTGTTTTTTGTTTTTACCTTATGGGGACCAGTTTCCTGGTCCCCATATGGGAAAACTCTATTTTATAAAAATCAGTGACTGCAATGAAAAAACTAAAAATGCAAAAACTCTTGTATTTTGTTTGGTTACTTATGGTTATGGTTAGGGCTGGGTGGGGGTTAAGGTTGTCATAGTTAGCATTAGCATTATTCTCATAGAAATGAATGAGCAGTCCCCAAAAAGATATGATTACATGACTTTGACTTTGTGTGTGTGTGTGTGTGTGTGTGTGTGTGTGTGTATACATGTGTACATGCTCTGCGTTGGGCTGTTCCCTCCAGGCTGTTCCCATGCCAGGCTCATTTCAGCCCTACATGGATAAGCATTTGGAAGATGAATGGATATCACATACTAAATACACTTTCTTTATGACATTTTTAATAGGAATCATGTCATGTCTCAGTCAAAACATTGCAAGCTGGTGTACAATATTCTCCTCTTGGCAATCTTAAATATATATAATTTTTCAGATTTTAAAAATATAGCTTTTAAAATGTCTTTTTTTGTCCTTTCTATTAAAATAACTTGAGTTTGTGTGCTTCTATTGTTGTATGTTTAACAAATATGTTGTCTTGTGAGAAACTTAAATTGGTGAATGGTCATTTTATTAGGATTTTGCAACAACATAAAATCACACAGTGTGAAACTCGTCCAACAGGAGCCATTCATCTGGCTAATTAGGAGGCCTGGCAATGGGCGGCAACAAAAGCAAGTGTAAGGAAGCAGGACAGAGGCCTCGGAGCCTGGACGGCATGACAGGCCCTGGAGGCAGCCTCCATTATCCAGGCCAAATGCCCAGCAAGAGTGCCCTGACCGGGGACAGCGGCTGGAGCGAGCAGCCCCCAAAGAAGGCAGATCTGCCCTTGTTCGGGGGCATCGATCCCAGTGGCATCCCCAGCTCCGGGCACCAAAGCGGCCACCTTGCAGGTATGGCCTCAGGGTGATTTCTCATTCATGGACTGGTGGGGTGATTAAGGAAAAGGGCAATAACAGGCAGGACCGGCCCACCCTGCAGGTGACATAGGCGATCGCCTAAGGTGCCATTTGATTAGGAGGCGCAAAAGAGCAAGTGAAGAAAATCTGAAGAAATACCTGTGTTTGCATTCCGTGACATTACAATTACTTACACTAGTTTTAACATTTCACTACTTTTTTGTGAAACAGATGTGAGGTAACTATTTAACAGCCAGATACCCTGTGTTTCTGAAATGGTTTTAATATAAAATAAACAAAAATTTGTTTTCTGCTGCTTTGGGAAGCGTGGGTGGTGATCAGCAGAATCTTGGCCACAGTGCCGGAACACCCAGGGCCGGCCCTGGCTACAGATACTAATCTTTGGATGGTTATACGGTTATACCAGTGAGCTTTGGTGAACTTTCATCTGTTTTGGTAGTAATGTAAACTACAAATTGTACAGTTAGTAGAGCGTCAAAGCTGTCTGTGTTGTAGGTGTGGAGACTGCAACAATAGCTACAATGCACATACTGTATTTTATATTTGTATTTTTACACTGTTGGTATGATTTAATGTATTCCACAATATTAAATCTCTGCCTCTACTGCCCTATAGGAGCAGTCACTACTTTTGTTGCATTGTATGACTATGAATCACGCACGGCTTCAGATCTGACTTTCAAGAAAGGCGAGAAACTGCAGATCCTCAATAACACGTAAGAAGATATAGATTCTGCCTAAATTCCCCAACACACCACAAATGTATGTTTGTTTGTTGTTATTTCGTATGATACACACACAGCACAACCAGAGTTGCATCAGAGGACTAAGATACAGTTAAAGACCATGTTCATCAGCTTCTGTCTGTCTCTCTGCTAACTTTCACACACTCATTGTCACAATTGTCACAGGCCTATGAAGCACACGTTTTATTGATGTAATATTTTTCTATTCTGGTTAGTCGCGGGGTGGTGCAGTGGTTAGCGTTGTTGCCTCACTCCTCAGGCACCAGGGTTTGAGACTCTGCTATGGGTCTGACAGTGGGGTTTTTTGGTATATTTTCACAGTCATATATGGACAGTATTATATAGAGAACAAATTTCTGGTAATTCCCCTAAAAAATTTTGAACTCATATATTCTTCCTCATATTTACAGAAGTAGGACACTATAAAAAATTGGTTCATTAAAAAAAATTATAATTATTATTAAAATTGGGTGCCATATTTCTTGGTTTGCTGCTTAAAGCAGGCATTTGGCAGTTTTGTATAAATTCAGCATATTTCCAGGAAAGGGACTCTTTTATAATATTTAAGTATTGTGTTGTCTAAAAATATGTAACATTAATTGGCTGAACACCATCAGGAAACACTGAAAATGGTCAAATACTCACAGAGCAAAATGTATACAATATATACATTTTCTATATGTGTGGAGTACAAATCAAATCATTGACATTTTCTGGTGAGTGGGTTTTCTGTTAAAGGTGCATTTTATATATTTTCCTTTGGGTTTGTAAGATATTTGAAAAAAATGAAAGTGTTTTTTGTCCATTTGGGTAGTTTTCCTCTGGCTGGTTGTATCGGTGCCTCCTGCTGAAGGTGTCTTAGGCCTTTCCAAGTTACCGATTTTAAAAAGCTACATCTATTTTGCTCATGAAGAAGCATCATATCCCATTAAAACTGACCCAAGCAAGTATATGACGTATCATGACGTTCCAGGCACCACCGTTCACTGGTATGTGTGTGTACTCAACATGGGTGGGGGGGAGGGGGGAAAAATCCCTGAGAAATCCCATTTGTCTGCCTTTCTAAGTAATGCTCACTGCCCTCTGGGATCAGCAGAGGTAGTCATCAGGCTTAATGGAACTTCTTGCGTGGCATGAAGACAGGTCATTGTGGGAGGCGGCTGGATGTGTCAATCCATGTGTAATTTATTCCCTTCCGGTTTTATTTATCTCTTTATCTGCAGGGAGGGGGATTGGTGGCTCGCACGCTCACTGACCACCGGGGGGAGTGGCTACATTCCCAGCAACTACATAGCCCCTTCGGACTCCATCCAGGCTGAAGAGTAATTCTTCGATCTCCACTACCCTGAAAGAATCTGAGTGAAATGAACATCATTTGCCAGATACCATTAAAACACACACCTATGTTTAATCTTCCCTAGGCCCACTTTATTAAATCCATCGTAGCTTGATTAGTTGACATTTTCTTGTCTCTGGCTTTTAATTATGAGTCAGTAATTGCTATATAAGAGTGACACGGAACAAGCCATAGATTTAAAATGTGCTCGTTTGTTGTTGGTCAGACGTGGCGGTTAATCACTGCTCTCTTACCGTTTAATGTATCTTCTTTGACTGCAGCCGCGTGGTCGTAGGCACCAGTGTATTTATCAGCCCTTTCGCCTCAGGTGGTTTTTTGGAAATATTACTCGCCGCGAATCGGAGAGGCTCCTCTTGAGCTCTGAAAGCAGAGGAACATTCCTCGTGAGAGAAAGCGAGACTACCAAGGGTGAGTGTCCTACTGATTGACTAAGCCCAATTATACTTAGAACATAAGACCTTTTATTGGAAATTTAACTTGGGCCTGTGCTTGAGATCCCAAGGTTTTGGGTTTAAGACCTAAGATGCTACCCTGCCTCTTCTGAATAGGCTATTTATAAAATATTGATAAGGACATATGTTTGTGTATTGGATTTTGAAGACTGATGTTTTTTCTGCTTTAAAGGACTAAAAATAAAAGATTATATGAATTACTTTTCATGTTATTTTCATATTAGCACATCCAATCCTATTGTTTAGGGCTGGAGGTTTATGCATGAATATTCAGTTTAATCAAATAATGATGAATCCCAACAGTCTTGCTTCTGTTATTGAACATCTCGGTGACTCAGCCAGTAGTGTTGGTTAACCAGTTTGTCCTGTTCCGGTTGTAAGTGTGTAACACAAGCATGCCCTACTTGTCATTTTGTGGGTGTCTTTAAGTGTCTTTAGTGTCAAAGCACAATGTTTACATTCTGCAAGTCAGGAGTAAGTATTGTCATGGTTCAGAAATGGCCTGCATGTTGCAATACTTAATTTCAGTGTTTTATGATGCGTGTGTTGTTTATGGGGCACTTAAAGCGTATTGCAGACAGTATGTGGAACACAGAGATGGATTTTCCTGAGGATATAAAGAATATTTTTACATCTGTAAGGTAGTTCATTAGAAAATCATAGTCATAAAAGCAATTATGAATCACACTATATTAAGAGCAATGCCTATTCAACTAGGTCAAGTTTGGTGAACATTTGTAGTCACTTGCTTATTTGTTCATTCATTTGATTAAAGATTCAAAAGAGGTTTATTTGGCATTTGTACACGCACAGACGGTATGGGTATGTAGGAATTTTGTGCAAAGCTCTTAGAGTCAGCAGTAAAGAAGAGAAATAATTAAAAACCAGGATGGGTAAAAAGGACACAAAATAACCACTTTCAAGCATCTTGAGGTTGAAAAGTAAGTAATAGTGAAACACTGTAAAGGGCAGTGAAATACACATTATTAAGGTGCATGCTGTAAAACACTGCAAAATGCAGTGAAATATGCATTATTAGGGTACATGCTGTTAAATACTGTAAAGTGCAGTGAAATACGCATTATTAAGGTGCATGCTGTAAAACACTGTAAAGACACTGTTAAAAAAAGAAAAAAGTACAAATTTGAGAATATTGCACCATAATGCTACAGTAAAACAATGTTGAACACACTGTAAGCCTGCACTGTAAACCAACACTGTTAAAGTTTAAGAAATATTGCACATCGGAGGTTATGTAAGCATGTTCCAGGCATGGCTGAAGTAGCTGTTATAAAAATAGGATTTGTGTGTGATGATATTTATGTTTTTATTCATTTTGTTAGTAAATTTAAAAGCCAATTTTGATAACAATAATTGAATCATATATTCATATTGTAAACTTATTGCAAGAAATAAGCATTCATCTTTTATGCTAATGATCCATCTTGTTAACCTTTTTTAGGTGCTTACTGCCTATCTGTTCTGGACAATGACATCACTAAGGGCTTCAATGTCAAACACTATAAGAGCCGCAAGCTGGACAGCGGCGGCTTCTACATCACGTCGCGAGCGCAGTTCCAGACTCTGCAGCAGCTGATCAACCACTACCGCAGTGAGTGAGAATCGCCAGGCCGACCTCTCCTGAGGAGCGGCTGGGTTCATGCTACATCAGCACTGCTGGCTGACATGGGATTATGGTGCTCCCAAAATTATTTTACAGAAAGTATAACAATATTCTTTTTTTTTCTTTATTCTTCTAAGAAACATGGGAGTTGTTGTTTTTAAATATTTTTACACAGCTTGCCAGCTATCAGTAACGGGGGTCTATGACACGGGCTAGCAGAATTGGGGTGATGTGTGGCTCTCTGCCCATGATCGGAAGGTCACCAGTTCTGTGGCTGGTAGGATGTTTTTATCACTGGGGCCTTAAGCAAGGTGCTTAACCCTGTTTTCTCAATTGTGCATCACTTTGGATAAAAGTGTCTGCTAATGAATGAATGTTATTATTCTGCCAATAACGTACCTGGTTGAATGTCATCCTCTAGATTAATGAGAAAATCAAAAAATCTCTTTCCAGTAGTTTAAGTTGCAGAATGCAGGGTTTTTAAAGTATGACGCCTGACCAGTCGCAAGCATAGACCATGGTAAGTAAATTGCTCACTAGGTTTCATCCTAAACCTTTCCCCAGAAAATGCAGATGGCCTCTGCTATTGCCTGACCGACGTGTGCCCAGTCCTGAAGCCTCAAACCCAGGGCCTGTCCCGGGATGCCTGGGAAATACCGCGTAACTCCCTGCGGCTGGATGTGAAGTTAGGCCAGGGCTGCTTTGGGGAGGTCTGGATGGGTATGCTACACATTTCCCGATCATTTCTTTACTTAGTCTTTTTACATTTTGGTAAAATTTTATTGCAGTGAACTATGATACTAATTTCCGATGCAATAACATTGTTAATTTGAGATACTATAGCATAAGGTATGATTGGCATAGCCGTTAATTCACCCAAACATATAACAAGTACTAAATAGTCTCAATGAAAATTAAAGAAAACTTGATTTGAAATTTTAGTAATTTTTGTAAATTAGACATTGAAGAAGGCGAAAAAACATATCTGTGCGAAGACATTCTGAAAGTGACAAACGTAAACCTGATTATGCAAAGTACGACCTTTTCTTGTTTGTTATTTTACTTGTTTTGAAAGTACAACAACATTTCTGCTTGCGCCAAACTAATCAAAATAGTTACACGCTGACTTAATGAGCTATGAAATGCTGCACAGTAGGAAACCAAATTAATTGAATTCTTCCTCTGTGAATCACATGAACTCAGCCGTGCTTTGAGCATAAGGCACATTAAGATGCATGATGAATATTGACAGCTTTTTAGTATTTAGGCAGCATAGGACACGGAAGCACCTTGGACAGGAGGCCAGATGGTCGCAGAGCACATAAACACGCACACACACACACACACACACACAGGGTCACGGGCTCATTGGGAAAGTTAGAGATGTCTGTTTGCCTAACTGCATGTCTTTGTACTGCAGGAAGAAATATCGGAAAGTACCTGTGTTTTTCAATATTGGGATTTGACCACAACTCTCTCATGTGCAGAAGATGAATCATGGTTTAAGTTCTTGTTTGTAATGTCTTTTTGACTTCTTAAGGAATTATGGAATAATTCTAATCACTGAATTGTTCATTTAATGTCTTATTAGCATGCATAAATGGCTTTCTTACGAGCAACAACATCTTGGTAACGTATTAAATAGTCCTTTTTTGTCTGCCTGATAAATATTCTGATAAACTGAAAAACTGTGACATTTCCTTACCAAATTTAGAATATCATGCCATTTCACTCATAACTGAGGAAAAACAAACAAAAAAAATTCTATACCCTGGGAAAAATACTTTTTCAAATTTTTTTTAGATTTTCCAGTCACAGTAGAAACTTTAAATAAATTCCCTAAAAGTGGTTTTGTAATACTTTAGGGGATCTTGTCTTGTGATGCTGCAGGAACTTGGAATGGCACAACACGCGTGGCCATAAAGACTCTAAAACCAGGAACGATGTCCCCAGAAGCTTTTCTCCAGGAGGCTCAGATCATGAAGAAGCTCCGCCATGAGAAATTGGTGCAGCTTTATGCTGTGGTGTCTGAGGAGCCTATCTACATCGTCACAGAGTACATGGCCAAAGGTTGGTGCCCAAAGCAAAGATGATACTTCATTTTCCATTGTTCAAGCACATAAGAAATCTTTAGTCTTTGCGCATCCCATCTTGCTCTCAGAAGAGACACACAGACCATTTATACAGCACCCCTGGAGCAGTTTTTGGGGTTAAGGGCCTTGCTGAAGTGACATAATTAATGTACTGGCCATGGGATTAGAACCTATTACCTACTGGAGACAGATAGAAGCACCTAATCGCCAGAGACAGTCAGTCCCCCATGACCTATACTCATTCTAGCTAGGTAGTTGATAAACCCCAGTGATTAAGGCCAGCACATGATTTTATTTTTAACAGTGATAACCTGAAACAGGAGTCACATTAATTCGACCTAATCTCCTAGTTTGTACCACAGGGTGACGGTGCCCTTAACAGCATGGTAATGTCAAACTGATATCCTCCTTCTCTCTTTAGGCTATGTCAGAGGAATCAGAGACATTTTATTCAATTTCCTCATTGGTTTGCATGATGCATGATGCATGATGTTTGATGTATGGAAAGGTGCTACATGTAGAGGGTTCGGTGACATTTTAGTGTTGCCTTTCCATTTGGAGAGAGTTGTTCCTATGGTTCTCTTTTCATGATGAAGGACTTCAGCTTTGAATATATATTTGTCTGTTCTCTTGAGTATCCTGATGGCTGCCTTCCTTTTTTCCCCACAGGAAGCTTGCTAGATTTCCTTAAAGGAGACACAGGGAAGATGCTGAGGCTACCGCAGTTGGTGGATATGGCATCACAGGTGAGCAGTAATCCTGTTTGGGCAGTGCCACCTCTAGTCAAGCTGCCATAGACTTTCTGCGTTAGCTGTCAGTGTGTGCCAGATGCATCTAATGGGCAGCAGGTGAGAGTGTGGTTAAGACTTCATCAAATGCCATAGATTGCAGGATGAGCCCATCTTTCAAAGCAAGGTACTTCTGAATTAAAAACCTTGCTGTATAGAGTGAAGTGAAAGATGTCTAAATATCTTTGGATTAAAGCGTTTCTCAAATTTTTTGCAACCCTAATTTAGAACCTAAAGGGACCGTTCAGTCTAAAGACAAAGAGCAGTATTAAAAGCATTCATGGGAGATAAGGGACCAGCAGGGGGCATTAAGTGGTCAAGGCTAATAGTAGTGAATTCTGATTCTGACTATGACTCTCATTGAACTTCCAAGATTGCTGCTGGAATGGCCTATGTGGAGAGGATGAACTATGTGCACAGGGACCTCAGGGCAGCCAATATCCTGGTGGGGGAAAAGATGCAATGCAAGGTGGCCGACTTTGGCCTCGCACGACTCATCGAGGACAACGAGTACACGGCCAGACAAGGTGGTAGCAGTGGAACGGATAGATGACATTGTTAAAAGTGTTTATTCTGATTGTTTCATGTTATTTCTATAAACCGTCCTTATGATGCATCATATGGTTCTATTTGTGGACCTTTAGCAGCTATACACTATGCATTGTAAAAAAAAAAAAAAAAATAGGCACATCAGCTAATTTTCTGCTTAAACCCTAACCTCAAGCTGACATGTTCTCACCTTTGAATACTGTAGGAGCAAAGTTCCCCATCAAGTGGACAGCACCAGAAGCTGCACTCTATGGCCGCTTCACTATCAAGTCAGATGTCTGGTCCTTTGGGATCCTTCTTACTGAGCTTATGACCAAGGGCAGAGTGCCTTACCCAGGTATACCCTATTCATCAGCTTCCATTAAGCCACAAAGAGCTAGTCATCCAAACAGTGAGAGCATGGCATGATCTAACATCTGTAAAACAGAATTGAACAAAACGGACTCGCAGACAATCAGCTGTTAAAGGTGTTTACCTTGTTTTTAAAGGTTTCAGATTTCGCATGGATTGTTCATTATGATTCCTTCCGACTGCAGGGATGGTGAACCGGGAGGTGCTGGAGCAGGTGGAGCGAGGCTACCGAATGCCATGCCCTGCCGAGTGCCCGGAGTCCCTGCATGACCTGATGTTAACCTGCTGGCGGCATGAAGCAGAGGAACGACCCACCTTTGAGTATCTGCAGGGCTTCTTGGAGGACTACTTCACCTCCACTGAGCCCCAGTACCAGCCTGGAGAGAACCTTTAAGACTTCTGGGATGCCATTAGCTGAGATGGGATTGAATCATGTCATTTCAAACCAAGCCAAAGTTTTGCCAGTGTGAGCTCTCTTCTAGCTGACCTTTAACCTTTACTGTTCTAGTAAAGACAAGCCAGAGGCCCATTCCACCATCCCCCCCCCCCAACTTAATGCTGCTTTTGAAAGCTGCAGTTTCTTTCTCTGAGGTGCCTCGATTATTTTTGCATAACTTGGACCAATTCGCCTTTTGTCATGTTATGGTAGTTTAGTGATTAGCAGAACCAGAGACCACTCAAATCTGTGCGTTAATTGCAAAGCTATTATCTCATTCTCTCCTTGTCAATGCTCCAGTGTTAGCGTTGTTGAAATTATGAATTTATGTTTGTCTGTAGACATTTTGTCCCCAATTTCCCCTCTACAGAGAGTTTAATATAAAGACTTTAATGAAAAACATTTACATTTCCTACTATAGACAATAATAGAACTTTATTGATCTCTAATGACACGTTTCTGTTGTCCAGCAAAAAAGAAAAAAATAATAAGTAATAAAAACTGAATTAACAATAACAAGAATGTATAGTACAGTGCAAGTGAGGTAGAAACATGTGACATGGAGACAGTGAATGGCAGCAAGCACATGGGTCACATAACGTCCATCCGTGCATCATGAGGTGGTGAGCCTGTCGCTGAAGATGCTCCTCACATGTTCCAGCTCTCTGAGAGGAGAACCGTTTATGTACCATTCATGCTTCCATTGCTGCATCCTGATTGTGTCCCAGAAACAGTTTGAAAAACTACAGGGGAAAAACAATAGCATTGTTTCTGACCCCCCGTTCTGTGCCTAAGTCAGGCAGAAGCTACCAAAAAACCATGGACGTCGCCGCCATTAAATCTGAGGGGGACGTGTCCCCCTCACATTTCATAATTATTCATTTGGACCCCCTCACATTTAACATAAAATATTAGTTCACCGCCAGCGTGTCCACCCCACATTCAAAATGCTTCTGACGCCCCTGCAAAAAACTAAGAGTTGTATAATTCAATAACTGTTGTAAGAATATATAGATAGTATTTGTTTTTCAGTTAGTTTTGCATCTGTTGAAATCTGAGGTATAATGAAAAGCATATTTTCTATATATTTGAAATTTGCCTTTCTTTGTCAGTGAACAACATACAAATGACACAAATAACTGCAGAGTGACATACATGGAAATGAGACATGGAAATATGTTTTATTCAGGTGTAGGGGAGAGTTTTTGAGGGGCAGAGATCCCTTGGCGTCTAATTTTATTGAATAGAAAAACTCCTCAAAAATATTTGTCAAAACTACTGATAGTTTGATCTGATTACATAGTTTGTGGTGAGAATAAAAGCATCCGAGGCACTCTTGCTGAGAAAAGTCATATATTTTTATACTTTATTTTTGTGTATTTGTGGTGGATTAGGGCCTGTAACAAATATAGCTCATAATTATCTAGAAATTCTGATTCTGGTGCAGCGATACAGGTTGACTTCTGTATGCTTTTATTAACTCTAAATTGTATATGGGAAGATCATGTTACATTGTAACAGTTACAATGTAAGTATACCTTAGCATTTTTGCTTTGAATTTTATTAAACAGCCTGATGCCATTCTGGAATGTTTCGTTTCAGAACATTTTGTGTCATTTGCATGTGATTCAGCCGGTATTATGACTCTGGGTTTGGAAGAGGCGGGGAATGATAATCACAAGGCTGGGGGAACCCTGGAAAGTCTTACATACCAATTCACCTAATTGCATGCTGCTGGACTGTGGGAGGAAACCCCCCACAAAGCGGGCAGAAAGTCAGAGGCAAGACCCACAACCCTGGAGGGATGAGGATGAACCACTGTGCCACCCCAGGACTGAGTATCAGTCAGAAAAGGTGCCACTCACAAACATTTAGAGATCAGAGGTCATTGTTGACACACCACAGCACACAACAACGAAATGTGTTCTCTGCATTTAACCCATATGTGACATAGCAGGGGGCAGCTAATTCAGCGCCCAGGCAGCAGTACCTTGCTGGTCAGGGATTCAAACCAGCAATCTTTCAATTACAAGTGCACTTCCCTAACCATTAAGCCACCACTGCTCACATTTACGTTTGCAGAATGGGAGTTTATCTAAAACTCAAAAAGGTGTTTACTGTTTATTCGCGTACTCTTTCCACTATTGATAATGATACAGGATCCCATAATGTTCCCAGTGGAATTTTACATTAATACCAAAGGAATGTTGGACCGCGGTATCTGTTGTTCACACTTGCCACAGTGAGTCAAATCTATTGGTACAGGATGTCAGTGACTACCTGAAATATGATCTGAATACCAAGAAATTTTACCTGCTGATTCATCTCACAAGAATATATTAGAAATTTACATATAGCAGATTATAAAACTACCCTGAATTACTAAAGAAATTCTATGCTTGTGGGGATAAATACAACAAATGAAGGCTCAGTTTAATTTTTTATTAAAAAAAAAAACATTCTCTAAAGTCATTACCACTGAACAATACAATAAACTGAAAGTACCATTTTCCTCCTTGAGGTAACGTAATTGTAAGCACTATGTTGAGATGAATATTCATAATTATATCCAAGGTGTGTGATTCACAAAAATTCTCTTCTTAAATAGGAAGTCTGCTATTTAGTGGGAAAATGGGAGGCTGTTTAATATGGAAAGAAATAATTATGAGAGGAGGCTGAAGGGGAGTAATTACATGTGTTTTTTCTCTCTCTCCCTCTTAACAGAGAGTATTAAGTCCATGTTTGTTTACCTTTTACATTCTCAGGGTTTCTGCTTTCTAATAAGGATATTGCCACTGCAGTTCTGTGGGACTGACACTGAAAACAACAAGGGAAAAAATGATGAAAAAAAGCGTTTATATTTCTCTTTCCCACACAATCCGGAGCAGAATAAGCAGCTTTTTTCATTGTTGAATGTGTCACTGTTCTGAATGTTTAAATTCCAATTGTATCAGATTTTCACGATCCATCTATTCACCTTCCAGCTGCTCGTCTTGTGCAGGGTACCTGTCCCATGGAGCAGGGCACAGGGGACCGCCCTGGATGGAATACCAGTCAGTCACAGGGCCCCACACTACGTTTGTAGTGACCTGTAGTTTGGGGGGACCCCTGCAGGTTGGGAAAGGAAATGCAAATAAATCTGATCTGAAGGCTACAGACATTATTGTCGGATTTGTTTTATTTATTTAATGTTAGTGAAACTTTGCAGTTAATATATGTGTTTAATGATGACCTTTTCTGTAGATTTGATGTGTATTAAATGCCAAAGCAAACGGCAAAGGAAAATGGAATGGTGCCTTTGGGGAATATTCTATAAAATTATTAGGGCAGTGTTGGATTTTGTTAGTTGGGTCGGCAAAGAGGGATTGCGCTGCTTAATTTTTGATTGTGATATTGTCACACAACCCGTTCCAAGAGAGAGAAGTGTGTTTTGTGATACGCAACGTCTCATTATGTTAGAGATGAGACTTTGGGGCAGGGTCTCAAGACACAGGACCCCATTACAAGGTTTCTGGAATGTTCCAGTGGCTCTGCTCACATCTGGACCCCTTGAATCATTTAAGGTTCTCCATCCGTTTTAAGAAAGCCATGCATCTGGCTGATATACACAGACACGGACAAATTTGTTGGTACCAGCCACAAAAAAATTAAAAAATAAATAACTTGAGACTGACAGGTTTAACAACATCCCTTGTTTATTCAATATTTAAAACAAATCAAACTTTGCGGTTGATTGATTCAGATGAATATGTTATATAAATTAACAAATGAATACCGCACGGACAAAAATAGATGGTACCACTAAATATTTTGTGGCCCCCACCTTTTGCAGCAATCACTGCCAATCTCTATACTTCACAATGAGACGTCTGCATTTGCCACCAAGTCACTTGGCCCACTCTTCCTGAGCAAACTGCTCAAGCTGTCTCAGGTTTGAAGGGTGGCGTCTCCACACTGCAATTTTCAGATCTTTCCATAGATGTTCAATAGGAGTAAGACCTGGGCTCACAGTAGCATGTTCTTTCCCTTTAAATAGGCTGAATGGCTGATGAAAACTTGAAGGCACCTGTGGTACTAATTAAGGTTAAACTCTTTGTTTGAAACATGACTATAATGCATATAAACAGGGGTACCAACAAATCTGTCCATAGTATTTTAGCATATCTTTTTAAAATAAACAATAAGTCATTTTTTTCACAGCTTTATTGTTTTATTCTATCACAAACTATAGGCATGCAGGTATACATTAGACAATTGCTTTTAATTGAATCACTTTCAGGAGAAATGAGGCATTGTTTCAATGAGCTGTAAGGGTACCGACAAATTTGTCTGTAATTTGCTATTTTTTCATGTGGTACTTATCTAAATAGAAATAACATTGCGTAAAATTATACTCATTTTAATATTTCTCACATGGGTTGGAATATTTTTCTGTGGGCAGTGAAATAATTCTTAAATTGTATAGAGTAATTTAAAAGCAGAAAAATTGTAAACATTTTTGGACATCATGATTTGCAGGTTTAAAAAACCGTAGGCTTCAGATGTTCTTGCTTCTTCAGCATTTAAAAAGCTTCACACTAAATATGCAGTGCTATATTCGGTTGTGTGTATTCAAATATTTTAATTTCTCATCTGTTACTACCAGAAAGCCCTACTGATCTCCCTCTGATACGTTACTGTTATACCGCCAAGCCCAGCCCATTGTTCAGACCAATGAGGACGCAGATCTTCCCGTTACACCCAATTAAAACGCGAATTTTAAAGGGTTCATATGGTTTCGCTGGGACTGTGTGACACTGTGAACGAGTATCTCACTGGGAAATCTGCTCTGGCGATCAGGCACACCATGCACCACGCTGAAAGCACCTACTTTTGCATGAATTGCATTTTAATCTACTAAAGGGAGGCGGTCACACACGGGTAGGGTGAGCATGGAAGCGGCGGTGGAGGCCGAATTTCGGGAGATCGACGAACATGGCAGCTGGAATGTCATCTTCCAGGTAATCTGTCCATCTGTCCCGCCATCTAATACTGATTAATACTAGTTGCGAGGGTTCCCCCTATGTTATGTAGATCTAAATACTCGGCCAGCATTAAGGCTATATTTAAGTCCGGTGCAGCTGTCAGCCCCGGTCAGCTGCTGTAAGCACTTATTTTTAAAAGCTCCGATTTATGTGTGTATTTTGTAAACGATTCCACGGCCATTGTTACCAGTTACTAGTAACCCGGAACGAGCTGGTTAAGCATAGGCGCCTCGTTAAAGTTATGTGAGGCGGCGATCGGTGCGGTATGGTTTAGTTGCCATGCTGGCGTGGCATATGCCTATGTAGGTATAATCAATGGGCACTGGCCGACAATACGAATAATCCGGGGAAAGCGAATAAGTGCGTCTGATTATTAAGCATTTCTGTTAGTTAAAATGACATCTATTTTGCTTAGGTAGCTGACCTGCAGCATAAACAAACGTACATTCGATGTTACCTTGTAACCATTCGTTTTGCGTTGCATAAAGGTATCTGCTAGTGTTAGGGTTGGTCATTTTAATCAGACACTTTGGTAGTACGTGCACAATCGAGATCGTCTAGACAAAAATGAAGTTGGTTGTCCACGTATCTTGGTGATCTGCAACAAGTCATAGTCAGTATTACATTAAACATTGCAATACAGATATGATAACGTGCTCCCCTGGCATGCTTGCGTGGGTGTGGCGTGTTTTTATACCGATCGTTCCTTCCCCAATATCACTGTATAGCTCTTAATTATTTTTGACAGCGCCATTTTGTTTATTTCTTACGTTCAAACTCAGGTTTTTCCCAAATAACCAGCCTAAAGACATATTATGTTTAGGTGAATCGAGGTGCCCTAGTGTATTTGTGTATGAGATCTTGCGTAATCGATTAACGCAAATTGATCCGCATGTCTGTTATAATTACATATTAATAAAGTTTACAGTTGACTGATCGTTTTAATTATATTGCATACGGACTTTGAACAGTGGCATTTTTTATTGACCATGAAATGTTAAATTAAGCATATTGGTTAAAGCAGATCGAATCATAGTCACAACTAGCCAGTTTGGGTGTGTTTTTATGTAATTCGTCAATGGAAATTGAAACAGGCCTAATCTACTACTAATACTACTACTAAAATAAAAATTAAAAAAAATATTCTCCCAAAAATGTTCTGTTTGGTAAAGTCTTGGTAAAACAGCCATATGAATAAATTTAATCTCATTTTCTATTCTCCTGGTGAGAGTTGAGGTTATAGAGATGTCTGTTAATTCATAATTTATTTGCATCGATTTTGGTCCTAAACCTTTTAACAGCTAAGTACGTAATGGATCAAAAGTCAGAATAGTTGACTGGTTAACACTTGGTGAACAAGTAATCGGAGAGGGCTTTGCTTTGTATCATTACATATACTTCCAATGAAAACTTCAGAGTCCGAATACCGACCAGTATTAGTATTTAATTGTCATAAACTCACACACATGTCTAGTTCTTGCCTCAGAGGCCTTAATGTTTCCCTGTTTCTCAAGGGCTGATATTGCCAGTCTCTAGTTTTAAGTGAAAATGCGCAAATATTGTTTGTTTATTGTTCATTGTTCTTCAGGAAATCCGTGATCAGTCAATTGAGTTTCCATGTGCCGTTGCCAGACTACCTGAAAACAAAACCAGGAATCGCTACAGAGATGTCAGCCCCTGTGAGTATTACATTGGAAAACGGTTTCTAATTTCTGAGGTATTAAAACACAGTTGGGATAATTTAGCAGGGTGTCTGATGGACTACATAAGCTGTAGTCTCAAGAAAACATAGTGAAGCTATTTCAGCCTATGTGATTCTGCTGTAAAGAGTATACAACCCCCTACAGCCAAGGTTAGAGTTTAGTTGGTTCCCTTAGCTGGAGTTCAGGGCCTTTTTCTGATCATATTAATCGTAGGTTAGCATATATTTAAATGTTGTTCATGGTGATCAGGTCACACATGTTCCATGGTCTCTTTGGGCCCCTTTGAGCCCCATTGAGAATTGGCCCCTTTTGAGCAAAAGTGAGCTTATTGTGGCTTGGAGTCAATGAAGTCTGGAGTGGATGCCAGAATTAAATATGTTACTAAATCACTGTCAATTTCTTGGTGGACTATCCTAAGTACCATTGATGAGGGTGTGGGGAATTTCAGTATTTGGGGGGGGGGGGGACACACTATAAAATAGGAATTTTACATTTGGCATGTAATAATATTGGTTCATTTTTCAATATTATTATTATTATTATTATTATTATTATTATTATTATTATTAACGCTTTATTGATCCCCCTGGGGAAGATCTATTTTCGCCTACCCCATCTTGTTCTCCATGACGTACAGGTGAGATGTAGCTTGCCGGCAAAGGGCAGCTTCCTACAGTCGCTCCGGGGCCCACAGACAATGGCCGTTCTGCCGGCTCCAGGCTTGATCCAGCAACCTTCTGATCACGGACAGAGGCTTAGCCTGTTCTGAATGTAGTTTTATTTAACCCTGTTAGTGGAATGAGATGAGAACTATTGATTGTTTTTATTATTTTTTTACTGAATTGACACAGCCTTTTAAATGTGCTTTAGCCTAAGGAAATTGGAATAACATAGTGTGTATTTGCCATTCCCATTGTGTATCATTCATTACGTCGCATGCTAAGTGAAATCGCTTTGTGTACAGCCATCTACTAAAAAAAATAATAGAATTTTTTTTCCTTTCAGTTGATCACAGCAGAATATGTCTGCAGTTAGGAACTAATGACTACATCAATGCCAGCTTAATTTCAGTGCAGGAGACCCAAAGAAGCTATATTCTGACACAGGTAAGACGTGTTTAATTATTATTTTTCCTGTTGTCGTTTTTTTTTTTAACATTCTTGTTTTCGTTATTTCTGCATTTTTTTCATTATTTTATATTGATTTTAATTTTAGTGTTAACTAGGTATCTCTCAATGTGTGGTCCATGTGGAGATGTCGAATAGAACCTGGTGTGTACCTGTATGGTTTGCATCCCAACCCTCTACAAAGATCTCCAAGAATCTTCGACCCTCCATCCTTGATCTTTAGGACTTCAGCAAAGTCTTTAGAAAAGCATTCTAGACCAGAAACAGACCTTTGTTTATTGGATTTTATATGGTTTACAGCACAAAATGGTAAAATGTGTTAGTTTGGTCCAGTATAATGGGCAATGGTCTGTAAATTATGGACACTGAGTATACAGTGTAACGGTCTGCAATCTGAGATCCTAGAATCCCTTCTGTGCAAGACATGCTCAGTGTTCTTGTCAAAGTAGGTGAAGGGGAAGAACATTTTTAAGTATAAATTTTTGAAGTATATCAATTGTCATTGATGGAGAAAGTGGTGTGAAGCTTTTCAAATCCTTTCATCTGTTGACTGACAACCGCAGTTACATTCCCATTTGCTTGTACCTAAAAATCCCTAATTTGTAGAAACATTCTAGAAACATGAAGTCTCAATATTCAGGTTAAAGAAACTACATAAACGTTTGATCATAGTGATTATTCACTTAATCATTCTGGAAGGAATTAAGCAAATTTGAAAGCGTAGAAAGGTACTGATACTAGTTATCTGGGATATCACTCTTTGCCTTGGTATGTGTGCTTCACTGCTGTGGAATCTCTGTTCATACCTTGTTGCGTCGTGCCCCTGCTTGTTATAGGACGTTACGGTCTCATCCATGAAAGCCAGCCCAAACCTGTACTATAAAAGCATTTCTGCAATTACGATTGTTTTTTATGCCACTATTGTGAATTTGTTCTATAACAGTTGACCAAAAAAATTAGGTAAAGGAACATTTACATTCAAATGGCAGATTGTCAAGCAAATTTGTTGGTTTTAATAATGGATAGAAGGAAATGCGAGGGTTTCTGACCCCCCCCACCTTCTTCTACCCTCCTCCTTTGGATCGTCCCAATCACCCAATCAGGGTCCTTTGCCAAACACCTGCGGGCACTTTTGGGAGATGGTGTGGGAGCAGCAGAGCCGTGGTGTGGTCATGCTGAACCGTGTTGTGGAGAAGGGCTCTGTGAGTACTGCCGCTTTCATTGTCAATGCCAAAATTTAAACGCCATTGGAAAAAGCATTCAGCTGTCTTGAAAGAATTCTACAGTCTTTGTCCTGTCTTATCAGGTCCGGATGCAATTTGTGTGCATATATAGTCAGTCCAAGCACATCTATGTACAATTTTAGAATTTATATTTGCAATAAAATACATTAAAATATTATAAGCAATGCACATAATGACCTACATCATCGTGTGTACCCAGCAAACTGAGTGTATAGTTCTGTACCTGATACTTTTATAAATAATGGCCATTTTTGCAGCGTTTTATATTTTTTTTGTGTAAAACAAATACAGGCTTATGTGTTCGCTTGGAGAGATCTGATCAGGTGGCTTACTGGAAACGGTGGAGTCATATAGGTTAAATCTGACCGTGTTTCTGCCAGGCAGCCAGTGCTGAAGCTATGCTGACGCAGGCTTCGTGAAAGTCGACAGGCCGCCCTGTGGCACAAACTCACGCCTCTGCATGTCAACTTTTGCATGCTCATGCCCCAGTTTTCACTGCATTGAGTCCACATATTAGTGTTCATAAAGATCTGAAAGTCCTTCTTGATTTATTTCATTGTTCATTAAAGTCTGTAGAAGGTCAGTGGACTTGGGTTTACACTGAATGAAGTGTTTTTTGTTTTTTTTTTCTCCTTTGGGTCTTGTTCAGGTGAAGTGTGCCCAGTACTGGCCTTCTCATGCCAACAGGGAAATGGTGTTTGAGGACACAAACTTCAAGCTAACTCTGGTATCCGAGAATGTGAAGTCCTATTACACTGTCCGACATTTGGAATTGGAGAATTTATCTGTAAGTATTCTGGCATATTTGTTCTGTGGTTTCTTGTCTCCAGCACTGGATTCAAAACAACATGGATTCAAAATTTAGAAGATGACATAATCAATATTTATACTTAAAAAAGCGATTAACCAATCGAATGCATGGAGACAATGAAAACCCGCAGGCTGCAGGATTCCTATTGGTCACTGTTGAATTGTATTAGTGCAATAATTGTGTTGCAATAACACCAATTTATTTCAGACTCTATTGGTAGATAAGTTCAATATGGCTATAGTTTATTGTATTACCTAGATGGGGGATACAATAAACAATAACTCTGTGTCTTTGAAGGATCTTCTTCAAACTTTGCAGACAGATTGTATGGCTGAGGAACTTGAATTGATAAACCTTTGAGGCAAATTGCCCCAAAACTGAAGCAACGCCGCTTAGTGGCAGCAGAGGAAAGGGTGACCGCAGTTGACATTTAATCTTCTGAATCTGTTAAGTCAAAAAGTATATATTGGATCTTATTACCGCTTCACAAAAACATTGCATGGATGAAGATTTACCTAATTTAATTTTGAAACAAATTACTTTTAAAAAAAAAAAAAAAAAAAAAAAAAAAAAAAAGATGAAGCAGCAACAAAGGAACGAAAGGGGTTGGATAAGAAGTTTTGTTGTTGGGAACACAGAACCTCTAAAATTATTGTGAATAAGAAGACTAAGAATAATCAAGAAGCGCATATTTGGGAATTAAGACAATTACTGCACCTTAACGACAATTGAATTGTATGTGTGGATCTTCACTGTCAGCGATCTGCTGCAGTGTAATTTTTGGGCTTTGGCTGCAGCTGCAGTGTTGCTCTTCACCATTATTGTACTTTAGAATTATTCATATTTTACCATAATAATTCTCTGTTCTGCTGCATTAAAATATGTAGCCCTGTTGCGATTCATGCTTAAATGATTGGTTGATTGTTGCACACGGCGGGCTTTTATATGCATGCTTTTGGGAAGTAATTATGGTTTCAGTAAGAAATCCTGGCTTGACATATATTGCTGATGGTCAGCGCCATGAAGCTGCTAATCTCAGATTGCATTTGTTTGGTTTACACTAGAACTTATCTTTGAAGCCTGGCTTTGTTAAACCAACTTTGTGATACAGAGCCCTGAACATTCTGCTGCATACAGATTTACAGATGTTCTCAGCCGTTTGTCCTCCTGAATCTATTTACTTTTATTTTTGCTCTATTTAGCAGACTCTTCCATACAAAGCAACGTTCATGTGAGGCAGACCATTACAAATATATGACTGTCAAGGAGTCAGATAGGCATAAGTGCAGCTTCGATGAGCTTCCCATGACCAGTTGGACGTGTAAGCAGTATAGGAGCAAGAGCTGCACAACATCTTCCAACAAAGCAAGATCCTAATTTAGATAATTATTCAAATCAGCAGAAAATGCAACATGAAGAGCATTCAGGGAATATGGAGCAGTATAGGCTAGTAGAGGAATTTCTGGAACAAATGGATCTTGTAGCCCCAAAATTTGCCTTAAAGTATTGCATATTGTCATCAATCCCTCATGCATACCCAGTGATGATGTCACTTACCTTGGTTCTTCAAAGACTCAGGAGACCAGAGAGATCCTGCATTTCCACTACACGACTTGGCCTGACTTTGGAGTACCAGAGTCTCCTGCCTCCTTCCTTAACTTCCTGTTCAAGGTCAGGGAGTCGGAGTGCCTAAACTCTGACCATGGTCCTGTGGTGGTCCACTGCAGTGCTGGGATTGGTCGCTCAGGAACTTTTTGTCTTGTCGACACCTGCCTCCTCTTGGTAAGTACCATTTCATTTTGGTTTTGTGCCAAACTTAATTCATTCTTGCCAGTATTTAACTTGTTTCCTTAGAACAGTAGCAGAGAAGATGAAAATAATCAATTCAGTTGGTAGATTTTGAAATTCCCTGATTTCAATGGATTTTAATGTCAAAATTAGTTAAGTGAATGTTATCCTCCAAAAAACTGCTATGTGAGAATTTCAGATATCACCAGATAACCATAATCATTTGAATTTGGTTAACTGATACTATAGTTCTACCGTTTATACTTATTATTAGGGCTGTAACAGTAGGCATGTTTATCGGGTACCATTCAGTAAACAATTTTCAGTACACTGAACATAATGAAGGAAATGAATACATTTCTTGACATTCTAAATTAACAAGCAGATGTTCAACACAGAAAACATCATGCTAATGCTGGCTGGTTACGGCCAATGTTGATTACACTTGCTTATAATTGTTGGTTTAGGAACATTTTGGTTTTCCTGTAAATTACATCAACCCTAAAGAGAGTAGCTGATAAGACCAAGACTGTGGGTGCTTTTCCACTTCCCAGGTACCTTTTGGTACTTCAAAACGGTACCAAAGTGAATGGTACTTCTTGTGTTTTGTACCAAACTCAAAAATTTCTATTATAATAGTGTAATATTATAGTATATTAGTGTATATATGCTGGATGATGTGCATTATAAATATCAACATTACAGCTTCTGCTATTAGTCAACATAGGTGACGTCAACGGTGAAAACGCGTCCATCAATTTTTAAATCAGTGCATCGTTTTTTTAATGTATTTTTATTAAATTACCTTTTATGATTTCTAAAACTCTTCAATTCATTATAGCAATTGTTTTCCATATCGTGATGTAATTATGTGAGCAGTTCAAATTATCGCTAAACAAAAAGGTGGTTTGTACACTGTGCAAAGTATCTACCACTATGCGTGAGCATCTGAAGGGAAAACACACAGGTGGCTATTCCAGGTGATGGACTGCCAGAGTACGCAAAACCACCGTCGTTCACGTCTATTAAATTTCCATTAATATGGAGAGCTTTTTAATATCCTTTGTTCTTGTACCTGCTAAATACACTCATTATTAAAGCGATAATATTCTCTGCCTGCTACCTTAGAATCTCCATTGAATAAGTGGTTCAGAAAACATTTAGGTTAGAATCTGGGCAGTGTGTGTGTGTTTCTGTGTGTTGGGCTTGGTGGGACCAGTGTTATTGTAAACTAAAGCTGAAACTAAAACGGACAGTAAATTTAAAAAAAAAAAAAAAAAAAACTTCTGAACCAAAATAAAAACTATATTTACTAATAAAACGTCTTTGATCAGCACAAGGTACCACTAGCGTCTTGTCACCTTATTTATCCACTGTATCTCCTCTTTTAAAAGATGTTGCTGTTGCTAAGCTGCCCCTTTCTTCACCGTCACTTCAGTGCTTATTGCTTCCATGATTTACCAAAACAGTCGCAAGTGGCGTGCTCTGATAACTGAATTTAATAGACATAAAAATACACTGAATTTATACAGATTACTAACTGTTGGGCATCACAATATGCTTCTCATTAATATTTTAGACTACTAATCTACTTATTGAATTGTGGGTGAAAATAATGTCCATATGGTGCTGAAAACCCGGCGTCCATTATCTAAAGCCCTGCAATGACACAATATGTTGTCAAAATAAAATTAACTTAAATTTAGCATTTAAAGTTTTCTAGAGGAAAGTTAATCCATTTAGATTAATCGGTAAAAGTCTATAGATTAATCCAAAGAAAAATAGGCATTAGTGACAGTCATAATATCAGCAATATCATATGTTATGCACATGCAGTTCTCACGTGGGGGGTGTTTAGGTAGCACCAAAATATTTTAACTCTGATAGGAAACAAAACTTGGCAAGCTTTGCAATTTTAATGAGTTTTTTTTGTAGTGTGGAGGAGAAAACTGAACAAAAAGTGTATGAAAATATTTTGGATTCCATAGAAATGATTTTGAGCAAATGCAAGTGGTTTGGTACGTTGGTACTGGTGCTGGACCAGAAATGAATAGGGAAAAAAGCAATACCAATTTTTAGTACCAAGCGTTCGGTACCTGGTGCTGTGGAAAGGTGCCCTCAGTCAACTCTAAAATACCGAACTCTGCTGTGCTGCTGGAAATTCGTCCAGTGTGCCAACTCGTTTGAGACGATCGTCTAATTGTGTGTATGAACAGACAAGACAGAAACCAACTGCCTTTGCAAGATAATCTCCCTGTGGAATTTTGCCAGGAAATTCATACTGAGCTAAAAACATAATTAGAGCTGTTAATGTTGCACAACACCTAAATAACTGATTTTGATCATCTTTTTTTCTAAAAAAAAAAAATCTTAAATGTCATTATCGTGCTTTAGTTCAGACGGTGTTTTTAGTCATGCAAGGTTATTTAAAATAAAATTTAAGCATGCTAGTCAAAAAAGCATGTCCGGCATCATTTTGTATTTTATTAATAAATCGGGTCACAGTCTGGTTGAATTGTTTGGCGAGTTCGGGTTGCTAATGAAATAGACCTGCATAGTTTTCATCACTGTAGACCAGGGGGTCACCAACATGGTGCCTGCGGGCACCAGGATGACCACATGAATCCCCCGCGGACCTGTTCTAAAATTAGCACAACTCGCCAGCAAGCAGCATCTATAATGTAATTTTATCCTGTTGCTATTCTTCTTTAATTACATTTGCATTGATATAGATTTGAAAATGACAATATCTTTAAAAAAAAAAAAAGCATTTAAAACATGTTTATTATACATGAAGTTTTAGATAAGTTTAGGAGGGCAATTCAAACTGGTAGCCCTTCGTATGGCTCAGTACCCGTGAAGTAGCTCTGTTTCAAAAAGGTTGGTGACCCCTGCTGTAGACCATGTATGAATATGTATACTACTGCTGAGGATTGGATTTTTGAACACTGATGTCTTTCATGGGCATAACGGGACTGAACTAGCCAACTATTACCTGTCGGTCTTTGAATTCCTTAAAGGTTAGGATGGTTGTCACACAGATGGATGGCCAGGTTTGGTGCGTTGCCTCCCTTTGTATGACATGCTTTAAAAGGGCGCTTGCACAGCGGTGCTCCTGTGCTTAGGGACTCGCCTTTTTCATCCACTTTATAGCCAAAATACTTCACTTTGAGGCCCCTCTTTGTCAATGAGTTCAAGTGTTGCTGAAATTCCTGCCGTCTCAGATGTCTAATCTCTGAATAAAGTGTACCATCTCTCTGCTGTGGCTCTCGAGTGACTTCAGTCACAGTTGTTCCCTGCGACATCACACACACCAGTGTAATGTCACCGCTGTCAACACTGAGCTTAAGGAGACCGATTCCTTTTAGCTGATCAAATAGGCATTCACAAAAATATAGAATTTTTTTTTTCCAACATGCTGTTGTACCTTTTTCAAAACATTTCTTTCAGTACCCGTTTACAGTGCTTATATCTCTCTCTCTCTCTCTCTCTCTCGCTCTCTCGCGGTCTGT
>JAODLD010000136.1:10578694-10592076 GCA_026781065.1 Mormyrops boulengeri | reverse complement strand
TTTATATTCTCAAACTCGGATCGGTCAAAACCATGTAAGATGCGGGCTGAGTGTATCAGACTAAAATTACTGCATTGCTTTTATGTGGACTGTTGCACCGACCTGGGAAAATGCACTTTTAAATACAACTTTTGTGCATTTTACTAATTGCAAATAAACATTCTAGAAACACCTGCTCTTGATGCTCATGCAGTTTCTTTGAAATATGGCTTGAAATAATGCATTAATACTTTCACAAGTCACATTTTCAGTTGGTGTCCCTTAAATGTTTTTTTTTTTTCAGGGAGTTTGCTTGCGGAAATGATACTGTTATAATTAACCTGAGAAATATGATTATCTGTAAAACATAGGTGCATAGCCACCTGTCTGCTTTTAGAAAGTCCTTTTTTAATTGGCTGGGTAATGGTTTTGATCATAACCAGTCTGGAGTCTTTGCCTTCATCTTCAGCTATGGCGTTTGGGTGGGGGGTTTGACCAGAGCCGTGCTGGTTGAATTCCATGTGGAGCCCTAGGCCAGCTTTTCCACCAGCGCCCCCTCTAGGGGCAAAAGGAGCGTGTGGAGTTTTGCACTCGGCATCCGCGACAGAGTGCAGTTTGCTTGCTGAGATGCCGCCTTAGGCTGCTGCCTAATGAGATCAGCGGCACTGGACCAGAAGCTTGTATTCCAGATGGCAAATGTTCCATTCAGCACCTGACTGCATAGTGTTAATTTACCTGAAGAGTCTTACTTCACCTGTTTGTATTAACTTGGTATTAACAGTTTTAATTAAACACACTGCTGACAGAAACTCTTGCAAAGATCCAAAATAAACAATGGCTCAGTAAGCAGTTGCTGTAGAACAGGAATGGCCAATCTCATCCTTTTCACTATAACTGCCTAATTAGATTACTAATTAGAGGGTTGATTGGCTGAAGAGTCCTCACACCTGGGTTTGAACAGCTGACCTAAAGGTTATCCCAAAAAGCTGTGTACACACCGGCCTCTTGCGGGTGAAATTGGCCATCCCTGCTGTAGAGTACGGTAATCATTTTGCGTCTCCTAATGAAATGGCGCCTCATGAATTATGCATGGTGTGGACTGATGGCTGCCGTGTTATTTGGCCTGGGTTTACACTGGGGGGTTGGCTTCTCGAGGGTGTTTTTGGGCTCTGGCCAGTGGGGACCGGCCGGCTCTGAGGGGCTCTGAATACTGCTTGCCTGTATCTCTCTACAGCTCCATGCCTGAACTAGAGCTACGGAGGAGGGCACTGGCTGAGGCCGTTGATGTGGCCACCATCCCCTCGGTCGCCGCAACTCTTGCTGGAGTTTCCTCATCTGCTTCTGATGGTGTGACAGAGAGCCATGCTGGACTCGGAGTGCCAAGCTCTGAAGATGAGGCCCAACCTCAGAGACAGGAGAGGGGCGATCGGGACGCGTTGGACAGTGGCAGCCCGCCGCGCTTGTTAAGCCCCCTACTGGCCACTATGTGCCTTGGCGTTGCCCTGGCGTTGGGAGTCTACGTCTGCAGTCGGCCTGGTTTCCACTGACAGTGTCGTTTGCTCTCCCTGCTTGTGTGTGACCCAGGAGAGGTGGACTCCTTTTGCTGCGTACAGTCGTTCCGCTAGTTTGGGCGCAAAGCAGGACTCGCACTGGATCTCTGGGCCTCATTTGCGCCCCCTGTTGTTTCTCCTCATGAGGCAGATCGATATCTGTAGATTCATCCGTTATACTTAACACCCTAAGGATAAACTAAATCCTACCTTAACTTTAAATCCAAGGGTGGTTCTCTGCATGAGTGACCATGTGTACACCAGTATATAACCACTCAAACCAACAGTAAAGCAACGTGGGTTTTTTTGTTTTGATTTTCATTATTATTATTAATCTTTTTTTTGCTTTGTACAATATTTTTGTAATATTCTCCTGTTTTGTACCTTTATCAGGCAAAAGAGGAATTTGGTCAGCAGACAGAAATTTCCTTTTGTAGTCTGCTGTATACTTATGGTACTTTAATGAAAGTGAAAATATGTAGTCTTAAATTTTGCCTCTGTGGAAATGTGGACTCTGTTTGTGTGTGTGGGGGGGGTCCATGCTTAACCCTCTTAACATTACAGTTTTACATTGGTTATATCGAACCCCCTTGTTTAGGAAACCAAAGTCAGCATCTTGCATCTTTCTGAATGGTTTCTTCTAGTGTCAGCCCCCTCAGGTTAAGCAGTTCACCCTGAATATTTGCTTAAAATGAGAGCTAGAAGCATCATGACCGCCATGCAGAGCTGGATTGAGTCATCTCTGGTTCATGGTCATGCCTTTTTCACAGAATCACTGTCTGCTGCTGCAGCTGTCGTGTGAAACCTTAGCTTGCCTGCAATCTCACATGCTACCTTGGGGATTTGAGGGGTTATCCCTCTTTAATCACAAAAAATCTACTCAGATATCTCCTCTCCACCTATTAGCAGGTACTCTCACACATCCAGTAAGCGCTTCACCCAGAAATGGGGGAGGGGGGGGCAGTCTGGCAGTAAGTGTTAATGCCGAATGCGGCTTTCGGACTTGTAAGAAGTCTCCACCCTGAGTCTTCCGTCTCTCTCTGCGCTTTGACAGTTACAAAACCTAAAAGGCAATTGACACTGTTGTACGTTTTGGCCGGTGTGGGGCTTTCTGTGCGCCAAGAAGGCTTGTGCGTAACTTTGTCAGCAGCCTGTGGAGATGTGAAGGAGCTAAGCTTGTAACCAATTGGTTGCCAGGTCAAGGCCCTTCGCTCTTGCGCAAGGTAGTCCGACTGTACCGTTTTCGTAATCTCTTTGGCTGAATAAATGAATTTTTTACTGTCTGTGTCAGTTTTATGGGAGAGAAAAAATGGTTTTAAGGTTAGAAACACACAGGCTGCAGTCTAATCGAGGAATTAGAGGGGACACCCAGGAGGAGAGGTCGGTCTATTACAGGATACAGATGTATACACTTTAAGTATTTTAGAAATTGCAGTTCACTTAAGTGAACTGTTATTGGACTGGCAGTGAACACCAGAGCCCCCTGCGGAAATGCATGTGCCCCCAAAAAGAATATGCAAACACGCACACAGACCTGGAGGTGGGAATTAAACCAACCGCCCTGGAGACCACAGAGCAGCCTAAAGAATCACTGTGTTGCTCGTAATGTGTTGGATGGTATAAAATATGTAATGTCACACTTTACTTTTTTAAACTGATAAATTAATGATTAACTCTTGTTCATTGTAAATATTTGTCTTCCTGGGCTACAAACTGGCTGAACAAACCTGTGAGACCGTCCGCGTGTCTAGACGTGATCCCTCGCACGTTTGCAGTTGTTCCATGCTATTCTGTTACCCCCCCCAAGTCAAAACATTTCCACCCAGACAGCATTTATATGTGATTTTTCATAGAGAAACACTGTGAAATTAACCTGAACCAACGCACATTACACTGGATTTCCACTAGGTGGCCCTCTAGATGACTTTCCCTTATTAGTCAGTAAAGTTTTTTTTTTTATTTGTTTTTTACACATCAGATTTTGTATTTTTTTAAAATACATTTTATGCATAACAGATTAATTTCTTAGAGGCTGAAGAAATGCATACCGTCCTGTAAAAAGACTGTTGATGGAATTATCACTGAAATAACATCACCCTAGGCCCCCAGCAGGGAATGCCGGCTGACACAGCCCCAGAAGGGTGCTCCTTGCGTAAGAATGGAAATAAACTCAGAGACAGGAGGGGATCTGATGGAGAAGTTTTTCATACTGAATTTAGGAACATTAACAGTATCTTTATCACGGTAGCCCTAGAGTATTTAATACAAACCTTTAGCATTATGAAACTCCTGTTCACTGTTTTGCTGTGATAAAATAGCATAAGATTATCTAGCTTTATCAATACATTATGGTCTCTTTCTGAGAATTAGGAAAAAAGGGAAAATAAGGTACATGTGGTTTTGTAATCCAGCAACTCATCTGAAAGATGTTACTGAATCTATACAAGTCCCATAAATTCTGATTAATTCTTTCTTCTCCTTAGAAACTCATTAACGATAATTTAATTTTGGATATATATTTTGTCTATAATTTATTTTTTTTGTAATATTCTTTGTTAGACTGTACTTTCCTTCTCCGTATCAACACTTATTGGAAGGAGAGTTAACTATGGCCTAGAGTTCCTTCCAATATGTGTCTTATGGTTAATCATTATCTGTAACTTCCCAGCTGCATGTCTGAAATCCTCCACACACCTCAGGAGTACAGCCCCCACATTCCAAAGAGATTTCTGTTGCACACTGTAAAAGGTGTTCATCTTTTAGGTTCAGTCACAAAAGAGAGTTTATACCAGGTTAAAACTCCTGAAAGTCAGACTTTTTTGCCCAGTATCAAAATGGAAATAGATATATCAATGGAAGGTAAAGTTAGCAGCTGTGGTGCTGCTACTGTACAATTATTTTATTTTATTTTGACAATAAGCAATAGGTTTCGCAAATACTAGATCATCGATGACATGTAATTACACCACTGTTCATCTGGTTATTGGAACTAGGATACCCAGAAATCCAAGCTAGAAGGTTGCTGATATTATCACAGTTTTTCGCATTTTTTAAGGAATGCAGAATTGCTTCAGGTATTTTTTGTTTGTTTGCTTTTGCGGATGAATAGAAAGCCACAAACTTATTTACTTGCATGACATAACTGGTTTCACTTTTAATGTACATTAAGAAATTCCTAGGAAAACAAGTCACAAATCATACTCTAAAAAATGATTCATTATTATTATTGTTCATCTCGCATTGACGTCACATACTATCAAGAATACTTAAGGCAAAGCCTGAATCACCTTCTATGGAGTGATGTCCTCAAGCAAAGTATAGCTCAATGTTTGACAGGAATATGCATAAACACATTTATCAGCATCTGATGCTCAGGTTGTTTATGACAACCTTCACGGCTGAAGAAGTACATGTTATTGTCAATAATGTCCTCCAGAAAGCAATGTTCCGCATCCCATGGGGAAGGCGGCCTATAGTTTCTCAACACTGCTTCAGAGATGACTACATTAGAGTGACCACAATGCCATTATAAAATATAGCAGCATATGTTGAAATAGTGGTGAGATGGAAGCCGCTTTGATCTGACCGCTGATGCCCGAAAAAATTGGTCACCCAGTGGCCAGCTGGGTTGCCTGAAGTTCTCACCACTTTAAAGAGTACCGGTCCATTATTACACAATTCCGGAAAACACATTTCTTTAATGAAACCGTAAGAGTGGCGCTGTTTTCCTCACGTCGATAGTTTTCCATCGCAAATTCTTGCGATGTGCATCATATCATCATATCAGATACACTTTCTTAACAGACCAGGAAAAGAAAAAGAACAACATTACTCATAAGAAATAGCCCATAACTCAAAAATGCCATTGAACTACATATTTATATAGTCATTTGGCAAGCAACCATTCAGTAGGTTTAATTAGCTAGATTACAATAGATACTTACTGGGTTTAAAACTGCCTGCACCATGCATTTCACAATGTTGCTATTGCAAAACAGTTAATATGTTATAAACTGCACTCAAAGCTGTAACTGCTAGCCTAGTCTGGAGCATAATATGTTGTCAAAATATATATGACATTACAAATCAACACAACTGTACTGTGGTTTAGTCATTTTGGGATTTTAAGAGTGAGGTTCTGAATGGATAATTGTTGCTATGGAAATGACCTTTGTACTTGAAGAGGCTAAAACAGACCTTGGAGAATGATGTAATGTGTAGTTTACTGACAAGCTTTGGTTTGCTGACCGTAAATCTGATAGCAGGACAGCAGGTTTAGGGTTTTACCTCCAGAAAACTCGTGTTCTCTAAACACTGTGGGAAGTTCCATTGACAATAAAATTATGCATCTTTTAATCAAGCTCAGAAATATTGAGGAAACTGTAAATCGATACATCGGTAGCTGGAGGACTTTCATCTAAGCTGCCACCTGTATCTTCGATTCTTGTTCTGAGCAGCTTGTAATTTGAATCCATACAGGTGCAGTAATCTGTAGCTGCAACTGCAGAGGAAAAATATCCAAGTTAAACACATGTATGTGCAATTCTGATAGGCTAATCAGTTTCCAGAGCCGGTGTTTTTTTTCCAATTGTTTCTTTTGTAATGAACAACCTGGGATGAAAGTTTGGTAAAAGGTGACCAGATGGATACATATACCTTCACCGTAGAATTTTGATTTTGAATACCTCAGATTATCATGACTGTTCAGCAAAGATTTTCTTAAACAAATACAGCCGAATGATGAGCTGCAAACTTATCATTTTTGTAATATTTGTACCATTTTTATGTAAATATCTGTTACATAGTTCACCATAACATCTAATTGTCATTAGATAAAATTATTTTTTTATTTCCAATTTTTCTTGTTTAAAATCCCAATAATATAATTGGAAACCTTGGGTATGGTGCCGTTGTTTTTTTTTCTTTTTCCTCTTTGTGAAACAGAAAGTGCAGATGAAACAGGATGTTTGAAGTGTTGCACAATGTAAACGAGTGGTGAAGTATGGCAAGAACACTTATTTAGTGTGAATATAATAAAACTTCAAGTTTTGCTGTAATTCAGTTCCTCCATCTTTATAAGCACTAAACTTAGTAAGCAAACTGACTATGTTACTGAGAAGGAAGTATTTCAATCAAATATAACACAATTCATCAAGCAAATATAATTGACTGTGTTCCCTGAGATAGCTTTCAGGCTCCCCACAATTCTGTAATAGAAAACCAGTTGGATGGATGGATGGATTAACTTAGAATCACTATAGACTCTGAAGACTATATAAAATTCAAACTCCTTCATTGATTAACTGAAGTATGCAAAGTGGCCTCAGACGTACAGGGTCAATATTGGAATCCTTCCCCAGGCTGTGTGTGGAGTTTGCATGAATTCCCACATTCATACTGGTTTCCTTCAGGTAACCCAGTTTCCTTCCACAGTCGAAAAACCTATGGCTATGCAATTTGGTGTCTCTAAATTAACCATAGTGAAGGAGTGTTCCACATTGGACTGGCGTGCCATTCAGAGTGTTCCCCTGCCCTCCGTCTCCTGCGATTGGCTCGAGGAACCTCTACATCCCTGTACTGGTTGAGCAACTGTAAGACACACAGACAGATGGATGGATGACAAGTGATTAAGTGCAAAATATCCCCATGAACATCCAGCTGAAATGCAGTAGCATGGAAATTCCCTGGTGTTTTTAATATTTCTTTGTTCACTGTTTTTGTCCCTGTCCGGTCACTCAAACTGACAGATTTTTGCTTTACTTTTTTTGCATTCACAGACAGATTCACTCGGAGAGACATACAAATTAGTTTTACAGAGGTCTGCTCACATAGAGTCCCTCTCCTGTTACCCTATAATGGCTAAAAAAAAAAGAAAAAAAACGTGAAATTATATTAAGAGATTACATTTATATTGCCGTTCATGAGGAAAAAGTCAGTTTAGGATTGCCTAATTTTTAGGAAATGCCCCGTAATTTACACAAATATAGAAACCTTCAAAACACAATTTGGGATTATTTGATCTTCTATTTATGGACATGGGAGCATAGCAGTGGAAAATCCTCATGAGGTCAGAGGTCATCTTGCTGCCCTGCCCTTCTGTTCATGCTAACTATACAAATAAAATGCAGCATAGATGACGTAAATGAATACCTGGCAATTTAGAAACTAGTTCCGTCAGGGCTACTTTTGTACACAAACAGAGACATTGTATGCCTTATGTAACTGAAAAACAAGATGATGCTCAAATACATGATTTTGCAAGACCACAACGGTATAACATGGTATTCACACTGTCCATAACATTGTAGTAATGAGAAACGAATGTAGTAAATGAGAACATGAATAATAAATGCTGCATTTTCCGGGAAAAGATGTGATGCAAACATATAATGCAACGGAATGGATTCTTTCAAATGTTTATATCCATGCATTCATCTTTCAGCCTCTTATCCTGAGCAGGATCACAGGGGGGCCTGAAGCCTCTAACCGGCAGCTTAGGGCCCCAGGCTGGGGTACAGCCTGGATGAGATGCCAGTCCATTGCAGGGCACGTACACAAACACACGCCCAGTCTCAGACTATGGGCAAGAGACTGCCTCTCCCACCAGCAAGACACAGTAAGAACATGCAATCTCCACATATACAGAGCAGAGGCCAATCATTTAGTTTATGAAAAAGACAGCTGGCAATAGAAATTAATATTTCTTGGTCCAACACAGGATGGCAGGAGAGACTGCGGCCTATCCTAGGTACCCTTGGGACAAAAGCAGGGGCGCACTCTTCACAGAATGCCCATCTATGACTGACGGCTAAATCACCTAATCGAAAAAACAACTATGATGGAAATTACTACTCTGTAATGCATGTATCTAAACATCAGTTCACAACTTAGACAAATGATGTTCTTAGTTTATAGTAAAAAAAACAGATATATCTAAAACACCACTAAAAACAGGTTTCCTCTGAGTGTCACACAAATGCATGTCACGCTCCAAGTGTCACGCAAACATTCATTGCTGCAGTCGACCAATTATACGACTGACAGCTATGTTTCTGATAACGCTGAACAGCTATTGTGTTAACAGAAGAATGACACATTACACAAAGCAAGCAATTACAACCGAACATAATAGCGAGTAGATTATTGTTAAGTAAAAAGTTTATGCATGTGAAGAGCGTGAGACTTCACGAACAACACAGATTTTTACAGAAGAAATACAGACCAAGGTACTCCCTAGGAAATTTGTCAATAAATGACGATACAAAGACACTGAAAATTTCAACTTGAAAATTCTGTTTTATCATTTGGTGATTATGAAGTTAATTGGAGAAATTTGAAAACCCCCGCTGTAGCATAATCACTGATGCGTTTATATCAGCTTCTGATGTCGACGGCCAAGAATATTCTTATGAAACTGCATATTAAATCGTATATTAAAACTACGCCAAGCTTTGTTTTTTGTTGTCTTTTACAGTGATAAGAACAAAAATATCAAGGACATAAACGAGAATTCGCAGAAAACTGGCTTGAGCAGAGGACGGGAACGTGCAAAACCTTCCCTTTTGTAACCCTTCCGTTTTCCTCTCCATAGATTATCTAGTGCATTGTCGCGGCGTCTCATTAACGTGGATTAATGTATTATGCATGGTACCAGAATTAAGGAATACCTTATATAAACGGGCATAGAAAACTGATGGATTAATGGATGTTTGTCATCCATGATCTACCACACCTGAATATTTGAAACCATACTTAAGGCTGCTTGTCACTTGCTCATCAACTCAGCTCAAGAGTAAACTGTCAATTTGAATAGTACCGACAGAGAGAGGAGGAATGTAGTCTGGTTGAATGACTTCATATCGCGACAAATCAGAAGATTTAGTAGTAGGATACTTTGCACCACTGCGCAGGTCATAATTGAGTAAATATGGTTCTGGAATAACAAAACAAACGACAAATTGAAAAATGCAAAACAATTTCGAGGTACTGGGCTATTTTCAGATAAATTATGGTGTCAACGGTATGTGCAATATGCGGTTTTGTACAACATTAATTTATTTACATTTCCGCAATCCTTAAATTTGCATACATTTGCAAGTTGTAGTGTACAATGTGTAATATGAAATACATAAGTATAATATGTATTAAAAGAAATATTTTCGGAATAGTAGGTATCTAATAGTTTCTTGATCATTTTCTCATAACATTTCTGTATGGGTTTCCTGCATGATTTTGCTTGTTTTCTATACGTTTACCGTTAATTCAAGTTGATTGCTTTCATGAAATATTGTGGGGGGGAAACAGCAATTGCGCTCTCAAATAAACTTTTGATGCAAAGCATATAAACTGCTATACAAATTCGCGCTAATTCGAGGTGCGCAAGCAGCAAAGAAATGATACTTAAATCTTTGTTGTGTTGTTGAATTAATGTTGTTTGTGTTTTTGTTTTGTTTACATCTTGCTGTCCAACTAAAATTGTTTTTCGCTGGGATTCGTGCTACGGGCAGCCTAATAGATTTTGCTAATGACTCGTTTTTTTCTCTTAAAATGTAAGGGAAATAAAGATGAAGAAATGGCACTTGTTTGTTGATGTATTATTTTCTATTTAATATACATCTAATAAGATACCGATACTGTTATCCCATTTTATTGCTATTTTTTGTGACGTTTACTTTGTACAGTGACATGAATAAAACTAAAATCTGAATTATAATATTTCCCACGACCACAACATTCTACGTTAGAAAAACCCCCATGTATAGTTTACGTTAAAAGACAAAGGAGATTAAGTAATCTTTTTAAAAATGCCATCAAGATACATTTTTCATGTGACTGCTTACAGGTTTCATTTACTTACATTTATTGAAGCTACTGTTACTAGGCCGAAATAACGCAAGTCACTCTAGCAAGTTAAACATCGAACAGTGCCCTATTGCAATAAGACTCAGAGTTTGCACCATTATTGCGTTGCGGTCTGATGCAATTACTTATCAGACTCTTAATATTTCATGCTCGCCTGGGTAGCCTAGTTTCTCAGTTCTAATGATCATTTCTGAACAGTATACTTACATAAAAATTAAGGTAGTAACTACAAGACAATTAAAGTAAAATAAAAGACATCAATAAACAAATGTATGATTGCGCCTGCTTTACGGAGCGCCGTGCCATGCTCCAAATGACTATGGAATTGTAGAAATGTAGCCAGAAATAATGCGTTTTCCAATTTAATTAAGCAAATACACTTTTCAATAGTAAAAATAATTTCAATCAAAATGGGTTTCATATATACAATTTACAAACACGTTTTAATGGGTTATCTATATCAGATCATTCCATTGCCCTACCAATACTGTTACATTGCGTTGCATCATACATGTCTAAATCCACTTCTCTTTTTGACAACCGTTGCATGACAACGTATAAATATATTTTTAAAAAACACCTCATTCGAAAACATAATACGAGCAGAAGCAGACGACACGACCGCGTCTCACAGTGACAGTCACGTACAATCCAGGCACCGTTGAATTTCATTTTGAGTTTCTTTCATCTCGCGGTCAACTTTAATTCCACTGACAGTCACCTAAGGATGATTCGGGAAAATGAACGGTTGCAATACTAAACCTGTACAGTAGTGATTGACTAAATTGAGCGTCCATTCTATGGTGTCAGCGCCGTCCCGTTGCAGACAGTAAGTTTCTCAGGGTGGCCAGCTCCCTTGACAGCTGCTCCACACGCTTCTGCAAGCGTTCGTTTTCCACCGACAGCTCCAGCACTTTGTTTTGCGTCTCTATGTTGCGCATCTTGGCTTTGTCCCTGCTCTTTCTCACCGCTATATTATTCCTCTCCCGGCGCTGTTTGTACTCATCGCTGTCTCTATCCAGGCGCTTTTTCGCCTTGCCGCTTGAAATCTTCTCATGCCCCATGGAGCGGCTCCCATCTGGGATAGCTGGTGTGCCGGGTGGGCTGGAGCAGGACGGGGCGCTAGAGACATTACCAAGATTTGGAGCCGACTGGTAATGCAAATAGGATCTGGGCTCGTAAGTGCAGATGCGATTGTCCATCTTTGTGCCCTCCTTAAATTCTTGTTTTAACTCGGGTTTTATATACCTCTCAGAATGGTGTTGGACAAGCACAGAGTCAGCTCTGGAATGCAATAAATCGAGATATCCCGGAATATTCGTGTCTGATGGGCTGGTGGATTGGCAGGGCCCCGGGTTGTTAAATGAGAAATAAGTTTTGTAATTTTGTCCGGGCGTTACTCGTCGGTTTTTGCCCTCTTCTGCCAGGAAATTGGCAAAGACGTCTTCCCCGCGGTGGTGGTCCAGGGTTTGAGTGAGCTGTCGGTCGTGTAAATCGGGCTCCAGGTAGCCGCTGAAGTCTATGGCTTTTTCGTGTTCCGCGATACCCAGCTCCTTCATTGAGCCCTCGTCGCTCGCCACTTTGTAAATCAACTTATTCTTGTGGATATTAGTGTTCTTGCTGTCGCCGAAAGCAAAAAAATTGCGATCGTAAAATGCTGTCGCGTCCATGGACCTTAACACCTGCCGCGGTGCGGGACCATCTGATCGCGGTGACAGCTCCTAGAATGACCGGTCCCTGACATAGGGGAAAAAAAAAAACACGAAATTCTTCAGCCGTAAGTGGAAGAAAAAGGGCAGAAAGTCACAGATAGTTTTGTTCACAAGAAAGCTCGGATTTTATTTGGATTTTGAGCTCTCGGTTGCAAGCTGTTGCTCCAAAATGAAACACTTTCCGGAGCATGTACCCCGATAACTCAGTAATTTGACGGCGGACTTTATATAACAACGCGGAACAGAGGGCGGTGTTTCCTTACGCCCGTATGACGAGTGTTTTTTTTTTAGGCTACCAGTTTGGTAACAAGTCCTAGTTTAAACGCGTCGATGGGTCATTTCGAGCTCTTTAATAATGATCAAGGCCTATGTTATTGAACAAACCTGCAGAATTGCTTCAACTATTTTCTAGCCTAAAGCAAAAGTATTTTTATCTTGTGAATGAGTAAACATTTAAAGAAGCCACTAAAAACTTTTACATTTTAATATCATATTTCTAATCAGTATAAAAGCTAGACGTAAATATAAAAGTTAGCTAAAGTGTTTTTATCAGATAAAATAATGTGTGCAGAATTACAAATTTGTTTCAGTGTGTGTTCTAGGCCGTGGTAATTACTCTCTCCTCGGGTCATTTTTACATTTTGTGGTGGAAAAAGAGGAAACAGAACTCACATTCACCCCATTACCTTGATAGTAATACCAGTTCATTATTATATTTAATTTTCTTCCGCACAACTGGCGTAAACAGGGCGGTAGCTAGGACTGTTTTAGAGGGCTTTAGCACTCCTAAAATGTTCTTGACCCCCCGCATGACCCCCAAAATAAACTTACATTGTTAGTTTGTTCTCTTTCATGTTCATTTTCATCAAAATCAGAACCCCCCATAAAAGGCATAGCTACCTTTCTCATAAATTTCCAGTGACACTACTGGGTGTAAAGAATGCTTTTCATATGGAATACAAATAGCTATAATAATAAATTTAACACGAAGAATCTGATCGTATCAGTGTGATTGCTGTGAGTAAATGGGCTGTGTTCACTTCATACATCAGACAGGATAAAGGTAGGCTATCACAGTGGAGCACTTATGTTCAACAATAATGCATATTAAACCTATGACAGATTGTTACAGGAGACTTCAAATAAAATAACAGCCTGTTTGCAGAATATTAATATTATACCCCCTATGTAGTGGCTTTGATTCCATCCATCCATCCATCCATCCATCCATCAATCTGGTCAGGGTAATGGGGAGGTTTTCAGCCTATCCCAGCCTAAG
>JAODLD010000136.1:10558488-10570013 GCA_026781065.1 Mormyrops boulengeri | reverse complement strand
TGTGTGTGTGTGTGTGTGTGTGTGTGTGTGTGTGTGTGTGTGTGTGTGTGTGTGTGTGTGTGTGTGTGTGTGTCACAAGATTAGACAGCCATATATACATATGGTCTGCATGAAAAGTCAAAAGAATATTTTGGTCTGGTAAAGATAAACATACTGTTCATTGCCTTTTTTTGAATCCCTGTCTGGTTTTTTCTCATTTACCTTTATACATGTCATCCAGAATGTCCTGTTCCTATTTGTGTGTTTGTCTGAGAGAGAAAGAGAGAGAAATCGTTTTTTTCAGGTCCCCACAAAAATTTGTGAATGCCGTCAAAAACCTAAAAATGCCGAAAAGCCTTGTATGTTGTTTGGTTACTTATAGTTAAGGTGAAGGCTGGGTAGGGATTAAGGTCTTGTTGTGATAAGAGTTTGCATCTTAGGCTGTGCACAGCGGCTATAACTGTAACCCTGACACAAAACAATAACAAAAAGAAACCAAATCCTATCCATCCATTTTTAATATTCACATGTTGCAGTATACTGACTTATACAATGATGTAAATAAGATATATAGAGAAATTAGAGATAATAATATTTTGTTGGATTATCGACTATGGACAATTGCTGGATAATGTTTTCATGATTATTGAAAATTATAGTGTTCCCTTGGGGTGAATCTGACACACCTATATCAGAATTGTGAATACGTCACAAAACAAAAGTCATTGCAACTGCAGGCAGATCCAGATTAGGCTGGAAAATTTTGTTTAGAGAAGGTACCGGTTCCTCTCTACAGTGCAATTCTGTTTATTTACAAAGATGCAATCCCTTTTTTCCCTGTTACTCTGATTCACACTCAGCTCAATTACATCAATGTGTGAACCTGTGAAGATTTCCTCAGGTTTGTCAACTGTCAAACTAATTATGCAGTGGTCAGCAATTTTGCCTCAGAACTCTTCGCCTTGGCTCTGGGTGTGTGGAGTTTGCATGTTCTCCTTATGATGTCGTGGTGTTTTCCAGTTTCCCCAAAAACATCCATCCTTATTTTTGGACTGGGGAAACCTCATGACAACACAGGGAGAACACGCAAACTCCACAGACACACAAACACACTAAAAACACAGAACCCTGCCAGAGACTTGAACCCAGGTCCCAGAGGTGAGAAGCAATAGTGCTACCCACAGGGGCAGCCCCCCAAAACACACTAAGGTTGATTGTATTTGCCAAATTGCCCCTAGGTGTGAATGGTGTGTGTGCCCTGTGATGGGTTGGTGGCCCATTGTGGGTTTTTCCCTGCCGTGTGCCCATAGCTTCTGGAGTTGGCTCTGTACCCCCATAACCCTGCATAGGGTATGTACAGAACAAGAATGGATGGATTTGATTAAAGAAACATGATCTTGAAGCTGAATCAAATAGCATCTTTAAAGTAATTTTAAGAGGACATAAATGAGTTTTAAGTTCAAACCTCACTTCAGGCAATATAACTAGGTGTAGTACCGGACAAAGCCCATATAGCGCCCTAGGCAAGCTTCATCGCCGGCACTCCCCGTCTGAGACGTGAAGTGAAATTGCTTTGCTAAGTCAGTGCCCCCTCAGAAGAGGCGGCCTCCTCTATTACCTAATGGGTTGACCGGCACTGGATCGGTGCTCTATAAACTGGGAAATAAGAAAACTCCCCTGTCAACTCAGAAAATATCTCTTTCAGGTGGTTAACAGTTAACACACTGCACATTATTATATTAGCAGTAATAGCTATTAAAAGTAATGAATTGATGACACACACGAGCTGCTGCAATTCCTCTAGCTGTCTAGTGTCTAGTTGTCACTGTTTGTAAACTTGATATAAGTAATCCACTTAGGGTTGTGATAAAACAAAACTCCAAAAAGAAAACCCATGGTCTTCATGGGTTTTCATGGGGGAAAATCCCCTGATCCAGCCACAGGCCACCTGTTCGTATGCAGCTAAGCTCTCTCCAGCTTGTCTCCAGCTACTGTACAATCAAGGGCATTGAAAGGGTATGAATACCCAGCATTTGACAGGGGGCCTTGAATATGTAGAATTATATGTTACATTGGGCAGGAGGGCCTAAGGTGACATTTTGCCAGGGGGTACCCAGAATTTCTAGATTGGACATCCAACACCCAAAATAATCGCTGAAAATGGAGGTGATTAGCATTGACTGACGATGCATCCAGGTGCTGGAAGGTATAGTAGTGTTAGTGGAAACTAGCTGCCAACCTGTAACGGTGGACTAGAGGTAGCCATTGTTTCCTAAATACTGTGAGAGTCCATGGGTTGGCTCCCATATTATTGTCCGCATCCATGTACCTCAGGATTAAACTTGACTTAAGCTGTTGACTATTCTATAATCGGGGGTGCACATAACATATTTGGTCTTGTTCTCAGGGGAGAACCTGGGCTTGTAGCTTGGTCCTCACTTTTTTAAAATATTTTTTTCTATGACCCACCTCACAGGATGAACACAACAGAGGGATACAGGGATAACCTGATATCACATGTACTTTAATTTCAACTGAGAATGAATAAGACCAGTGCAACAAAATATCTGTTCTTTAAAGTCTCGTAGTTTGTAGCTTTCTAATGAAATGACAACTTTTTAAGCATCACAACAGTTACTGCTATTTTTTTTGCATGCTTATCAAAAGCTGGACGATTGAAGTTTTTAGTACCTGTATAAAAGGCGCTGTTTTTCTCCGCCACCGTGGGATTTTCACGGCATAGTTTGCACCACATCTCAGTGCGGGTGTCATTCGTTTGAAGCCAGCTGACCTCCTGCAGCCATTTTTCCGCGAACGCACGCTTCTTTTGCGGTTCAGGTTCAGGTTCAGTCTGGCGTTTTTTTGGTGGTGGAGGAACACCGAAGTAATTGCTTAATGGAGCTTGCTTCTTGGACGTTTTGATGAATGAAGAAAGTTATAAAAGCAGTGGCTCATACTGCAGTCCAATGCTTAGCACATATCTTTCCTAAAACCTTAGGTACGCAAACGCGCGTTACAACATCAGATCTGGCGCGCATTGTTTATTCTGATAGCGCATGCGCACCACTTATGTGCACCCCTGTCTATAATAAATATCATAGTTATTTATTAATGGTAACTTTTCTGAAACATCACAAAAGTTATAAGTTTTTTGCACATCGCTTTCATTAGACATGTAAACCTTTACCCATCGATCCGTCCATGAGCAACACTGACCTGAGATTTTCAATTGAAGACAAGTCTGCACACACATTTACATGTATATAAGAGTTTATTACCTATTAAATGGTCTGAATGGTTTGCAAACTGGTGTAGGTAATTTTAGGTTTATAATGGAATAATAGAGATTTGCCGTAGTTGTTGCGTGACCGTCTGAAAGCGTGAGTGTCACGTCAGATGCGTGAGAGTTGGAAACCCTGACTGCGCCGCACCCTTGATGGGACACCAGTAAACGCCCCGAGCTCGGCTGCACGCGCATAGTCTGCAAGAACACTCCTGATGACGAAATTTACGTCACTCTCACTGTGCACGAACCGTAACAGCGCACGGAAAAGTGGAAGTACAAACTGGCCAAGGCAGGTAAGACAGTAAATGGGGATAAAGTCATACCTTAAATGAACACAAGGTGGCGTGCGCGATCCCGCTAGATAGCGACAAGATGGCGGCCGCCGCCGGATCAGGTGAGAATATGTTAGTATTGGCTGCGTAATTATCGGATATGTTATTAAGTGTCCAAGTTTAGGGGACATAATATTAAATAATATCTATAAAGCGTGCATTTCCAACTGTAAAAGTATTCAAATAAGTTTATATTGGGGTACTTATATAACTAATCGTTTACCACTGCCTTAGCAGACGAGGAAAAAATGAAGGTAGCTAGATGGAAAACTATAAAATTATGCGGTAATAAACATATTTCGTAACAGAAATAATGTTATGATCTATGCGGTACCTTTCGAACTGTACACTGTTGCAGTATAATTGCACAACCTTTACCACAATTGTCACGTTTAAGCAGATTGTCCAAAGCTCTACTTCCGTGTCATGGACCAGCTGTTAAAACCTATTCATTCTGAGTTTTACATCCCTTCTAATATTATCATTTAATATTCATTCACACATTTATATCACATTGACCGTAGTATTATCATTTATTTGCTAAAGACATACCGTATTGACGTCATACCAATGTTTTGTTGAAAATCACATCACATTAAAACTCCAGCAATATTAGACAATTTCACTCATCATTAAGTAGCTTTCTGTGCTAGCTGTTTTACTAATATAAAGAAGTACTACCCAGCTTCATTATTTCCTTTAAATATATCCCAGTTAGCTTGTGATGTTAGACATTTCTTGCGCAATTATGTCACATATTTGAGGCCTGTTGTGATGATTCAGATAAAAATGGTCATCGTTAACGACAGGGATGGTGGACAATACGCGAAACAGTTTTTTTTTTATTGCTCTTTGTATTGAGTTAATTCTATAACAAGTCTTTTACCATGCTACATTGTGTTTTAATGGTTAAAATGAATTTAGAAGCTTGTCAAGCACTATTTCTGCGTTATCTAGAAACCACTTCCTTTCCTGTGCTGTTTCCAGTTGTATAGCTATTTGCCAAGTTAATAACGTCTCCGTTACACATAAATATGTTACCTTCTGTATTTTCGGTTTTTGATCACGGATCATCGCCCATGACGTTTGAGCTGAACTGATGACACGATGTCACGATTAATACATCTTGATTTCAGTATAATCAACTGTTAGTGCGGTCATTTGTGCTTTCATGTTTCTATATATTAAAATGTCTTGTCTAAGACGCAGTATTTAGGAAATTATTTTATAGCAAGTATATTTTTTTCGGTCGAGGCAGAAGACTAAGATGAGCCTGTGTATTGCTGTAGTCTGTGTGCACATTATATGTGTATGTGTGTGACTTCCTGTGGTTCGGTGTCTGTTTCACTTCAGGCGTGAAGGTTCCCCGTAACTTCCGGCTACTGGAGGAGCTGGAGGAGGGTCAGAAGGGTGTAGGAGATGGTACCGTGAGCTGGGGCCTGGAGGACGATGAGGACATGACCCTGACTCGCTGGAGGGGGATGATCATTGGCCCACCCAGGGTCAGCACATTTAAGTCAGGCCTCTTGTATTATTAATAACAGTGGTCATAAAATAATGTTATTTCTTTGCTTGTATTGCCTGTGTGTGTATGAAAATACAGTTTTTTAAAATGTCCTCTGCAAAAGATGGTTCCTGGGCTGTACTCCTGCAGATGCTTCATCTACTAAAAGGTCGAAGCTATAGATCGTGTTGGAAGTTTTCACTATGTACATTTTTGCGAAATCATTGGTGTTTAATATTAATTATCACTTATTTGAGGTTAACCACTTATTTGGTTACCGGTCTATATTTTCCTGTTTAATGACTCAAAAAGCGTAATCATTCCCTGAGTTGTTGATTCTTGTTACTTTTTGCATGGAGAATACTAGAAGAAGAGATTTTCTATAACATATACCATTTTCTATATCATTCTATCAGTGTACGCAGCCATTCGCTATAGGCCAGGTTCAGTGCTGGTTTTAGAATTTTCTAGCCATTGAATGTCTTAAATTGTGGAATGAAGGGGTTGTGTATTTGTCACTGCTATATTTCATAGTTATTTGATGTATGAGGTAGCAAGTTTCACATTTTCAGTGCTAAGATTAACTTAAGATAAAGAGCCAGATTGACTTGCCTGTTTGAGATTAGCTGGGCCCTCAATGAAAACTGCAGAGCAAGTTTAGCCAGTAGAGAGGAGGAAATAGGGGCTACAGGCTGATGATAGAATGAGGCTGAAGCCGTCCTTGTCTTTCCTGCAGAAGACAACCTCAATTTTCAAAACAGCGTTGCAGTCTCCCATAGCAGATGTTGCTGATATCACAGATGTCTGCTGGCTTTTTAACACAGAGTTTAGTAGTCTAAGATATTTGAATGTTAATGATATATGTAATTTGTAATGAAATTTATATTTTAGAATTAGTATGTATTGTGTATATTATATACCCAGCGATGGGTTGGCACCCCATCTTGGGTTATTCCCTGCCTTGAGCCCATAGGCACGACCCTGCATAGTATAACTGGGTACATGGACGGACGGATGGATATTATTTGTGTCACATAAATTTTATGTGTGTGTAATAATAGAGTAGACAGAGAAGGCTAAAACCGAATAAAGCACTTTAGTGTTTCTCTTACTTGGCATTTCATTGGGGGATGCTTTGAGTCTTCACATGCCATGTTAATAGAAATAGCTGCTTAGATACTGGTTGATCTTTAAGGAGATGCTGGGAAGACATGGTCCCAGCACTCTGAAAAGACTCCATTTCATTCAGAGAACTGGACTAGAATGTCTTTGGGTAACATTTCCTTTCTCCTGAACTCCTTGCTTTTTAGTCTCTTTGCTTTGGAGCATATAAGGCATGTATGCCATGGGTGTTTAAGCTTTTCAGCTGGTCTTTGTCCCAGGTTCATGCCAACATGTGTAAAAAGGCCTTTTCCTTATTAGTTTAAGCTATTTTTGTTGCTGTTAAGCTTCATTAACTTTGTGGTGTTTTCTTACTACTTGGGTGAGCCACAGTATCTATGAAGAATATTGTTTTTTGGTTTGCTACTACTTCAGAGACTGGATAATTTGCTGGTATGAGAATTAACTCGTGTGCTAAAATGACAAGATTGCTTTCTGGTTCTGAACATTTTAATGTCTAATTTCGTACTTGTTTGGAATTTGAGTGGGGGATGGAACTGAAAATGTTAAAAAGTATAAGAAAATTCTTGCATTCTACTTTTTAACAGACTTGTTGCCAAGAGCTGGTTAGTATCACAAGAGATGAGCTGTAATATTTTTTGTCGTCCCACCTAATTGCAGACAATCTATGAGAACAGAATGTACAGCGTAAAGGTGGAGTGTGGACCCAGATACCCAGAGAGTCCTCCCATCGTCAGATTTGTGACTAAAATCAACTTGAATGGAGTACACAACTCAAATGGCGTTGTAAGTATTCCCCTGTCGTGAAGGGCAGAACATTTCATCATAACCACGGTGAAAAGGTTCCTCTGTAAGCGTCTAAGGAAGGAGATGGATCTGTGTATCACCCAGCGGTGGCTCTCGCTCATCGTGTGTCCGGTTCGCCCCCTACAGGTGGACATGCACGCAGTGTCGTCTCTGGCCAAATGGCAGAACTCGTACAGCATCCGCGTGGTCCTGCAGGAGCTACGGCGTCTCATGGCCTGCAAGGAGAACATGAAGCTGCCTCAGCCTCCTGAGGGACAGATCTACAGCAACTGAGCCTTGACCTCTTCTCCTTATGGTTTTATCCACCCTTCATCCCATCCTTCCTTCCTTTTCTGTGTTTCGCACTCTTCCCCCCACATCCTTCATTCCATCTGAGCCTATGGACTGTGTGTTCCCTTGCACCCCTCTCTATCCCTTACCCCCCCCTTAAGTAAAGTCCCCACCCCTTCCACACTGGATGGACAGACATGCTTTGGGTTACTAGGCCGAGCAGAGGAGGCCATTATCATACTGTACATCTTACTAATCTTTTTTTTTTTATTATTTGTTATAATTGCCGATTGTAAAATAACATAAATGATCTTATTGCGTGTACCTGTGTGAGTCTGTTTTTGATGAGCTACGCTGTGAAGAAATCTACAATTAACAGGCAGCGACCCCTCCAGTGCAAACAGTAAGATCTTCGGCTGCAGGACGGACATTTTGTTTTTTCCCTCTTGCCTAGTTTTGAATTTTTATTAAATTTCAAAAGCAACTTCTGCTTGCTGTTCAGCCCAGTGGACTGGTTTTGGGATGCTTTTACAGGGTCACCTTACATTACACTGGATTTATCTAGTACTGAAAGCTAGGATGCTGAGCTGATTAAGGGTGTATGTGTTTTAGAGACATGCTCAGTTCTGAGTTGTGACATTTTCTCGTGACTAAGCTAGATATGGTGACAAGGCTTTGCTATGAATATTGCAGCACATTCTGTACTCCATCAGTTTTTCAACTCATCTGTAGCGTTACACATTCTATAGAAATTAAACCTGTCATTTTTGCGCAAGTCTTAAGACCAATCCATTGGAATACTGTGCCATTATAACAATGTACTATTTTAATGATGTGTTTTGCGCCCAGTTTCTAATTGAAATCCTTGTCTATGGCGGGCCATGCTGGTTTTGTCCAGGCTAAATTGTCAACAGCCATATTTTCTTCCTTTGATTAAACTGCTTTGTTTAAACCAACTGCACAATGCAAATTGTGTTAAACCAAGCGTGTCCCCTCTTGCAGGCACCATGATCCTTTGAATGCCAATTCTGTTAGCTAAACTTGCGTTTATCGATTTTGGTGTAATTCATGTACTTCAACACTAGAGGGGGGGACAATATAAAACATGAGACCGGGTTCTTATTTTTCTGGTCGCTTTTGGGACTTGTATGTTTGACATCTACATTCGCTGTTTTTTACGCCACACATTAAACAGGGGCTGTGCCCCAAATGATCAGCTTGGTGCCACTGCTTTGTGGATAGAAAGTATGTTGTTAAGAAAGAGACCAACGCATCTCACCTTAACAACCTTTAGTGTCCGTACTTCCCATACATTCCTTCCATATCATCCACTGCAGATAGTAAGTGCCAGACCTTCACAATCATCAGTGTTCATGTTTTGCTATTTCGAGGGACAAGGTTCAAAACTTGTAATCTTTGTGTCCTCAAATTCTACATGTACAGGTACCTAATATTGCATTTCTATGTATGGAACTAATTTGCAGATCTTTAATCTTTAAGAACAACGCTGTCATTGTGCCCTATCCCCCCTGGTCTATGCTGCACCACCGCCCCCTCCACCCTGAATCAGGATAACCTGTTAAGGGAAGGATAGGATACAGAAGTGGATGATTTGGTATTATCTTCAAATGATGTATGATTAGGTGAATTCCTATGTGATGGGACTACCAGAAGTATTCCAGGTCAGCCACTGTATCTGTGGACTAGGAATGAGAACACTTTGAGCAGGATGCAATTTCCACAGCTGATTTTTGTTCTCAATCCAGCAACCCGGCAATGGACAAGCACTTGTGGAAGATCGATGAATGGATGAACTTGGTTGCACCATGGTGCAGTTGAAGGTGTGAATTAAAGTGGTATAACCACGGACTAATTACATGGACTCTCAGTGCTTTGGTATGACCCGGCCCATCAATACTCTCAGTGCCCTAAGAACTTACCCTCTCAGCACCAGCAATAGCTATAGGCAGAAGAGGCAGTTGCCCAGGGCCCCTGATTTACCAGCATTGAAGAAAAAGCAAAATGATCATCAATCTTGTAGGGGGGCCTCCCAAGTAAAGCTTTTCCTAGGGCCACTAAAAAGATAATGCACACTTCAAGCTGCATACATTCCCTAACCACACATCCCCCGAGACTACCTCCCCCTTGTGGCAAAGGGAGGGGGTACGGCTACAGTAATAAAAAGCATATTTTCAGACTTCAGTCAAGGCAGTGAGTCATACATTTAGCCCCACTGATGTAAGGTAATTCAGTCTCACCCAATTAGAATAGTCACAACCAGGCTCAGCAAGGAAAATGAATTGTGTGGATATTGTCACTGACCTCACGAAATATTCCCTACAAAAATGTAAAATAAATAAATACAACTGCACTGCACTGGTGGAGCTGCAACAGTTCCAAGCAGGGACAAGATCACTGTACAAGATGCTGACATCCCCGTTTCCAAAAAATATGGGGCACTGTGTAAAATGTCAATAAAAACAGAATGCAGTAATTTACGAATCATACAAACCCATATTTAATTGGAAATGGAACAAAGACAACATTTCAAATGTTAAAACAGAGAATTCTTCTTGTTTTATGACAAATATATGCTCAATTTGAATTTGATGCCAGCAACACGATTGAAAAAAGTTGGTTACCGCTGTGTTGCATCACCTTGTCTTTTAACAGCACTCTGTATATGTTTGGGAACAGAGGAAACCAGTTGCTGGAGTTTTGAAAATAAAATGTTGTCCCATTCTTGCCTGATATAGGATTTCACCTGCTTAACAGTTTGGGGTCTCCTTTGTCACATTTTTCACTTCATGATGCTCTAAATGTTTTCAATGGGTGACGGGCCTGGACTGCAATCTGGCCAGTCTAGCACCTGGACTCTTCTACTACAGAGCCATGCGCAGAATGCGGTTCGGCATTGTCTGAAATATACATTGTCTGGATGGCAGTATATATGGCTCCAAAACCTGTATATGTCATTCAGCATTAATGGTGCCTTCACAGATGTACAAGCTACCCAAGTCATAGGCACTAATGCACCCCCACACCATCATGGATGCTGGCTTTTGAACTGTCCGCTGATAACAAGCCGGACGGTCTCCTTCCTCTTTAGCCCGAAGGATGCGGCGCACCCAATTTCCAAAAAAAATGTGGAATTTTGACTCATCAGACCACAGGACAGTTTTCCATTTTGCCTCAGTCCATCTTAAATGAGCTCAGGCTCAGAGATGTCGGTGGTGTTTCTGGGTCATGTTTACACATGGTTTCTTCTTTGCATGGTAGAGTTTCATCCTGCTTTTGTGGATGTATTGATGAACTGTGTTCACAGACAATGGTTTTCGGAAGTATTCCTGAGATCATGCAGTGATTTCCATTATGGAATCATGTCTGTTTTAAATGCAGTGCAGCCTGAGGACCTGAAGATCACAGCGATCAAATATTGCTTTTTGGCTTTGTCCCTGTGTACAGAGATTTCATCGGATTCTCTGAATCTTTCAATGATATTATGTACAGTAGATGATGAAATTCCCAAATTCTTTGCAATATTACTTCGAGGAACATTATTCTTAAATTATTGCACCATTTGCCCACGGAGTCTTTGACAGAGTAGTGAACCTCTCCCCATCTTCACTGCGCAGTGACTCTGCCTCTCCAGGAGACTCTTTTTATACCCATTCATCTAAGTAACCTGCTGCCAGTTAACCTAATTAGTTATTCCATTCAGTGTTTTGTTTCAGCATTACACACTTTTCCAGGGCCAACTTTTTAAAAATGTCATCAAATTCAAATTTAAGATATATTTGTCATAAAACAATAAAAGTTTTAACATTTGTTTTGTAAATCATTGCATTCTGTTTTTCTTAACATTTGGCGCATCATCCCCACTTTTTCAGAAACGGGGTTCTATGTACAGTATTTTTAAAAAAAATAAAAACAGGTATGTATGATCCCTGAACTATTTATTGTTTATCATTTACTACAAATTTTTCTAAGGGTGCATGATCAGTCATTCATGTGCAACCTGTTATTGTAATTACATTAAGTTTTCTATCATTGGTTTAACACAGTTGCTGCTGTGTATTGAAGACATATGTTGTTCTCAGTTGTTCTTCGTATATATTGGTTTTATCAGTTAGAATTTAATTAGCAGTGGAATAAGAACATAAGAAATTTACAAACGAGAGGAGGCCATTCGGCCCATCAAGCTCGTTTGGGGAGAACCTAACTA
>JAODLD010000136.1:10524574-10545116 GCA_026781065.1 Mormyrops boulengeri | reverse complement strand
TGTTGCTTTGAAAAACCGGCATAAAAGTAAAAAGGATTACCAGAGCCTGGATAGCAAAACAAGGGATTTCAAAATCCGGATCACTTTTAATTAAAATGTCTGAACAACTGGGCCCTGGTGCTACATCACGTAAGAATGTTCTAGAAGCATCCTTCCTTATGATACAAACACAGATTGCTGTCTTTCAGACAAACAACACAGGAGATGGCCTCTGTTCACCTTGCCTGTCAAAAATATGAATGACTTACAGCCACACATTCTAGCTCTGGCATCCAAACACCCAGGAATACGCTACTTTCAGTCATCTATGACTACTTTTCCAGGTAAGTGATTAAGGCAGTAGAAGAGTACTTCAGTCTAACGTAGCACACAGGAGCCATTGTATTGGCATATTTCAAATGGGGATGGAGAAATTGTCAGCGGTGGTAAGGGCGCGTTCACCTTTAAAAGTGATACGTGCGGCAATCGATTGTTGTAACAGCGTGAATGAGTAGGTATTTCATGTGCATTTGCGCCGATATGACAAAAAATAATCGTGCATCTTAACCTTTATGTGCTAATTCGTACTTCATTTGCGGTATATAGGTAAAAATGCACCATAATGTCCTGTCATATCGGCGCAAATGCGCATAAAATACCTACGCATTCACGCTGTTACAACAATCGATTGCCGCACGTATGGCTCTTAAAGGCGAATGCGTACTTGCGTACCAGTTATGTCAATCCCAGGTTATATCCATCTTCTAACTGCTTATCCTGGTCAGGGTTGTGGGTCATTTTGTTATATGATTATATAAAACCTAAATATATTTCTCAGCTTGCAGATATGCAGCAAAAACACTGATATGCCGCAAAGGTAGTGAACAGGGCTCTAACTTAACAGAGTTACAGTGAGGTAAAGAATTATTTGACCCCCTGCTGAATTCTTAGGTTGACCCATAAATAAAGGTAGGTTTATATTAACCGCAAAAAAAAAAAAGATTATCAACAAAGCAAGCAAGAAAAAAGTTATCTAACAGTTACATACCAATTTGTCATTTGTCTAGGGAAATAAGGATTTGATCCGTAAGAACACATGCTTTAGTACTTGGTGGGGTAACCATTGTTTGCAACCACAGCTGTCAGATGTTTCTTGTAGTTGGTCACCAGGTTTGCATACAGCTCAGCAGGAATTTTCATCCACTCCTCTTTGCAGATCTCTTCCAGATCTTCAAGGATTTTAGGCTGTCACTTGGATAGATGAAGCTTGAGTTCCCTCCATAGGTTTTATATGGGATTAAGGTCCAGAGACTGATTAGGGAGCTCGTTGTGCTTAATGTGCTTCTTCTTTAACCACTCCTTTGTTGCCTTGGCCATATGCTCAGGGTCATTGTCTTTCTGGAAGACCCACCCGCAATGCATTTTCAGTGCCCTGGCTGAAGTAAGGAGGTTCTCATCCAAGATTTTATGGTACATTGCCCTGTTCACCTTTCCTTCAATGTGGCGCAGCCATCCTGTATCCTTGGCCGAAAAAGACCCCCAAAGCATAATGCTTCCACCTTTGTGTTCGACGGTAGGGATGGTGTTTCTGGGGTTCTAGTCAGCATTATTTTCCCTCCAAACACGCTGAATAGAGTTGATGTCAAACAGCTCGATTTTGGTCTCATCTGACATCACATTCTTCCAAGCCTGATTGGAATTATTCAGGTGTTGATTGGCATACTTCAGACTGGGCTTTCTTGAGCGGGGGTACTTTGCACGCACTGCAGGATTTCAAACCATAACTGCATTATGTGTTACCAGTGGTTTTCTTTGCAACTGTGGTCCCTGCTGCTTTGAGATCATTAACAAACTCCTCCCATGTAGTTCTGGGGTTAGCCCTCACTGTTCTTACGATCATTGATGCTGCATGAGACGAGATCTTCCTTGGGGCCCCAGACCGAGGGTGATTGACAGTTACTTTGTCTTTCTTCCATTTGTGAATAATTGCACAACAGTTGCCTCTTTCTCACCAAGCTGCTTGCTGATGGTCTTGTAACCCATTCTACCTTTGTGAAGGTCAAAAATCTTGTCACTAATATCCTTAGACAGCTTTTTGGTATTTTTCATGGTGATAATGTTGCCCATAACAGGTAACTGACCCAAGAAGACTATTTAACAAAGCAATGCCATTCAACGTGAATGCTGGCTTGGTATCTGTTAATACTTAATTAAGCACTACTTGTGTTGTCTTGGTGCACATGTACTTGACCTAATTTCTTGCTGACTAAATAATCAAATAATTGTTTCCCTACGTACACGACAAATTGATTTGTACCTGTTACATAATGATTTTTTCTTAGTTGTTTTGTTGAAAATCTTTTGATGTTAAAATAAACCTACCAGTGAAATTACAGACTTCTCATTTTTTATATAAATGGGTCTAGTTAGAAATTCAACGGTTCAAATAATTATTTCCCTCACTGTATATATGTGTGTGTGTTTGTGCAGCTGACATTACCTTTTTAGGTACATTAAAATTATATTATTTGTCACTTGGATTTGATGATATATATATATATTTTTTTACCATTTTCCCCTTATAGGAAGCCCAAAATAAAAGAACACAAAATTACATGAAATGTTTTTAAATCTTTGAACTTGATATATTATAGTAGTCAGATTCTGAAAATAATTATACATTAATTTAGGGATTCCACGTATGATTTTAATGTTAGGTGCGATTAATCCCGATTAATCAGAGCAAACTGTGCAAAGGTAATTCTTTTTAATCAAGGCACAGCTCTAAAATAATTTATATACATATACACACAACGATCAGCCATAATATTAAAACCACCTGACTAATACTGAGTAGGTCACTCTTGCACTGCTAAAACAGCTCTGACCCATCAAGGCATGGACTCCACAAGACCTCTGAAGGTGTCCTGTGGTATCTGGCACCAAGACGCTGGAAGCAGATCCTTTAAGTCCTGTGAGTTGCAAGGTGGGGCCTCCGTGGATTGGACTTGTTAGTCAAGCACATCCCACAGATGCTTGATCAGATTGAGATCTGGGGAATTTCGAGTCAACACCTTGCACTGTTTTTCATATTCCTCAAACAGACACAACACATTTCTTCTCTCCACAGGAGTAGCTCTGCTGCAGCCGTCCACAGGAAGGCTGCACACAAGGGGGTTGGGGAAAGACTTCGGGAGCCTCATCCCTGGAAGAGTCTAAACTGTCGGAGAGCTAATAGGGTCAGGCCTGTTGGGGATCGGGCCTGGTGTGGTGCTGAGGGGCCGCCTGCTGCATGGCGGCACTTGGGTCCCAGTTTGAGGCGACCCATCCGGGTAGGCGCTTGGAACGTCTTGTCTCTCCGGCAAGATGATCATCTTGCTCTGCTTTCAGGGGAGCATCGTTAACTTCGCCTTTCGGTGGCGGCACTCTCTGAGGTACACAGACCAGGGAGTGGCCAGATCTCTGTAGGTGGGTACACCTATTTTTGGTCTGGTCGCTACTTAGGGAGTAGCTGTTGCAGTGGCTGCTTCCAATGGTGTCTGATGTCACTCCTTTCAAGGAGCGTATTATGACACCAACTTCGTTTGCTGATTGATGGGTGCCCAAGAGGTGCCACTCCCCTTGTCACAGGTGATTTCAGTGCGACCACCGGCACTGACAGGGCTGGCTATGAGGACTGTGTCGGTCCCCATGGGTCTGGTGACCAGGGTGAAAGTGGTTCCATGTTCCTTGACTTTGCAAAAGGTTGATTTAAATTAATATGCAACAAAAGGAAATCCACACCCACTGAGCTCGAAACAAAATCCAGACCTGCAGAACCATTTTGGAGTCTTTAATCTGTTGAGATATGCTCATTTTGGCAGTACTATTCATGAAATGTTGTCATTGTACTATAATCATCATAATATATTGTCCATTATGTGTGTACTACATATTTGATTTTATGAATGACAATAGGAAAATAATTTGAACAATGTGGTAACAGAGATAAATATATGTACAGAAAACACTGCAGTGATTTTTTTCTAAAATGCACCAGAATATTTCTTGAGAAAGCTCAGTATGATACTAGCATGGAAATCATTATGTATTTTTCTTTCTTGCGCATACATGCACAGGACAAAAGCAATGGTTTCTTCCATGATCTCTAGTTCAGCCAAAAATTATTATTTATTTCTCTACCAGAAGTTTTCTTTCTTCCTGTAAAGGTCTTCCTCATAAACAATGCGCTGGCAGAAATTTGCAATAATAGACAAGTTTTTCCCTTAGTATTGCATCTCCATATACTAGAGCAACATATGTATTTTTTCAAGAAAGTTGAACTTCCCATTTCTTCACAGATAATCTCACTGACAATTCAATCTAATTTGGGGAAAAGTAGGTCTTATGGTCATGCTTATTATGATAGACAAGTGTTGCCAAGGGAAAATATTTGCGGAACGATTCCCAGCTTATTGTCTATTACACGGCAGATACACAAGTAGAGTCACACAGCAGATACACAAGTAGAGTCACACAGACACACTTTCACTAAAGATTTTGCAGTGCAGTCTTTCATAAAAAAAAAACTTTGCAGCTGCATAAATTTGGCATTGAATAAGCTGAACATTGAATAAGGAATAAAGGCATTTTGTTTCAACACCAGAAGCAGTTGTTGGGAGGATTTCCTCTATCACTGACCCAGCAAGCAGAATGAACAGCATGAATGACAGACAAAAGTAGACTGTTGATGTCATTGCGATTGTTTTGTAATATGGTCTTGGTGAAACAACTTAAATCCATCCAGAAAAAAAACAACTTTTGTCCTTTAAGTTGAGTACATTCCTCCAGAAGCGTATTTTGATTTTGTTGTTGCTTAGCAAGCTCTAATGTGACAGAATCTGTATGAAAGCTAGGCCTATATTTTTCATAATTATATAAGTGCATTTACTGTAAGTTAGTACAGAGTTCAAAAAATGACGTTCAGGGTAAAATCTATATTGCTGATTTAATAACTGATTATGTTTCCCTTACAAAACATTAAGCTGCAAAAATATAATGTATAAAAAAATACTTCATGCCCTGGATGTTTTGTACATAAGCACATATGGTCCATGTGGATCTGTTCAGCATGCTCCGTTTTCAGACCCCCTTACAGAATAAACAAGAAATCCAGGTACTGTCGAAAGCTAAAATACCTCAAAAACTATTACGTCCCTGGATATACTGACTTTTCGAGTTGGTTTGGAGAGTAGAGCATACAGAGTCTCTACCTTATACAAAGTTTCAGAAAGCTCTAATATTCTTTTTCCATAGTTTTGTGACAAAATACTATTTGATGTTGATGGCTAAGATAACCCTTTTAAGTGTGCAGACCTAGTATCTCTGGTCCCTAAAGTGTAAATTAATAAATGCCGGTTTTACTCTCCAGATCATAAATCCTTAGGTTTAAGGAAGGAAGTAGAAATAACAAGATAAAGCGGCAGTACTACCCTCCTGCGGTAGATATTGGCACTACCGATGCATTATTATAACAATAACAATATATTTTTTTACACATTTCTCTTACTCTTATTGTCGTCTGTGTACGCTGCATTAATTATTTTTGTTACGAGATGCCATCGTGTCACATCGATGTCGACTCCTCCAGACAGTATTTACCCAGAATGTCCAGACCTCCCTGCGGCTCCATTTCTACTACTGTCACATTAATTTTAATTTTAAAATGCATGTTAATTCAAATGCATCATTGATAAAGGTAATTCATCACACGAAAACAGCCAGTAGTTTATTTAAAAATTATTACACTTTTCAGGTGTTCAGCTTCCATATTATTCCATAACTTTAATTAGGAGCTGGGGCAAGCTAAATATACAGCAGAACTTGAGTCAAAATGGGAAAACTAAACATCAATAATTTCAATAGCTTTTCCACTTGTTGCCCACCTGATAATCTTTCAAATTCATCCTTACAATAAATCATTAATAACAAATTAGTACATGCATGTACCAACCTATGTCTATCTTTATTAAATAATTTAAAAAGTAAGCCATAAAAATTATTATGGATAAAAGCAACATTATGAGCAACCCATTATCATAAATAATCAATCTATCCATCTTAAATAGGGAACAATTCAGGGGACACTATAGATAGGGTGTCAGCCCTTCACAGGAGACACGCGCAAACTAGGCTACAGGGAATTCGGAGATACTAATTCACCTAACTAGATGGTTATAGTCTGTGGGAGGATATCGGAGGACTCAGCATGAACCTGCATAATCATAAACAGAACATGCAAACTCTGCATACAAAGAGCCAGTGGTAACAGTCAAGCCCCCAATCCAGGAAATGTGAGGCTACATTAATACTCACTGAGCCAGAATCTATAGCAAACGAATTTATTTGCCATTTCTTACTTTGTTTGGGACACCACGTTTCTGGTCGTTATGTCTCAAATTATCTGGGAATTTATTCTGACAATTCCCTTACCATACTGTGGCTGTACAACCCCGTTTCCAAAAAAGCTGGGACACTTTGTAAAATGCAAAGAAAAACAGAATGCAATAATTAACAAATCATATAAAAGTTGAAACTGTGACATTTTATTGTTTTTTTACGACACATACATGCCCATTTGGAGTTTGATGGCAGCGACACATTTCAAAAAAGTTGGGACAGGGTTAACAAAAGACTTGAAAAGTTGTGTGATGCCTGGCAGAATATCTCATAGCTAATTAGGTTATTTAGCAAACAAGCCTCTGTGCAGTGAAGATGCGGAGAAGTTCACCACTGTGAAAGACTGTTTGGGCAATTAGTGCAACAATTTAGGAATATTGTTCTTCAATGTAATATTGCACAGAATTGGGGAATTTCATCGTCTGTGGTACATAATGTCATTAATAGATGCAGAGAATCCACAGAAATCTCTAAACGCAAGGGACAGTAGACCTAATACTAATTACTTTAGTTCAGGGGTCTCCAACTCCGGTCCTGGAGAGCTACTATCCAGTAGGTTTTCTATTCTACCTGGCTTTTGATGAGCCACACCTGTTCCTGGTATTTACCTGAGAAATGGTGTGGCTCATCAGATGCCAGGTAGGAAAGAAAACCTTCTGGACAGTAGCTCTCCAGGACCGGAGTTGGAGACTCCTGCTCTAGTTGAAATGAAAATTTAAATGATTTTTAGATGATCTTCCTTGTTATAACGTAATGGGTAAATTATGTTGTTGTAAAGAGAAGAAAGTTCAGAGCAAAGGAAGCCAAACTGATAATGATTCGTTTACATGGTTTGATCGAGTTTAACTTATGCTGGAGATGAAATGTTTGAAATGTTTGGAGCTGTACAGAAGAACCGGGTCTCTTAGAACGCAGTTAATCCAAAGACGCCTGAAACGTGAAGGATGACCAATGAAACGTTTTCACGTTAAAACGGGAATCCTTTCCTAGTTATAACGAGATCATTTTCACGTTTTAACGTTATACTTTCGCGTTGAAATGTGAAAAGGAGTCTCGTTATAACCAGAAACTGGGCAAATTTAACTTTTGTCATAGAGGCAGCAACACGCTCCCCCCTGTAATTGGCCAACCCTGAACTCGAAAATAGCCGATAAACGAGGTAACCAGGCAACGGCGAAGGTACGAGCGCCCCCGAGGCCGAAACAGCCGGAAGTGTTCATTTCTCAGCTTCCGCTTCCGGTCCTCTGCTCTTCCGGTGGCTGCTTTGTAGCGGGGCCGGCCATATTTTCTCTGAGACAGCAGAAATCTGCCCGGCAGATAAGGTACCCGGTAAACGAACGGAGCTCTCCGCGTTAAGTAAGGAGGAAAACTTTCCGAGGACTTTCTCAAACTAGTTATCGGCTTGAATGCAGTACGTAAAGATTACATAAGTGTAAATAATGCTGGATATCCGGCGAGGGACAGGGCGAGGTGCTGATGATGGTTCTCAGACTAGCTAATCTAACACGGATGTTCTTCGTAGTTTAATGCAACCGACTACTTAGTTAATAAGAAACGGTCCTTTAATTGTCCACCTGCAGTCTTTTAATTCGTTAATACTCGTATCCCCGGTGGGAGTGTTAGGGGATAGACGATACAGAGTTCCGGACACGTAGGAATATATGTGTATATATACATATACATATATATAGAAGCATCTGTATATAGGTACACTGATATGTGAGAAAGACTTAACTTGATAACGAATACTAAAAGATAACAATCTGGCGTCCCATTATGATAAACTACTGGTATCGAGTAATGTTAGGCCCGAACTATATTCACCGGGTGCTCGGGGTAAGGGGCTATTATGGAGTAATAGCTATGTGCTCGGGAGGTTATTTTTTGTTCACATAGATAACTAGTTAACCAAGTTGGACACATTCTTCCTAGGTTATAAATTCTGATATGTGAAATTTGAGTGAATACTGTGGCGGCAGTTTAAAACGATGCATTTTATCTCGTTTTAACACACTCCCGCCATACATTTCATGTGAACTGACTGAAGTGTATCGATAACTTCACTTGGCCGGGTATTATTGGCCTTACCTAGCTACTTAAGCCGTCAGACTATACCGAAGTATTTAATAGAAACCAGTTTTGTTGTCATTGATGTTTCGTGTAATCTCGGGGTGTCAAACTCCAGTCCTGGAGGGCAGGAACCCTGCACAGTTTTTGGTTTATCCTCATTTAACACACCTGCTTCAACTCCTTGTGTTAATTACTACACAGCTCTTGAGCTGAATCATTTGTGGTGGATCAGGGAAAGAACTAAGCTACACAGGGCTCCGGCCCTCCAGGACTAGATTCTGACACCCCTGGCTGTAATCGTATTGATCGTGGCCATGGTAATGGTTAAATTTATGTCTGAAGGAAGCGTGTTGCTAACTAATATGCCGTACTGGTAATTTACAAAGGGTTACACAAAGTACATGTATATGCTGATTCATAGTTTTAAATAAATATAGAGGTGTTTAAGGATGGTCCAGGCTCCCCATGGTGGTTCTTGTTTCTGCTATTTTCTTAATTACCCTTATTTGGCTGTTGATTAAATTATGGCAATTAATTAAACCTTTCTAGGCATTTTTGGCTTGTTTTTGTATTATAGATGAAGTATCATTAAAGTCAGTCTGCTGAATCAGGCATTAAATATACCTGTGAGGCTCTGCGTATATCTGAATTTCTATACTGAACTGCAACAAAACAAACAATTTTTTTGACTTGTATCATGACCAAAATCTTGGAACTCAACTGTTCTTGCAAAAACTAGTATGGGTCAAGACACGTACAACTCTACTAATTCAGATCTCGAACAAGTCTGTCGAAGAAAAATCTAACCATGACTCGACCGAAAACTCAGAAGACGACAAAACACCTGTTAAAACCTGTCCAGAGACGTGTCTCTGATGAGCTGAAACGAAGGCAAACGAACCTACTGGGATGCTTGTGCCTATGAATCGCTCTATGGCTCGTGGAATCTCTTGACTGAGTTTGACGTGTGAAAACTGTGTTCCTGTGTTTGGTGGGAATTTTTTGTGATTTATCTACAGTACATTTAGTTATACAGTAATCTTGCCCCCTAAGAAACTGAGCAGTGACAGCAGCAAACCAAAGAGGAAGATAGTAAGAGTAACTGCAGAACTTAAAAAAGAAGTTATAACGAAACTTGAAGGTGGTTCACGTGTGTCTGCTCTCGCTTCGGACTATGGGATTGTCATTTATTTCATGTTTTTTGGTTTTGTATCGGTGCTTTTTCATGTGTGTATTAGATTTACATTGATTGTAAATCCTTTTTATTCTTAGGTAGGTAGATAAGTTTTAAATAGGGAATCATTTGGGGTCTAGAATGGATTAAATTCATTTATTTCTTATGGGGAAATTAGACTTGCAACTCATCCAAATTGCAACTCGACCTGCCTTCTGGACCGAATTAAATTCGTGTTCCAAGGTACCACTGTAGTTATTTTTGATCACTTGATTTCTACCTTCAGGACGATTAACTGGATGATTGATCTGTCCTAATTAAACTGGATGCTCAATTATTGCGCTACTCTGTCAGTCATAGCATTATGTTGATGTGGAATCTAGTGTTTTGTTCCATAAAAAGACAAAATTCAGAATGCTGGTGGATTGAAACCTAGCAGTGGATGGGCATGGCTTGGCTTTACCCATCCTGCTATGTAAGATATGGTGCATCTCTGCCTTATAGGTAGCACTTTCGCATGTGGTTAATGAGGAAAAAAATATCTTTAATGGCATGTATTGCAGTTGGTATAAATAAAATTGCTCGATATTCTTTGGTAAATGTTTTAGTAAGCTTTTGCCAAAGCTAAATATTTTTTTTTTGTCACTTTTCAGCAGTTAATCAGCTGTAAGAAAGAGAAACATTTGGGGGGGGGGGGGTTCCCTAAAATCAAAATCAGTAGTGTGGCAGATATTGTACATATAGCAGGATTTCTTAAAAGCCCTGAAAACGTTCCAGCCAAAATTACACTTCAGTTTTGGAGTGGCAGTGATGTGATTCTACTAATCAAGGCGGGATGGTCCATTTGGCAGGTGGAGATTTATTGACTTGCTATGCTGTTACATTAAAACATGAATAACCATAGGTAACTTGTCGCTAATGTTCAAGTGAAGAACTTACAAAGTTATCAACCCCCCAAAATTCGACACTACAGTTCCAGAAATGTAAATCTTTCTTTTACACAACATGCTATCTTCACTCTAATCTCTACTATCTGTCACCTGATGATTTTTAGATTTTATTTTGAAAAATAGTCCAAATATTTCTTACAGGCATAATTCTTTGGGTGGTATTGTCAGTACTGTACAGTTGGTGCAAAATCCATCTACATTTATGCATAAGTATGTTGCAAAATCACCCTGTACAGTTGATCTTCTAAAAAAATAAAAGTAGTATTTAGCAGTTATACAAACGATCTGCTGTTTACTATTATCAAGCTGTATGCATTCACTGACCCTGAAAATATGCTGGATTATACCACTTAGCTAGAACTTTGTGGGCCTTTGCAGTGTAAATAGTTTGACCCAAACATTGCATCATCAGAAGAGTGTTTCATTCCTCAACAAATGTCAGTGTTTGAAATCGTATTGATTTCACATCACTGAGAGACGTTTATGTCATATTAGATTATTTGACAAAGTTGTCATTTGGTGGTCCTTAATGGGAACTCTTCTTGCTGAATTTGGATGGCACTATTATGGGATTGAGTGGATGATAAGTCACTGGATAGCTGCACTGAGGGTTATATCGAGCTCCTGGTGAAAGCTTGCTTTTTAATTCTGTATGTAACGATTCAGAATAGATGGAGACAAGAGGGCCATGCATTTGGTACAAGGAGACTGAAGGACCAGTTGGAAACAAGCAAGCTTGATTCTAAATTAAACATGTTATTCGCCCCACTTATTCTTTAACCATGATTCAAATCATTGCATTAAAACTAATTGTGTCTCTCTCTTCTGCCCCTTTTACATCAAAATAGGTGCCACTCTCTTCGCCAAACTGTCGGACATGTCAGGACCAGTTCCTAGTCGGGCACGGGTGTACACTGAAGTGAACACTCATCGGCCCCGAGAGTATTGGGATTATGAGTCCCATGTAGTTGAATGGGGGTAAGCAAACTACTCGTATGCTTTTATAACCCTATAGCTTTGCAGCAAATCAAGCTGAGATGGTTTTGGCAATGCAGTGTAGATTTTATGAGTAGTATTGTTGCAGCAAATGATATTTTAATTCTTCCAGACATAGACAAAGTGAATAAGGTCAAATATTTGTTACCTGCTTAATCGAGTGCATTTTACAGTACAGATTGATTTTTTTTTTTTTTATTGTCAGGCTTTGGTAGTACATATTTTCTGGAGAGCAAATGTTGAGTCTTGTTTTGCCATTCAGAAATCAAGACGACTTCCAGCTGGTGCGAAAATTGGGACGGGGCAAGTACAGTGAAGTGTTTGAAGCAATTAACATCACAAATAATGAGAAAGTAGTAGTGAAAATACTCAAGGTAAGGCTTTTCATGTATTAGGAGATTTTTTTGATACCTTGCAGCTAAAATTTGCATGTATTGTATTTATAGTAAAATTATGGTGATATTTATTAGATAAGGAATTGGTTAGATTTTTCATTGTGACTTGTTCCTGTATGTGGTCCCATTGCAACGTTTTCTTACAGCCTGTAAAGAAGAAGAAAATAAAACGTGAAATCAAAATTCTGGAGAACCTCCGCGGAGGACCTAATATAATCTCTCTGATCGACATTGTCAAAGACCCTGTGGTGAGTGTCAACAATGAAATACTGCTGTGTTGATGTTTACATTCTCAAAGTGTGTGAAATTTACTAAAGCCACCTGCTTCCCCCATGCAGTCACGGACGCCTGCTTTGGTATTTGAACATGTCAACAACACAGATTTCAAGGTAATATTAAGCTTTTCTACTTTTCCTGGTTGCTTAGCAAACTTGAATGGAATGTTGGATGCATTTTTTTTCTGCAAAAGGCGCTTTCCCACCACTTGAACCTTTTTCAGGAACAAGGACCTTGTTGCATTCCCACCACAGGAACTCTGCCTGAATGTAGTTCAAAGAGAGGAGTATTGGAGCAGAAATTGAGCAGATTAAATTATTTTTATGTCTCACTTACATCGAATCCCTGTTTTGCTTGCATTTCCATATTTCTATGTTGGAATATTGATATATTAAAATCGGTAACTGACATACCTCTATCACTGGTGCTGGCAGTGAAACTTGCCAGTGCTTATTAGCAGAATAACATCATTTTTTTATTCTGTGGAATATAAAAGATAAATCTGCTGGCCAGATTTAGTAATGAGCTATTAACACGCCGTGGGCCATATAAAAAGTGCGATTTCGTCCCATATTTTTAGGACACATGATTGGTCCCCTCAATAACAAACAAAATGACTTGTTTACCCTCCATTGCTTTGAGATGGGGGTGTACTTTTTGTATGAAATTACGTGTGAAGTTTAACCTGCAAGCTTTTTGCGTCTCCCAAGCTTATTTAGCATAAAGGTCACAGTTCCTGTTTGTGGTGGGAAAGCAACACACAAAAGTGGCCAGAAACTACTGAAGTTCCTGGTTGAGACAGCCCAGGAAACATAGAACCTGGTTCCTGAACTTCAGTGGGGAAGCGCCTGTATATACAGAAGTTTTTAGAATAGAACTGATCTGTGTTTTACTAGCGGACAGTTTCCTTGAATTTGGCTTGTCACAACTGATTTAGCATTTCAAGTTTTGAATGCTTTTTTTAATTGACTGGTCTTATGTTGATTGTTTCTTCAAAATATTTATATTGATTTGTTTTAATCAACAGCAATTGTACCAGACTTTAACGGACTATGACATACGGTTTTATATGTATGAGATTCTCAAGGTGAGTATGATAGAACAGCTGTGTGCAAAAGTGATGTTCTCTGTTGCCACAGGTTGGTCTTCATCTCTGTCTTGTGAGTGCTTCTGCACCTGGAAATATTTTCAGAGAAGACAACCATGTCTACCTGTCGATCTAGTAATAATTTGAATCTCGACTCACTTATTTCTTCACACACACACATGCAGTGCCATCATAACTGTATTTATTTCTTCTTTGGAGGCTTTAGCTTAGGAATCTGTTCATTACTGTTCAGTTCTCTAGTTCCAAAGGGGTTTTCCCTATCAACACAATAAGGCCATGACAAATATTTGGACCGTAGGTAATCAGTTTTTGCACAGACCAGTGTTTTTGGTTTGTATTTTTTTTTTTTTTAGGTTTTTTAATTTAGTTTCAGGAGCAATAGTTATAGTTTTCATTTAGTAGTAGTTTATTTTATTTTTGTGTATTGTTTCATTTTGCTAGCTGAGTGCATGTCTGGTCTTCCTTGATGTAGGTATGCAGTTCAAAACTGACATTTAAATGGTACCTGGCCAGAATTTCTGGTGTAACAGGTACCGTTGCAGATAAGCATTGATCTTGCATATGGAGTCTGTGGTTAGCTTAAGGTGTACCCTTATTGAGTGCAGGTAGGCTGGAAGAGACTGAAAGTTAAGGTTTTAATAAGTCAGCATTTTCTTGTCTTGATTTGAATGGTCTTTCTTCTCAGGCCTTAGATTACTGTCATAGTATGGGAATCATGCACAGAGATGTGAAACCCCACAACGTAATGATCGATCATGAGCACAGAAAGGTAACGCCACTCTCTAACACGTTTTTCATAAAATTTCTTAAAATCTACTTTTAAATTAATTGCCCAAGTTTTTATTTGTGGTTACTTTTTACGTTTGAACTTAAATTGGCATCAGAGGTGAAAATCCCCTTAAACAGCTTTGTTTTGAATTTTTGTATCTTGTGCATAAATGAAAAGTGAGATTGTTGTCTGAGTTGTATTTCAGTGTTCAGTTCAGTAGTATTCGAACACCCTTCTTCTGAGGCTCTTCATAACCCGTGTTCTCTCTTCGCAGTTGAGGCTTATTGACTGGGGTCTAGCGGAGTTCTACCACCCTGGACAGGAGTACAATGTCAGGGTGGCATCTCGCTACTTCAAAGGACCAGAGCTGCTTGTAGACTACCAGGTGTGTCTCCTTTGTGATGCCTAATGCATTGAGGTTCACATCTTCCCTTCAGAGTTGTTTGAGCATCTTTTGACTTTCATTGAGTGAAAGAACTACATTCTGTTGGCAGGAGGCAATTATGTTCATTCTTTTTAACCTCACATTGTAAAGGAGCCTTGAAGTACTAGAGTGGTAGCCAGAGGAAGATCACTAATGTGTGAGGTCTTTTGCAGATGTATGATTACAGCCTTGACATGTGGAGTCTTGGCTGTATGTTGGCGAGCATGATCTTCAGGAAGGAGCCGTTTTTCCATGGACACGATAACTATGACCAGGTAAAGAAACACCCCCCCTCCCCCATGGATATGTTCACTGGTGGAAGATGACTTCTTTACTCTGTGCCTCTTCTTCCCCCAGTTGGTGAGAATAGCCAAAGTCCTTGGAACAGAAGACCTTTATGACTACATTGACAAATATAACATCGAACTGGAGCCAAGGTTCAATGATATTTTAGGAAGGTAAGTGGTCTAAGTCATTACTTGCAGGTTTTTAAAAAAAGTTATTCCAGCAATCAGAATTCATTTAACCAAAGTGATTAAGTTTATCAGAGGAGGGAATGAGGATTTTCAGATGATGTGATGGGTCCAAACCCTCTGCCCTGCCAGGCATTCCCGCAAGCGATGGGAGAGGTTTGTCCACAGTGAGAATCAGCACCTGGTCAGCCCGGAGGCCCTGGACTTCCTGGACAAGCTGCTGCGATATGACCACCAGGCCCGGCTTACCGCCCGGGAGGCCATGGAGCACCCTTACTTCTGTGAGTAGTCACCCTGCTACTTAAATTAAATATCAAACCTCTCTCACCCACATTTAGATGGACTCTTGGTTTGAATAGGCGGCCTTAGGTTCTTGTTCATTTTCTTCTACTCTGAGCCCATAAATTATCCACGAAGTTTGATCTGACACAAAGTGGCCTTGTTCACAGTATGTAGTGATGGACTGGGAAGAGTGTGTCTGTGATATTAGCTAGCAATCAACCCCAAGATGCACATTTTTGCCAATTTCAATGAAATCACAAGTTCGCTTCTTGTGAACCATGTGCTTGAATGTGCAGTAATACAAGTGTGATTGGTGCTGATGGAGAAGATTGGTCTACTTGCAGATCCAATCGTGAAAGACCAGACTAGAATGGGTGCTTCGACCAACCTGCCGAGTGGAAACACACCTGTGAGCTCAGCCAGCATGATAACAGGTGAGAGGGGGCCCTGTGCTCCATACACATTGGGGATCTGATGTCGCTTTCTAGTTTTCCCCAGGCATGTGCTGGCATTTCTGGGTGCAGGATCTGAGCCGAGCATCCTTTAGTGTCCATGTGGAATTCTGGCTTGTACCTTTGCTTATCAACATTTTTGGGTCTCTGTGGAAAATGATGGATCAGCATCATTGGCACTTTTGAAACCTCTGAAGCAGTGGTTCACAAACATTTTATACTACTGTGTACCACCTCAAAGTATTACACACTCCGTGTACCACCCTTATGACATTGCGTCTGATTGATACTACGTAAGATCTTCTGTTATTTTCACTACACAAGGGTCGTAGTTTGACATTTTCTCTCTCTGCTAGCATGTGTTGTATGTTTGGTCATTGCAGTGTGGTGCCACTGGTGGCAATTTCATCATGGTCCTTAAGTTTAATTAGTTTTACTACTGTTTTACGAACCATGATTTTGTACCTCCTTGATAGTTTAGTGGAGCACAGTTTGTAGCCCGCAATGCTTTGGATTTCGTTGTTAACTTAGAAATATTAACATACCACAGACATTTTATCCCATTTATTTTGCTCATTAATGATATTGCTGGTTGGTCATTACGTGGTAGCAGTCAAATGATTTTTTTTTCGTAGCTGCTTTTTGACACATGCATCTCAGATTTAGACGTAATTTGTCTTTTTGGAGACTTTTGTTTAAAAAGTATGAAAAGTAAGAAAATATGAATCGCATTGAATCATAGTAGTTGTATATTTTCATCATTGTATTTAATTTTGAACACATTCTGTTTTATTAAGTGTTTGTGACATCTCACATATGGATATGACAACTGAACATTTAGTCCACTTCATAGTGTGTCACTGTTCTGCCTGAAAAATGTTTTTTTTTTTTTGGTCCATATCGCCTAGGCCTATCACAGAATATAGTATAATTGAGTAATCTGACTGCAGAATGTTTTTCAAATGCAAAATTTACATAACCAACAATTGGCTTTGTCATGCCATCAGTCCTATACTGTATGCACTGTATTTATTCAAATAGTGGCTGGGGCGTATACCCTCAGCCAAATAAAGGAACAGGCCTTTATTTGAGACAGGCTTATATTAGAGAGAGGTCTTTATTTCTAACTCCCTCTTTTACTGCATTATGCTGTGAATACAAATTCTGTATATGGATGAATCAAACACCACTGTTTTAGCTTGAACCCTGTAAAACACAGAGTTCATTTATTGGGAATATTCTGTTAAAACAAACTGTAATGGTAAATTACAGTATTGCAAGGCCATCAATTTTAAGAGCTGGCTAATAGTACCAGAAATTGGCGCCTTAGTATATTCTTAACTTTTCATCAATGCCAGGTAAATCATGCATAAGATCAGTTTAACTTGTGTGTAGTATGACCAGTCATGTACCAGAGTTTACCGTAACTACATGTTACTGATATGAGTCTGCGCAGAGTTTCAGGTATTAAACTGTGGGGAGGAAAACGTTTTTATTCACATTTGTACAAAACTTGATGCTCGTTTTAAAGCCCTATATAATTTGACAAAATGTACGCATTGTACACAATTAACTCAAGAGGAGTACAGGTACTAAAAACATCATGTTTCACATTATTGCCATCAGCTCAGCCTTATTTAAATGCATCTCATTTCTGGGAAGAGGTGACGTTGTTTAATGTTAAATTACTCCCTTCCCAAACCCCCTTCAGGGATCCCCGCCTTGCCAACAGCTTCTCCACTGGGGCCTCTTGCTGGGTCGCCCATCATCTCTGCCACCAGCACACTGGGCACACCCGTGCCAGCTGCCACAGGGGCCCAGCAGTGACGGGGCCCTCCAGCTGCCACCGGATGCCATTGCGACCACCTTGCTGCAAACTTCTTTTCCAATCGGGTCGTTTGTCGAAACAGCTTGGGAATGTCGGCTCCTCCCTTCCCCACCGGCGTTCCCTTGCTTCTGTGAATTTGAGTTTTTAAGTAAACCTGAAATAAGAATGAAGGTGAATGTTTTTGTATGTCTCATACAGGTATTATGTTCACAGGCGACATGTGTGTCAAAGGCACATATGTGCTGCAAAATTTCAATTGTAAGATTGTGGGGTTTAAAACTGGCTAGATTTTTAATATAGGTGAAACGGTATGGAATCGTAAATGGGAAATGACCTGCAATCTAAAGGGAGAAAGAAAATGGACCAAAACATGCTGTATACCTATAAATGGAGTGTTAAACACCACCTTCTACAACTCGTGCTGTTCCGTGACTGTACTTTTTACCATCCCTGTTTGACAATGTCCGACCTTTTAACCAAACCTTTCTACTCTCTGCTTTGAGATTAGCGGCAGCCCACTAGCTGCGTGCTGAAGTGACGCGATACTAAAGATCAAAAAAACATTTTTGTTTTTCTTCGCCAAGGATCCCACCTGTGGTGCTGGCATGTGAGTTTTTTCAGTTCTACAAAAGCCCTGATACTGACAGTATATGCAGATTGGAAATAAACTCATCACATGATTTACTGCCCTGTATATATCACCTGTCTATCAGCACAGCGAGATGGGGAACCACAGCTATAGTTTGTTCTGCCCAGGATTCTCCATCTGTGGAGGGCTGGTTGTATGCAGGACTCTGCTCCAACCACTTCTGTTTTACTCATTTAACATCATCAGTATCCTCATGCATCCCGGACTGAAAACAGTGTTTAACATGTAAATGGCTGAATTAGCAGTGAATTTGACATTGCCCAGCAGACATAAGGGCCTTTGAGAATGACACTGCTAGGATCTACTGAACCTTGCTGCTACATTTTCATTTCAATTTTCCCCCACAGTTTTATGTGCATTTGTGTGTGGTTTAGGTTACAGGTGGCACAAATCCCCAGAAGCCAGCCTTGTTCAGTGGTTTTCTATATATTTTTTTTTTTTTTTTACAAGATGCTCTTATTTTCTTGAATTCAAGTAGAATAACCAAAGTTTACTGAATTACTTGTAATGACTGACCAATTTTTTTTTTTGTTAGAGATGGGTGAAGTGGTCTTAAATACCTGCCTTTAAGAGCTAGGCATGTGGTCTAGTGGATTAGCTGGACCCAGTGGTCATCCATAAAGACCCAGGCTAGTTGTCATCCTACATCAGTGTTTGCTTGCTGTACGGAAGCAAGTGTTTGGACAGTACATCACATTATTCTGTGTTCCAGGCAATACAAACAAACAGGACTCTTGGATTAAAATAGTAGCCTCCCATGCAGAAATGTAAACCGTTATGAGTTTTTGTGCAAAAGGTGTCTGAGGGTTGACTGAGTTGCATACCAGTATCCTGTTAACCAGTTAATTACCTAACTCAACACTTTGTTTTCGCTTTGTTATATTCTGTAAACATTGAATGACAATGGAAAAACTTGAAGGGTGGATCCTTACATTATAGTGCCATTAATAAGAACTTTGTCAGTTCATGGTCTTGTAAACTTTGACCCAGGCTGTACGTATGCATTTAACTTTAGTTAAAAAAAAAAAAAAAAACTTTAAATCCTGTAATACATGCACCATTGGAGTGAAGTTGTTGAAAGACATCACTGTATATATTTGTCCTTATGTGGAAAAGCAGTATGTAAGAATGTGTAAATAAATGTTTTATTTATCAAGAATAAATGTCCACATTACATTGACAGTTTACACGGATATTAAAATGTACAGCTTAAAGGTGCCATATAATGCATCTTTTCAGTATTTTAAATTTAGTGTCTACATACTGTTTCCCCGAAAATAAGCCCTAGCATGATTTTTCAGGGTGCTCGTAATATAAGCCCCACTCCACCAATAAGCCCTAGTTATTATCCCATGGAAATATTTATTTAATATTTGAATAAATGTATATACAGTAGATTTTTGTTCATGAATTAATGTACTGTCAGATTGTTTAGCTACATGGAATGATACGGTTAGAAGATGACATGATGTCTGTATTTGAGTACATGTGGATTTTTGTTCATGAATAGCGGTAAATGTACTGTAGTTTGTTGTACATGGGAAATCAAGACACCCCCTGAAAATAAGCCCTAACGCGTCTTTTGGAGCAAAAGTTTATATATGACCGTGTCTTATTTTCGGGGAAACACAGTAGAAGGTATGAAGCTGGTTTGATCAAAAAGTCCTGAAGTGGTTTTACAGGCTCATTTACAGCCCTATTATTTGGCCCTGCAATGCACTTTGTTTCCCAGGTTTTGGTGGTCACATTAATATGTTTATGAGCTCTGCTTTGATTGGCTGGTTGTGGCGCTGCGATGGCTCACACGGAACCAACATTTCTATAGTCTTGTGCCATATAACGACATTTCAGTCAACAATGCACATGTGTCGACTGTGATCCCATAAGATTGAGATAATGATAAGAATTTTTCAGCTCCATTATCTTATCGCCTAGTACCCTTGTGGCGCAACGCATTATGTGTTTGTGGTGATGCTGGTGTAAACAAACCTACTGCACTGCCAGCCATGTAAAAGTATGGCACATACAGTTGTGTGCAAAATAATAGCAGTCCAACATCACTAACCTTATCCATCACTGTTTTTGGTTGAAATTTATCTTCTGCCTTTTTCTACATGACACATTATTTGCTAGTAGGTGTAGTAGAATAATAGAAAACCAGTAGACATGACATGCATGCTGCTGTTTCTGTGTAAATGAACTATTAATAGAAAGGGGCGTGTTCAAATTAATAGCAGTGTGAAGTTAAATCAGTAAGGTAATTCAATCTGCGAAAAAAC
>JAODLD010000136.1:10494302-10506991 GCA_026781065.1 Mormyrops boulengeri | reverse complement strand
CGCACCATAAGATCACGTGTGTATGGGCTATGTAAAAACGCAGGCATCAATGGCAGATTAAGATACAGAGATATACACAGATGAAGGTACAACTTGCCTGCTGCTGCTGTAAGTGTTCTTCAGATATCTCCCCCTGCACCAGCTGAAGCTGGGAGCCCGACAAGTGCTGCTGGGTGGTGCTGGGGATCTGCAACACCTGCTCCACCGGATGATGGCCCTGAATCTGCACCTGAACATCAGCAGAATGTCTGGTGACTGAAGGCCCCCGTCAGTCCCCCCCCACCCCAGCAGACCGAGTCCCCGCATCGCCTGCACTAACCTGCACTTGGATCTGCTGCTCAGAAGCCTGGTGCACAGCAGCGGTCAGCTGCGGGGACAGCTGCGTGGGCGCCACCTGCTGGTGTTGCTGTGGCAACTGCTGAACCTGCAACTGCACCTGAGCAAGAGGCAGCTGGGGTCAGTCAAAAACTACCTCAGCTGCACAGTAGAGTGTAAGCATCGGAAACACATTCTGCGCGTGGAAAAGTCCACATAACGTTTGAATAGTCGATCAATGCAACTGCTATAGAACACGTCCATAATTCAGGTTTTTAATACTAAAATAAAAAGAACTGAATATACATTAAATCAAACCATATAACTTACAACAGATTACAATTTTTGAAGTATTGAAAAGATGTGCTTGGCTCAGAAGCAGAAAATCATCCTCTTTTTCTGTGACAAAAGTGGGCAACCTTATTATTAAAAGCATGCCGCCCTCTAGAGCTGGTGGATGACCCCATGCTCTAACCCCAACACTCATTCATGGAGAAACGGGATGTGTGAAAACCAAGTGATTCCTATGTATCTTGTACAAATAAAGTGGTAGCATTCATAACAGGGTTACAACATATGTAGAATTTAAAAGCTGCGATGGATAATACTACCACATTAATAATCACTGAATGTAACACAAAAATTCAGAGCCCAATACAGCAGTCCCGTAGTACAGGCACTCCTACCGGACAGGCCAGCTCCAGCAGGGAACCCGCCACCTCTGTGCTGTCGGCATAGACACAGTTTGCTCCCTGCTGATAGACCACAGTGGTGCCACCCTGCTGGAAGTCTTGCAAAGCTTCGGGGCCCTTGGCGGCCAGCGACTCCAGGAAGCTCTTCATGCGATGCTGTGGGACCGTCCGCGCTTTCTGACGCACGTACTCTTCGAAAGGAACTGCGTTCTCCAGCGAGTCGTTCATGTCACTGCACGCCTCCCACTGTCAGACCTGAAGGAGGGGTTTATACAGAAATTATACACAACCAGGGTCCCCTGAGCCAGGTAACTGCTCCGGGTATAAAATGCTGGGTGGAATTACTGCAATATGACATCCAGATTGTTCTTTCAAAGGACAACAATACATTAAAAATAAGAACAATGCAGGCACTAAATATACCACTGCAAAGGCCCGTTTACATGTGGTCCCACATTGTCGTATGAAGTAAAATTACTGTTTCTACTATTTCCTTAAAACCGGGATAAAACTTCCCAGAGAGTGTCCTACAAAGTCAGGGAGCACTCTGAACGTTGAAAAGTTTGTTTCATAAAGATAAAAAAAAAAAAAAAAAAACTGGTGACATGAGGATATAAAAATATCAACCTGAACACAAATTGATTCCCGAAATTTTCAGATTTCAATTTTAAAGTCAAGTAGTCTCCCTCTAGATATAACCCTGGCTCATTCGTCTTCAAAAATCACTATCTTCAACTGAATAAGAAAAAAACAGATGTATTTATCAGTATATACCGTTTAAAATATCGACATTTAATCCTATTTGCCTGCATCTCCCCACGCTACCTTAAATATCTGATGTGCGAGTTGTTCCGCCAAAATAAGGCTTTCGAAATAAACCTCGCAAAACCCCAACTTACTCCCAGCTACATGCCGCCTTGTGCACCGGTCATATGTGCGATCACACGTCAGTTTCCTCATTCTTTTTACAAGACATAAATACGCATTTCGCATGATCGCATGCTTACGCAGTCAATAACAAAACGGTTTATATCTTGCTTGATGTTATAAAATCCGGCAGAGATCGGATGTAATGTGTACCTCAATTATGTTCATGTTTATAAAAATCGAGGAGATCCGATGTCATTTCTGCGAACGACAGCTCGGTCGGTGGGGAATTCAAAAATAACAAACAAAAAATGGCCTGCAAACCGACTGGACCAGGCCTCGCCTAGCAGAGTCAATCCTCGGCCTTTCCTGAGTGTGAAACCCGCTCCGGCAAGCCTGGAGCGCCCCCTTCCCACCACGTCCCATGCTGCTTCAGCTCGGATCGCAAACGGGGTCGTGAGAAAAAACTACTCATGTCCCAGTAATTTTACCTTTTGTTGTAAGCGAATTTGGTGTGGAAGATAGGTTTATACAAATTAGGATACAAAACTGTACACGACCTCCCGGCCATGACCACACAGTCTATTCGACAATTGTCAATTTATGATGATTTTGGGTTACGTTACCAATTCCGGGTCTCATATGAACCGCACACGCATATGTAATGATTTTTAATACATGACTAATACATGTAATGAAAATACTATAAGTGTTGCATTTTATTTCGTTAATTTATTAATGATTAATTTATCAATAAATCAGATGGCATTTGTGTTACACTGGATAGGAAATTCCAGCAGCGGAACATTAAGAGTTATTCTGATAATACTTAAATGTTGCACTGCCCAACACACGTGTATGTTTTTGCCGAAGAACACTTGGTCTGGCAGATAGTTGTCACTACCTAAAAGGGGGCTCACAGCAGAACAATAGAGGGGGTAAGGGGGCCACGACTAAAATCACCATGGCGACGAGATCGTGAAGGAATGAATAAAAATTCGCCTCATTCTACAGATGAAGACATAAAGATCGCACATTCCAGTCGTTTTATTGTTGCGAAAGATACTACTTTTATAATATTGCTACTTCAATCGCACAGGTTGATCACATGGGCGCAGTTTGTAAGGGGATTCTAATCTAAAACCCCTTTGACATTAACTGAAAGGAAGAGAGGAGGCTTTTGCTGGTTGACGAATATACATACAAGTGCTCACACTGTCTCTTGGGCACAAAACGAGGTTAAACAAAGGTCTCTGTCATTTAATACTGAAACTGTCAGAATGTATCTTGCTGACCTAAAGCCCATGTTTGGGACAAAAACTGTATCCATTAATCAGCAGATTCATTCAAAACATTTCTTTCACGACATTACTCAGTGCCGTGGCAAACAATAACACGTCATCAATAATTCCTATAATTATTTAGATATTAAACTAATTTTTAATGGCTGACGGTCAAGTAAGCATATTGGCCAAGTTTGTGAAAACTGAAATCCTGTGAAAGTGCACAAACACTGACATAAAGTCGCATGGTTTAAAGGCACCGGAGTGCATGCTTTTGAATGATCAGTGTTATTGTGGCATTCACTCGTGGAAAGGGGATCTTGACCAAATGTGCACACCACGATCTGAGCAGCGTTTATCCTCCCTCCCCATATTACTGGTATTCGCCATAATATCAGGTCAGTTAATCCACACACCTTGGCTAGCCAAGCTCACAATTCGCACTCGATTGAAAGAGTGATATGAAAAAAATGTAAGACACATTCTGGCATTAATTGCAAAACCTCTGGGAAGAACCATTCCCTGTAGCCCCTTACCCCTTTCAGTCTGGGCCAGGCCGCTACACTCCGCCCTCGCCGGCTACGCTTCTCCTTCCTTGGCAACTGAGGCACGGATCCACCGCGCTCAAGCTTTTTACATCAATGGATACCTTGCTGATCGTGTGGTTTACCTGCGTGGAACTCGCTTCCTTAAATAATAATTAAAATAGTTATTACTGTTATTGCTCTTTCCGCGACTCAGCTCTCGCTGAGCGCCATCTTACATTCAACCCCTCGCAGCCAATCAGACGGCTGTGCGCAGTTCTCGCGAGGGGCCGATAGCCAAGACCCGCGAGATTTGTATGGCGACATACAAAGGTCTTAAAGGAGACAAATATGAACTATGACAATACGTATAGCTTTGAGCTGCGTTGTATTGAGTTCCTTGTCTTGGACTGTAACACTGCAAGAAAAGATGAGTTTTGTAGAGCAATCATGAAAGGCAACTGCGCTAGAATAGGTATGTGCAGAGCAACTTTCATGTATTCTGCCGGACTGAGTGGGGTAATGGCGGTGGCGACCAACGCAAGGTTAAAGTAATGTATCTGCAAATAAATACTAAACCTGGCGTTATGTTTTAGTCTCTAATGTGCATAGTATAACAGTAATGCATTCGTGCTTTTCCATGTAGTTGCATATAAATGGAAAAAAGAAAGATTTGGCATTACAATGACTAATTAGAATATTAGAATCGTTAGAATTTTGACTGCAGTCCAAAAAACAATTGAGTTGCATTTGAAAAAGAAAACAAATATATGATTTATATATTATTTTAGTATTTTTTATTATATATTTATTATAATTTCTTTAAACAATCCATATGAATGTAGTTGTTCATTGGTGAATGTTTAAAAGTGTAAAAGTACATCAACGTTGAGATCTGGATTTGTCCAATTTACAGTTTTAAACCAACTTTCATAGTCGGTTATGGAATACAGAACTTTAAGCCATACATACATACATACAAACATGTATAGTTACATACGTAAGTAAACTTCCTATTGCATTTTCTATCGCAGCTTCCTCTGACCAAAGTGCTTCACGCATTCAAAATTAAATGAGTAATAATAACGGTATAGAATTCTTTTGTTTTTGAATATATCAGCAAAAGGTACAAGTCAAACGACATGCTATATAGCAGACTGAAATCAAATTGAAGATTAGAATGCATTTCTGTGCCTTTAACAGGGTCCCAGACTGCCTTAAAGAACTCGGCATGTGTCAGTGAGGGCCTCCCCCTGCTCTCTTCACAACCCACTGCCTGTTCACACTTTTAAGGTGGACTGAAAAAGAAACATCAGACTGTAGTTGGATGTCACTGTCTTAAACTGGTTTTATCCAGGAAGGAGTTAATTCCCACGGCCTCCCCTTAACCCCATGGATGCCCTGTTTTATAGAATGTGTGATAGTGTCCACGAAAGTCTGTTGTCTATCTACCTATTTACACCAGGGCCGGGCCCTGGTCGTGTGAGTCTCCTGGATTCTTGCGTTTTGGAGGCCCCCCCTGTCATGGGGGGCATGGGCACATAGAGGTACAGTACATGTACCACATAAAAGGTCTGGGTTCTGCTCCACTACTGAGGTCTTATGTCTCAGCTCGCTTGCTTTTTTGTGGCTTTTCAGGTCTGGACCTGGTTAACTAGCATTGTTAGCCGTTATTTCTAAGTGACACAAGATAAATTTACTAAAGGCATGTTTTGGATTAACAGCTTAACGGAACTACAACAACATAGCATGGAAATGTTGAATCTTTTTTTTTTTTAACCATTAATAACTATTTGGCTGGGATTATAATCGGATCTCCAAAGCCACCTATCTAGCTAACAGTACATTGACATGTATGCTATCATACTATAAATTTTAACTAAATAAACTGAGTAAAGAAGGGCCTAACATTACATTTCAGAGAGACACTGGAGCCAAGGGGTTTATATCATGACTAGTTACATTTTTGCTAGCTTGCTATGTTTTGACTTGGGGCCTTGATGCTCAGCTCACAACAGCTTAATCCCCGAAGGGCCCTTCGTTTAAGCTTTCAGTATGCGCATCAAGGAGCAGGGGGGCCTGGGGCTCTGGTGGGCATCTCTTGGTATAGATGCAGAGCGCCCTGGTGGTAAACTCTCACTATATATGCCGAGGGGCCTGGGCAGCCTCATGGTGGTCAGCTTGCACTGCACATGCAGAAGGCCCTGGGGGCCTCTGGTGGTTAAATTGTGCTGTATAGAGTGAGGGGTCTAGGGGCCCTGATGCCTAATTTGTGCTGTATATGTCCAGTGGCCCTGGAGGTCAACTCTTGCTCTATACATAGAGGGCCCTGGTGTTAGACTCATGTTACATACAGCTGAGGAAAAAAGTAAGAGACCACAGCACAATTTTTTGTTTCACTCATTTCTCTATTTATGGGTATGTGTCTGAGAATAATATATAGTTTTTTTTGCAATATGCAGCCTAATTTTTCCTTGTTTTTCATTAATTAAGGGCTTCTTCCTAGCTTTGTGGGCCTTGCTCCTAGGAGCCTGATATGAACTATTGTAGCAGTGCACTGCACACCTGCACTTCCTTTTGTAGGTCACTTGATGTCTTCCTGTGATTCATGAGAAATTGTCGGATAAGATAACGGCCATCTCTGGCCATAGAATGTTGTTTCCGTCCTCACCCTGGCTGGTTTCTGGTCATTCCCAGTGTCTCCTGCTTCACCTTATTCTTGTGTACTGAAATTTTGAACCTGTAGCCAGCCTTCTGCCTGTAGATCCATGATAAAATCCGAATTTAAAACAGCAGATTTGATTAAAAATATTGAGTGTCCTAATTATTTACTCAGCTGTGTGAGGGTCATAGTGTTTAGCTTGCACTACTGCAATTCGTGGCCAATATACTCCGAGGGCCCCTCCAGCCTGAAGCCCTGGGGCACTGGCCCAGTCCATAATCCAGCCATGATCTACGTGCTGCATTAGCCACTATCACGTTCAGTTGTCTGATAATGAGATAATTGTGTGTTTGACTAAGAGTAGTTCTTAGAGCTTGATGAAAACTGCTGTTCTTATCATAGACAAGAATTTTGCTCTTTGTAAAATGTTTCGTACGCCCGTTTCCATGCTCACGTCAAGATGTACAAAAACCAAACTTGGTGTAACCGTATACACATTTTCACGGTAGCATCAGACCACGCATAGGCACGTTTCTGCTCGGTTTTGAAAACAGGCGGCACCCAGCACCAGAGCAGCGCTACTGTTTTTGTGACTTTTTGAACTTTTTAGTTAACTGAGCTATGACAGTTGGTGTATCTGCTTATTTCTCCGAAGTAAGCATCGTATAATTAATTACATAATAATAATATTACGGCAACTGGTGGACCGAGGTATCCCGAGAGTAGAGGGAGCCACAAAGACTCACTCGCCGGGGAGAATACGCTCTCTATCGGTATTCCTACTACAGCAGACACCCAATCAGCACCGGACCACTCATGCATAAGAAACACAAGGTTGTCAGACGCCGAACTGTAAGATGCATACACGGTGGGAGATTTAGGCCTACATAAGCTAATTACACATGAGGATCAGACTGGGTACACACAAGACACAGGCAAACACACATTTGTAATGTGAATAAGTTTAGCTCTACACAAATCATTTCATATGCAACAACACCGTACAAGTGTGTTGAATATCTGTTAAAGAATGAAACGTGCAACTGATTTTAGGATGGTAAACCAATGTAGATTTTATGTACACTGAATGTAAAATTGAAGTTAATGAAAGAAAATTTATAGAAAACAACTGTAGCGCTTTAGTAAAACGACAGTACATGTTGGTACAGTAAAACCATTAAAATGTTACAGATCAGGCATGTAAGCATAAGTCTAAGTTCTGTAAAAATACAGAAAAGAAATTTTCAAGTTTCACTGAAGGGATTTCTCTTATTTTACAAACTGTGCATAAATATACATTCATGTAACAGTTTTAATAAAGCTTTTCTGTTATTTAACAGGACAAAAATGTAAATTACAGTCAAACTGACTGATATAAAACGGTTTAAAACTGTGGAAAAAATTGCCTTTTTTTACAGTGTAGCCAATGCAGGCGAGCAGCCGGGAGAGGATGCCTTGCCCATGCCTGGCTCAGGAGAGGCCGCGCCACTCACACCCAACCACATTGCCAATCAAAGTGTTACTTGTGCTTGTCCAGGATGCGGTCTCGGCGGTTGGCCCGTCAGCACCCTCTTTGCCAACAGGACCGCCAACACCTTTGCTGCATCGACTGCTGTCTCTTGGGCATGTCCACCAGTCCCAGGGCTCCCAGCTGTGGCTTCTCCGATGACTCCCCGTATGATCCACAAGTCGCGGTCAACCCTGGCCCAGATCCTCCAGCAATATGGCTGGGCTCTGGTCCCTCAGATGTGACACAAATAGAGGCATGGACTGTAGAATACTGGTGTCATTAGTAGCCTAATTAATCCTGTGCATGCACCACTTAACCCTTGTGTCCAAGTAAAAGTAGGGTGCAGAAACTGTGCAAATGTTTTTTTTTAATTATTATTAGTGAATGTACATCTTTTTTTATTGCAAAGTCAAAGCTGAATCGGAAAATTTTCGCAAAAATTCACTACCCTTCACTGCCCTTACAGGGTCAATTGGACTCATAATTGAACATCAAGCACAAAATGTCAATGTTACGGTTCTTAACAACTGCATACTATGCGGAGTACAGCGCAGAGTGCTACCCGGGGATGGTGTCTTTCCCAGTCTCCATCAGTCCCCATGACCATCTAGACCAGTAATCGCATCATCACAGGTAAAGGGTATCAAAATCTATCATAGTTTTTAACCATTCATATATGTCATTCCAAAATGTTTTGGAGAGAAAACAGCAGAAGAAAATACGGTCTGATGTTTCAGTATTACTATTCAAAAAATGCAAGCATTCTGATCAAGATTATATTTTACACAAAAGAATTTGTTGGAAGGATAAATGCCATTGATCAGTTTAAAATGTACTTCATTTTTGGAGGTACAGGGTACTTAATATGTTTGATGCATAAAGTTTTAAGTGGATTTAGAAAATGCAAAATAATTTCTGTTAGAGATTCCGGAGTTTTTGTAATGTGTCAAAATTACATAGAATTGTATTTGAGGTTTAAATGCCAGTATTATAACATAAACAATTGTATTTGAGCAGTTTCCTCTCATGCAAAACACACCTGTTATTGCACAAGGGCATTGTATGAGGGGAGAAGTTAATTGATTACTCCATGTCCACGATCCCGTCAACGCTTCCCTTGCCTGCTGACTCATCTGCACCTGCCTTCTCAGATGCCCGGTAAGGCTTCACCTACGCTGTCTCGGCAGGTGTCACATATCCAGGTGTCACTTCACAGCCGCCTTCCATAAGATCTGCTGCATGGCCGCCGTCGCCCGACCCCCTGACTGTGTCGACTTCTCACTGAGCCTTAGGAGGCAGCCAAGATCTTGTCTCCACTGGTTCAGAAGACGACAGGATTAAGAACTCTTGGGGGTATGCGTCTGGGCTATACTGCCCGGAGCTCCAGAGGACCCTGGCCGGCCCATCCCATAACCCCGAACGGCCAACGGGCCTCCTGCACTCTGATCGCTGCTGCTCAGACCTGGACCATCAACCAGACCAGCAACATCCTTGGTTCAGTCCTCTCCCTTACGAGTACCACCACGGGGCCCTGCAGTGCCTACTCATGTTCGCTGGTCTCCCTCCGCTCCTCGTCTTCTGTGCCTACCAAGCCTTGCCCCGGTTGTTCTGATGTTCCCTTGTGTTTTCCTGACCCATCTCCTTCTGTGCTACTTGTAGGTCCTGGCTCCCTTGTTGTATGGTGTCCTATTCCATCCGTTGTCTTCCCTGTGTTTTGCTGATCTCATATCTCAACTGGTTTTGTTTCGCTCCCCCAGTCCCTCGTGTCTCATCCCCCTGGTACTTTTTCTCCTGCGTTCTGTCCCAGTCATGGCTGTACCTCCCATGCCTGGAGCCAGGGTCACCCTAAAGGGGGCGGGGGGGGAGCTTGGAATCATCCTAAGGGCCCCTGAGTGACAGGGGCCCTAAAAAATTTGGAAAATAACTGGATTGGTCAGAACTTAGGGCCCCGATATGATATGCTTTCATGTGGCCCACAATCTTTAGCAATGCCCCACACCTGGAGCACACGCTTTGGGGGGTAGGGTGGGGCGAGTGCTGTCACAACCTGGCTTTGCCTGTTCGCATTTGGCCAGCAGAGGGTGCTGCTGGCCATTCTGAGTCCATCTTTTTTCATTACCCCAAGTGTTTTCTGTTAGGTGTGATTAACTTTAGGTAATCCACACCTGTCCCCCGTGTAAAATATGTGCTTCCCCATCCTGGGCTCCCCAGTTCTGACATTGTTAGCTGTAGTTGTCTGAATTCCCCCAAAGGTCCACATGAGGACTTTCTGGTAGCTCTGTCCCCTTAAAGTCCCTTTCAGGGGTTCCCCTGCTGAAAGGCTGCTTTTGGGGTGTGTTGCTCCTTTCCCCTCCTTTGGACGCTACAGATAAATCTCTCTGCAACCATAGATTTAATTTTTACATTCTGCACATTTATTATCTACATTTACGCCGTTTCCTTTTTGTTAATGTGTACACCCATATATTTCACTGTCGACTTTATACGAATCCCATGATAAAACAGCAAAAGGCAATCATGTATTGACATCAATTCACATTTGTTTAAATTCAGAGTAAGATGAGAGGCATTGGAAAAAAATCCACATAATTTAAAAACCTGGTGATTTCCTCTTTATTTTTGACAAAAATTGATGTATCATATGCCAAATCAGTAATCACAATATATTCCTCAAAAGCCTTTAGAGAGGCAGTGTTAAAACTTCTTATGTATATTGCCAAGACTTCTGCTGCTAAAATGAAGAGTAAAGGGAAAATGGGGCTGCCCCTCTGAACCTCAAATCTGGATAGATTACCTCCCTGGAAGGCAACTAACTATTCAAATCCTGGCAATAAGCTGTTATCATACCTCTCAACTTCTGCCCAAAGCCGTAGCGTTCCAGAGCATGAAAGAAAAAATTATACTCTACCCTATCAAAGGCCTTCCAGAATTCCAAAAATAATAAACCCATCACCTTCAATGAGTTGTGTTATATAGATCAATTTTCTAGTAACCTAGTATCCTTGCCCAGTTTGGGTAATAGAATTATTACTCTGTCATGACGGGATGGAGGGACCGTTCACATGCAGCCTTTAGATGAACCGAAGAGGATTTATTATAAACAAAAACACATGAAAAATCACAGATCGCGAGGGGTTAAAAAGGAGAGACCAGGAGGAAGTATGTGGAGGGTCTAGGGCTAATCTAACAAGGGGATGAAGGTCAGGGCAACAGGACAAATGGAACACAAACCATATCAAGGACTTACATTAAACATCAGTCATTCTCGTTACTTATACTGACAGGAGTGCAGGAGGGCCAAGTGTGGACCATACCAATTAACTAATCACAAGACATGGTACACGCAAACGAGAAGGCATAGAATGGCCAACAGTGACATCTGCTGGCCAAACAGGAACGGGACGGGGCTAACGGAGACGGATCATGAGATGTTTCTTGTTTCATTGTAGGTGAGACCACGTAAGTCTTAATAATCTCCATAAGTGCGTAAAATAACATCTCTCTTATGGAGTTTTAAAGGAGGAGTTATAAAAAGCTGGATTTTTTTTAGATTAACTCAATGTCAGCACATTCCACTCCTTTTATCTGTAGTTTTTAAATTCAGTTGTGTTGCCAACACCCTTTATTCCTAAACTGCAGAATTAGGCAATACACTGGTCTCTCTCTTCTATCCATTTAGCTTTAGACCTGATGCAAGCACGTAAATCTCATCAAGTTGAGGTTGCAGTTTTAAAATAGTTTTTTTTATAATTCTCTGTGAGAACGGATTTATTGAAGCAATTATTGATCTGCAAACTTGCAGACTCTGTATTTAAAGAATTCCTATTTGGCTACATAAGAGCTTAGGTCCTGAGAGTGTTTTATTTCCTCAATAAGGGTTTGAAGTTCCAAACAAAAAATATCATTATTTAAAAGCGTACCCGAAGTAAACCAGGAGTCTGTCCTCTATTTACTCAAGTCTAACATTTGGGTTCGGTGTCTTCCAAGGGTTCATATTATTTTGGAATTGGCCACAAATCTAAAACAAAGGTATTATATTGATGAGCAGTAAACTTTGAAGGGAACCTGTCTAACCTTTCATCAAAGCATGCATTGAAATCACCCCCCAAGATAATGTTATCAGTAGAATATCTTATTTTTAAATAACCAATTACCCCCATAAAGTTATTAAGCATGAGTCACTATAGCGTGGACTGCATGAGGGACTCGGAGGATCAAAGGGTGCAACTGTACCAAATCAGCACCAGCCATGACAGCTACAGCTGTAGGGCGCAGAGGCAGAGCACTGGTCTCAGAATACAGTCACTTGGGCCTATGGCAACCTTCATGGGGTTGAATCAAAACTGATGTCATAAGTCCCCTTTTCTAATCTACAAACTACACAAAGGGTTTCCGATCATCTGGAATTCCAAAAGCAACTACAGTCATCTGTGCCTGTTTCAGATCTGCCAGTGCTTTCACTCCCTATTCAGTCCACATCACATCAGTCAACCCTAACCCCTCAGACATATCGACTAAGGGTTGAGATCACTGCACACAGTCTTGTAGCCGGGGCCTACACTAGCCAGTCAACCCCAGCACTGACAACGGCTGTCTCTGTGTCAGGTTTTGGCATAGCCTGTAATGAAGCTTCTCTTTCGGGTCCTGACGACCTTCCTTTGCTAGTCACAACATGTTCCAGGAAATTAACATTCTTGGACACCAGCTGTAGCTTCTCTTTGCTTGCACAATACCCATTGACTGCCAAAAAGAGTAATACTATATAAGAACATAAGAAATTTACAAACGAGAGGAGGCCATTCGGCCCATCAAGCTCGTTTGGGGAGAACCTAACTA
>JAODLD010000136.1:10445414-10465178 GCA_026781065.1 Mormyrops boulengeri | reverse complement strand
CCCCCCCCCCCCCCCCCCGCGAGCAGCTTGGTGTGGTGACAAGGCTGAAATGGTCATGCTTAACCTTGACAGGACAGACAAGGTGCCAGACCTTCTGAAAGGAAGGAAGCATAGAACTTACTGAAGTAAATGCAAGATACACATTTCATTAGATGCAATAGACTCTAGCCTTAAGTAGTCAGCTACTGAAATTGATAATTCTATAATAATAATATTAATAATAGTAGTAATTGGATACAGGAAGAGACAGTAGAGAAATTTTCATGGAAGAGAAATGTCTTTAGTTCAGATCTGAAGAGTTGACAACCTAGCCATGTAATGTTTTCTGAAATATTACACCTTCTACTGTCATTATTTAATCCTGGCACAATGAAGCTTCAAAATGAATTTTTAAATGTTCACATGTGCAATCCCGTGGTTGGGAATATAAATAAGGATGTTCCCACAGGGAGTGGCAAATCACTTGCAGGCAATAGTCTTTATATGATTCTCATGTGAGCATCTACTAGATCAATTAGGTAAGCAAAGCACTTGGACCTGGTTTGTAGACATGGAGCTAGAAGTGTCTAACCTCATGTGTGTCTAGATGTAGAACAAATGTAATTGCCTAATACACTGGTTTCTCCTAGGATTCAGGCCCCACCTTGAGGCTGCGTTCTACAGGTGGAGAGATGACCCTGGTGTGCCCTTTGACAAGTACTCCAGCTACACCTTTGGTGTATTTCCCATATTATACCATTAATACTCCAGCACCTACTACCACTCTCCCATATCCTAAAATCCCTGCATTCTACCCATGGTTTCCTTTTAGCTTGTCAAAAGCTCCAGTTACTATCACTGTTGCTCCCACTGCACTTCCACCTGTGTATCCCCTGTTTTCTCCCTATCCCATCCCTTACTACCCAGTTACCTCAAAGCCTACTACTGCTGCCCCCAAATACCAATTGTACCCAAACCCCTTTCAATACTGGTATCCTATGATGGGTCCAATTACCCCCAAACCTACTACAGCTGCCCCCAGATATCAGTTATACCCAAACCCCTATCTCTTCTGGTATTTTAAGCACCCTGTGCTAGGTCCAGCTACCCCCAAACCTACTGGCTGCAGTTAACAATTATACCAAATTCCCTACTATACCTTCTGGTATCCTAAGGTCCCAGTGAAGCATCTGCCTACTGCAAAAGCCACTACCACTTCCGCTAAATCCCCTCAGCAATAGTCAACCCGAATAAGTTTTTGAAGTGCCTTTTATAAAACACTATGCTTATAACAACCGAGCTACCCCCAGTCTCGCTACCCCATAACCAACATACTCAGTTTTCCCACTGCAGTCTCTTTTCCGCAGGGGCTTTTCACAGTCACCTTGAATCTGCTACAGATTTCTATTGGATTGCACCGATCGATAGGACAGTTGTGTGGTATATTTAAGTGGAATGTGGTCTATTCATTCATTTGATAGCCATTGTTACTCCATGCTTTAAATGTTTGGAAATAGTGTTTGAAAAAATTGCAATATTTGCATAAAATGGAAACTTTTGAACTGAGAGTACATTTCAGCTGCAGGTTGATGTGAAATGTCTCCTTCCAGCTGTATCGAATTATGTGCAGTGCTGAATGAAACTGGTAATATATAAAGCTTCCTTTTGGGCAATCAATCATAGTGTTCTTGCAGGACGGAATTGGCATGGCACTTTTTAAAACAAAAGTTATCAGAACTTGGAAGTTAATCTCAAAGGCATTACTTATTGGATATGTTCCTTCTTTTAAGCAGCACTACCCAATCAATCATACTTGGTAAGAAGTCCATTCTAATTCAGTTCACATCTAAAGGTACTCTTCAATTGAAGCAAGACAACTATGTTGTCTGGGTGCACCGACCGCCATATTGGTTTCTTCGAAAAGAGAGTTTCCTGTGTAGCGCGTTTGACGTAGGTGTGGGAGTGTTTCCATCATAAGAAATGAACTGCAATCGGCTTAATGCTTTCAGCGGTCGCGTAAGTTTAAATAACCAATTATTCCTTTTCTCTTTACAAATTTAGCTTAGATTAGTCGTTTCTCAGCGTTTAGGTTATGTATGCTGATGTAAGATGCTGCTGCTAGAATACTGTCAGTGCGTTAGTGTTTTATCTTAACCTGTTTTCAGGATCACCCATCCACGCAGATAATTATATTTAAAAGATCAGCTTGACAGCAACCTTTTTGCCTAGCACGGTACATTCATATGTAGTATTAATACGGCGGACTAACCCTGTCACCGTAACATTAATGATCGCCTCGAGGCCTTGGGCATCATTAGCTAGCTGTTTTTGGTCGTATCATTTCAGTTTGCTGGCCAAGCATCAATCCATCTTGTCACTTGTGCTGATGACCTCATCTGTCTCACACACAATACCGTTATATGTATCTTTGCAGCAAATAGTCATTTCTATTGCATGAACGTTGTCAATTGGCATACACATGTGGGGGAAAAAAAACCCAATTTTACTTGCAGCAAGCATGTTATTGGATGGTTCTGCGTACAAGGGAAAACCCCCCTCAGGGAAAAAAATACATTGGGTAGCCTATAAAATCCTCTCAGTTAACTAACCAATCAGATTCTGCGAAGTTATATAATAAGGGGTTCTATTAATACGGGTGGATAAATCCGAATATGTTTATAATACAACTGAAAACCGAGCACCCAAAACGATCATAAACTTACTTGCGTGTTATGCATTTGTATATGCTATATATAGACATTAATGTAATAATAATTCAAATATTTTTACTATATCTTTGTATTATTTCATGCAGAAACCTCATATGAACTTGGCAAAAATTTAAATAAAACCTTAAGTCAGCTATATCTTAGTTTCCTGCCAAATTGTGGTTGGTTTATGAATGTTATTTAAAGATGCCACCCTCCTTAATTTTACTAAACTTTTATTCAGGGCAGCAAAGATGTGGAAATGGACAGGTGCACTCACAACTGCATGCAAATGCAAGACATACACACAGCGGCCTTTCCCCGAGGGCCTGTTGTAATTGGCCTATGCTTGTATTGGTGACGCACTTCTGTATCAGGTGGCTTAAATGTAGCTCCCCAAAGGCAGAAAGCCACTGATAGCAGTTGGGCCGCTGCCTGATTCTGTCCTTCCTGTTTACCACCTGTCATCTGCTCGTAGGTTTGATGATTAAAAAGTTGCCTGGGTTGCTCTGTACTGCATAATGTGCTATAATGACTGGTATGTAGAGTGCTATAGTAGGACTATTTTTAATTAGCAGCTTAGTCTCATGCTGTTAGGATGCTCTCTGTTCCCTGGGCTGATCTACCTCCTCCAGATTAGCCATATCAGACCTACATGATGTGTGATGTTAATGTCGACATAGCATGTTATGCGCATGCAACTGTCACATTACTCTGACAGCCATAGTCCCCTGGATTGAGATTAGGCTTAGGAGGTATCTAATTTTTCATACAGGACACTTTATGGTGTTTTGATGGTATTTTGAAAAGAAACAGTGTTCTGGTATTTCAGTATACTGCAGTATTCCCAGGAAAATGAGAAGATTTGTCATTTTTACACTGTCAATATTTTTTTGCTGCAATATTTGAAGTTTGTCCAATATCATCTTCCTAAAAACCTGCAGTGTTTTCAGGGACGGGAAATAACTTGTGACTGTATTCGGTGACGTCGCCACTGGCTGTTTCACCTTTACTTAACTCTGCATTATTGTATGGAATGCTCTTTCAAATGGTCTATATCTCGCTGCAGTCTGTTTCTGGAGGAAGTCCCTGATCAGCCAGCAGTAGTCATTAGTCACAGAGCTCTGCACCTTCTTGGTGGAGTAGCCAGTCAGAAGCTGATCTCACGCCGTGTTCACTCTTCTGGTGAATGCTGTCGGAATGGCTGGCTTCTCTGGTGTACGGCATGGGCTCTCAACAGAGCATGTATTTACATGATTGTGTTTTCTCTTTGCAGATGACCCTGAGCTGTAAATCTGATATGGTGGCATTGATGGTAAGCAGGCTATTTATATTTGTTTGTGTTTTATCAGGAGGCTCCCAGTAAACTCTCCACTGCACATTGTGTCCAAGATAGTGATATGAAAATATGTTTTCTATTCATTTATTCTGGTGGTTTATGTTAGGAAGAGATGGCACATTGGTCGCAGTTGCATGGTGGATTACTCAAACAGCTAATAGTAATGTAGTAATGAGGAGTTCATGAAACTAGATGAGCAGTTCCGGTGGACTAACATTGCCTGTTTGTTCTATTAATCTGTATTAACTTAGCTATCAAAAGAATAAATAAAGATGGGCTCACTTCCATTTGGCCTGGCCTGTTCATTATCAAATGGGGAATGGACCTGTTCATTATCTTATCATGTACGGTAAAATGGGTATTCATGATTTCCGATACTGAGTAAACTTAATGACGGGATGAAAAGCTGTAAACGCCAGCTAGTTCCATGGCCATACAAAGCAATTATTTAGCTTGCTAATTTACTAAGTTTTATGCAAACTCTTGGCAGCAGAATTCTGAAAATCAAATATAAGATTCACCAATCCTGGTATACTCATTGTTATCCAAAGCGTATAGCACATAACACAAATAAAACCTTTAATTATTAGACATACTTTCATAAATACAAAGAAGATGCTCAAACAAGCATTGCTCATTCAGCGAAGGGAGTTTACCTTATAGTATTTGTTTGCCTTTGCGAGCTACTCATTTGTTTACAACACATTTTTATATCGTATACAGTATATGCATGCACATATCTGTATTGTTTATTTAAGATTTAAGATAAACAAAAAAAGGCCAGGTTTACTTTAAATATGCTATGTAGCTGAACTCCTAAAAGAAACCTTATTAATTAAAAGCTGGAACTGTAAACTGAGTAAATGACTGATTAGCGGTGTCTGTGCTAAGCTAAGCACAGAGCTCTGGAGCGTTTGTTTTAGCGAGCTCACCACACTCTGAAATCTCCCTTTAATCTCCATGCCATCCCTCGGCACCCCCCCTTAACTGATACCACCGTGGTGTCATGGCTTCCCCAGCGCTGAGCTGCGAGCTGCAGAAGGCTCAGGTCGCAGAATGAGGCGAGGAAGTAGCCTGCAGAGTCGACGCGGCAAAGTCGTGAAGGACGCTACCAAAAGCAGTTCCCATGATGCACCGGCGCAGTCCACCCGGCCGCGTTCCTCCTCGACCGACAGCGCGTGCAGCCCCAGCCTGACTGACACGCTGCTGGTCCCAAGTGATGAGGCGGACCGGGTGAGTTCCAGAGAGTCAGGCAGGATGTTGTAGAAGAAACTTCCACCAGGAGAGCAGCTGCTTCTGGCTGGACTGGTGTACATTGCACACCAGTACTTATTTGGTGCTTGTTGTGGTACAGCTCCTGTTTTAAGAGCGTAATTTGTTTAACATTTTTGCTGGAATTTGTATTTAAGTTTGAGATGGATGGTGTTAGACTATTGAATTATTACATTTGATGGTGCAGAGTTATATACCAGTAACGTCACTTTGTACAATTATGTAATGACAAATATGTTAATAAGTTAAAGACTAAAAAAACAACTTAAGAATTATTTCAGCTGTCAGGCCAATGTCTTAGTTATTTAGTTATAATGGTAAGTAGAAACTTAGTATTGATGCTTGATTTATATAATTTAATATAATACCGAAAAAAGTACTGGAATTCATTCATCCTCCGTACCATCTGCTGCCCAGAACAGGCTCATGAGGAGCCTGGAGCCTGTCCCCACAGCATATGGCACAAGGCTGGGCTACAGCCTGGATGGGATGCCAGCCCATCACAGGGCACATACATGCACATGCTCGTGAGCAATTTAGACAGTTAATTACTTACTTCCTTACCTGTTACTAGCCCTGCCTGAGGTAATTCAGCTAAATATTAAGTGATTGAGAGTTCATTCTTAGGGTCATTATCGAAAAATATGCTTTACCTTGAAAGTACAATAGCATCACATACTTCAAGAGTAAAATAACAAGCATGTATAAGTTTATATGCAAGCCAGAATAAATTCACAATTTTTAAATTTGCATTGAGTAAATAACGTAGCTAAACGGCATCACGTTTATAAATCTCACCTAATAAAATGACTTGAGCCTTGTCAACAGTGCAGTTATCAAAGCTCAGATTTTGTGTGTTTCTGCCAAGCACACACCTTGCACACCTTGCACACACCTTGAAGAGGGTCTGTTTTCATTTAATACATCTTCTAATACATACAGAACTGTTCCTCACCCATCTTAAGCCATCAGTCCATGCATTTCAAAGTCAAGGTTATGGGGGGCCTGGAGCTTAATGCAGACAGCTTAGGGCCCCAGGCTGGGGTACAGCCTGGATGGGATGCCAGTCCATTGCAGGGCACGTACACAACCACACACCCAGTCTCAGACTATGGGCAATTCAGAGACACCCAGTTAACCTAACTGCTAGAGAAAACCAGAGTTAACCAGAGGAAACCTATGAAGTTGGAAAAACATGCAAAATTCACACACAGCTATTCAGAAGTGAGATTCTCTTTATTCCTGTAGGACTGGGTTTGTGGTTTAGGGAGTGGAACGCTGAGAGGTTATATGCACTGGTGGTTTATACCGGGTGGGACTTTTCGGGTTCTTTGCCTCTCGCCCCAGCTGGAGCGACCCGATGCGAGTGGCCTGGCCCCGTTCCCCAGCCTCCCAGGCAGTGGCGCCAACGGCTTGCCACACCTAGATGACAGCATCGATGGCAGCACGCTCGACCCTAGGCGTTCCCGGAGGGTGGTGGCCCAGTTGCGACAAAAGATCCTTAAGCTGACTGAGCAGATCAAGGTGGAGCAGGCCGCACGTGACACCAATGTGGCCGAGTACCTGGAGTTGGCGCATGGGGCGGCTGACCGGCAGCAGGCCGCGCGCATCAAGCAGGCCTTCGAGAAGAAGAACCAGAGGTCTGCACAGGGCCTGCAGCAGCTGCAGAGCAAGTTGGAGCGCTACCACCGCAGGCTATGCGAGGCGGAACGAAGTGGCACAGCCCGCCAGCCCAATGACCCTCCGCTTGGCCTCAGGGATGCAAGTGCCAGGGCAGCAGGTTGCAGCAGCTCCCAGGTCACCACAACGACCAAGGGCAAGGAGAACACCTTGCTTATTCAAGACAAGTTCAGCAGCATTGACAACATCGCCACTTTGAAGGACGCTCCCGACGAAAGTAAGGTCGAAGAGGGGGGCGCCGCCATATCCCCCCGGCCTGGCCCTTCCTACGATAGTGAGGACGACTGCTCCAGTGCCACATCTGGATCTGCGGGGGGGGCTGACAGCACTACGGGGGCCCTCCAGGGCCCCAAGGCGTACGCACAGATCAGTGCTCCAGGCCTGGCCTTTGAAACACTGCTCCACGAGGTACGGGAGGTGCGGGATGCCCAGGGCCGGCTGGTAGAGTCCCTGGAGAACCTGAAGGCCCACTACCATCGAGACTACACCTTCATCATGCAGGCACTACAGGAGGAACGTTACAGGTAGCATAAGTGATACAGGTAGGAGTGCTTTGGGTAGGAGCATTAGGGGAAATATGAAAAAGGTAGGAAGATGTCAGGGTTTCCCGATACATAAGACGTAGGGACTGCAGTGTGGTTGTACGGTAGGTGTGTAGTGTGCACAGAAGATCTGAAGATGTCCATGGGTCCTTCTCCACCCGCAGGTGTGAACATCTGGAGGAGCAACTGAACGACCTGTCGGAATTACACCAGAATGAGATTTTCATCCTGAAACAAGAGTTGGCCAGCATGGAGGAGAAGGTGGCCTATCAGTCCTACGAACAGGGCCGTGATGTCCAGGTTAGCCGTTTGATAATTCAAGGCGTGTTAAATATCTACAGTGGTTAGTGAATAATTTGCTGTTTTAAATAGACTGACTTGGATTGTTGTCAGCAAACAAGGACTTGTGTGTCTTTCTCATCATGGGCTCCAATGGCACATGGTTAGTCTAAGCTGTCGTCTCGTTCACTGTCTTCCAAGAACTCTGTAGGTTATCGCCAGCTACTCTAAATGTGTGCACATAATCAGAGTTTTGTCTTAACTTTGATTGTTAGATAAAATAGTAAGTTGTTAAAATTAGAAATGTAATGTAATCAATACAAATTGCCAACATAAATGCAAATGTTAATTAACACAAACATAAACACTGTTTTCAAACAAGAAGCTTAGGATGGAATCCAGGTATAGTTTATTCTTTGAATTTTCTGTTTCGAAACCAAAATTCCAAGTTGGCGCTGCTGCTTGTGGTCAAACAGTCAGCAAACTGTCGCTGTAAAGACCTCCGCAGTAGTTTGTGTTCGAATGAAAAGTACCTAGTCTGGAGTAGGTACTAAAACAAGGTTTCAGAATTGCCTCGGAGGAACTGCAGTTGAGTTCCAGAGGTGTGAACACGTCTATATATAATTATATAATAATATTATAATATATGTCCAAATGTATAACTGAGCATCGTGGGTACTGATTTCTGAGTTTGCCTACTTTCAAAAAGTTCACGAATACATGCATAACTGCAGTATGTTGTTAACAGTTAAACGGTTAAACCATACCGTGGTCCTTTTCCATTTTTCTTCTTTCCTGTGTTCTGCTTCCCTACGTTTCCAGTCATGAAGCAGAAAAGCCCACTGCTCCATCGTTTTACTGATTTCTCGATTTTCCATTCTTGTTTTAAAACAGGAAAAAAAAACGCTGCCGTGTTATAATAAAGAAACAGACAAGGTTTATGTTTACATCTCGCATTTGGAAATGAGTTGTTTGCTAAAAATCAGGACTGTGGCCTTTCTGTTCTGCAAAGTTTATTTAACAGTCCCATTGTAGTCGCATCATATTGTTACTGGCACACTGATGTGGAAATTTCGACCAATACAGATCATATAACCAGTATATTTTTGAATAATATGAGGTGGGGGGGGGGGGTGGATGTCATGCTTGTATATGTCAATGGACAGGTTGAAAACAGGGGACCCAAATGCAGAGCACACAGGTAGCTAAAACAGGAAATGAGAAAGTTGCGGACAGGTCAAAAAGCTGGGGAGACATGAGGATATTGGTACAAGAATACAATAATAAAGAAATATATTGCTCAAAGATTGTGAGAGAAAATCACAATCTTGATTTGGACTGAAAAAAAAAATCTCGATTCATATTTGACTGAGAATCATACAGCCCCAGTTGGCTAGTTCCAAACAAAGGGTGGCAGACAGGCAGTTTTGAAGGACATACTATTGGAAATACTAGTTAAATAGATGATTTCATAAAATATCTTTTCATTGGTCAATTGCATGTGAAATGCTGTCAGTAGATGGAGGAGAATGTGCATGTTCCATCTATAGTAAAATGTTGTAATTGTCAAAAGTGGACACGGCTGTTTTCATTGGACAGCGACAATCTATTAATACACCGCAGAGTTTTGATAGTACTTTATAGGAGGATTGGTGGCATGGCATGGCCGTTTTTCTCCCCATCCTCCAGGAGGCGCTGGAGGCCTGTCAGACCCGTGTATTTAAGATGGAGCAGCAGCAGCACGCGGCTCAGCAGGAGGACCCGGAGAGAGCCGCGGCACGGACACTCCTGGGAAAGCTGGTCGGTGCACTGCTGGTTGCCATGACAACTGCTGCCGACTGCCTGCCACCCCTCCTGCAGACTTTCGGTCACTCCAGCTGTGCACTCTGCCTCCTCCTCCTACTAGCCCTGCTCTGGAGGGGTTGGGACTTTACTTCAGAAGCCTGAAGCCCCTCTTTGTGATGCCTGCGACGACCAGGATTGGTTGTTATTCAAGAAGGGAAAGATGGTGACAGTGGAGTCAGGTGACATCCTACTAATATTTCAAGAAGTGATTTGTTTACATTTAGGAGAGGACGGTTTTTATTAGTAGTTTAGTGACACTGTTTATTATAATTATTGTGCTGAAACTGATTGTGTGGAAGGTTCCTTTTTTTCCACCCACTTCTCTATGTCGCCACCCTTAAGTTCTCGTTTGCCATATATTTCCTGTTTTTTACCCTCTTCTGTTATTTTGCCCTCCATCTTCCTGCTCCTCTTTTTCTCCTCCCTCCCATCTTAGCAGAAGGAGCCAGCAGCTTAGCTGGGGCAATGGGGAGAATTCCAGGCGGTAGTCCCTGTTACAGCAGGAGGACAGGAATGACATGTGAAACCTACTTGAAGAGCAGAATGCTCACTCTATGCTTCCTGTCAGATAGCCCTTTTATTTTTTTAAGAATAAACCTGCTGTTGTTTTTACTTGAAATGAGTAAATGTATGTTTTTCTTCTATTAAAATGCCACATGTATGTCCTAAGAATTAAGGAATGGCGGACTAAATTCAGTACCATCGCTTACTCTCTAACACTACAGCAAGGATTTGTTGTGGGATCTAAGATTTGGAACCATAAAATAGCAGAAACATAACATTGCTATGCTACACAGGTACAAAATGATTTGCGGGCTACTTTATTCAGCGGTCTGTTCAACTCTGCTGCAGATACAATATAATACAATTCTTTGGAAATAGACGCACCTATTGAAAAATTTCAGGTAAAGAAAATGTGCTATGCTTTAAGTATGGGAAACTACAAATGTTTAATAACTCAAATACCCATTTTGTGTCAAATGTGGCAGCGTGTGTGCCTTCTTAGGTTAGAACTCGTGTCTAAGCATCTGATCACTAGTTAAAATCCTACAGGCAAAAGGGATTCATCATTGGGCCCTTGGCCACCCATTTGGATGTTGCTTTGGGAAGGAACAGTTGCTCAGTGTGAATGTGAGAGACATTTAACAGCACGAGAAAGTAACGCATTTCCACCTTGTATATACACTATGTTACTAGCCACTCAAATCTGGTGTTCGCCATGCTAGAAATTCTTCCATGTGCAAATGAAGATGTGGTTCAGAATACCAATCAGAAGGTTAGCGGTTTGAAATAATTTGACTGTTGGGCCCCAGTTATTCCAGGACAACTGGCTTAGCAGTTAACTCCCCCTCCGAGAAACAAACCAGCATGAACAGGGTTCTCAAACACTCAGTTAATATCAGCAAGACTCCACATTTGTAAACTAGAGGGGGTATTCGAAGAAATTTCCCCAAAACGCAAACTGTCCAGTAGGAAGCTAGGTAAGGGACATTAGATTAAGTTACCTGGCTAATGGAAAGAGACTGCTTTGTAGAATTCCCCCCAGGATTGTAATGAGCACTCGACCTACGGCCTATTTATGGAAGAAATTTAAGACTACACACACTGGTCAGCACTAGTTTGGTCAACTTTGTCATCTCTTGACTTTCATAGGCCACATCTACCCTCTAAATGTAGGTTCGGATTGTTGCAGCTGGACGCAACAGCAGCTCTCACCTTCAAGAATTGTGAGCTGCCATCTACATATACCATTCTGCAAGCACAGAAGCAGCTATTCAAGCTTCCAGAAGTGGACAGCAAGCCAATACAGTATTTGACTGGAGTCAAGTACTCATGTCAGGCAGCAAAACTAGCATACACCAGGACAACTGAACGAACATCAGGTTTAGAAGTTTATTCAAAAGTGCATATAAAAGTTAGAATATAAAAAAAAAAAAACCACGCCAAAGTTACTTCATCTTTCCACGTTTAGGGTTTTTGCCTGCAGGGGCACCACGGTCCTCCCCAGTCTCACTAGGACGGGTCTGCACTGGTTTCAGCACCTTCGCCTCCTGCTTTTTTTCCCCAGCAAGCTTCTTGGCTTTAGGTTTCTTAACAGGAGCCACCTTGGAGCCAGAGTCCTCTGGAGACATTGAATCCTGTAGAAATAGGACATTAGCACTAGCAATCACCGGAAGCTTGGCCACATGTGGGACATTCCCACCTTTGAGGGCTTGGCTTTCGGTTGTTTTGTTGCAGGCTTTGGCTTGTCAGAACCTTTTAAAAAAAAAAAAAAAAAAAAAGAAGGAGGTCACATCACCATTAAATCAGTACAGGTCATACAAGGCAGGTTCCCACACGGATTAGCTACAAGGAACCCCTGAACTGGGATCATTACCTTCTGCTTTTCCCTTCACAGGAGCCTCAGTTTCTGGAGCCTTCCTGGCATTGGGATCAGAGTTCTCCACTGACTTTTTGGACTCTTTTGGTTTGTTTTTCACAGGAAGCTATGGAGTTAACGAACCTCATCATCCTCTTCCACAAAATCAATTCAGGGCACATGTACAGAGCAGTGCAAGAAAAGGGCAGACCAGCATTTGACTGACGAGGGGTACTATCAAACATGGCTATGCAATAGTATTCTGCAGTCAAGCAAGGATGTCAAAAAGAAAAAGCAATAGCAATACATACCGACCCAAACCATATGAACATTTGTTCACTACATGGCAGAAACACCTATTAAGCGATGCAATCCAATGAAAACGGAGGAAATGTATAGGCACTCACCCGGAACCTCCCTTGGGCACCAGTCCCTGAGGAGTTTGGGGGTCTAACCAGCGCTCCGCTTTCAAGCCCTTTAATTAAGGCCTTGCGCAGCATGTGCTTTAGCCTGACAGCGTCCACGGAGGGGTACTTCTCCAGTATGAAGCCTCGTATGGCTTGGACGGATGATCCTTTACGGGAATCGTTTGCCCTAAGCGCCTCTTTAACCATCACCAGCGTAGACGGATGGGCAGACATCTTGCGTACGGCTGCCGCGTTTGTGGGGTTACCGACATCTACATTAAAACAGATGGGCATATGCATTTAAAGAAAAACAAAAATAAAATAACGTTCCCGAGCAATGCGTTTTATACCAGATTTAGCCACTTCGGCCGTCTTGGTCTTTTTCTTGTTGGTAATTTCATCGGCAGCTGGAGCAAGACTTTCTTCCGGAGAGGGTGCGTTAATTACAGGTGCTTTTCTCGGAGGCATTTTAAAAAAGGTTTTAAGAAGCGCCAGCTAGCTATATACTTATTTTTTTTAAATTTTTTTTTTCTTCCCCCCCAACTAATCGCAACCATGCAGCAGATACATCCTTTCAGCTCCCCCGGTGCCCAGATTTATAAACCGCTAGTTCCCGGATCCACTAATAAATAATAACCATCAGCTGGTGAAGCTGACGATATTCGTTTTTTAAAAAATCGATTACAATATGGACATTGTAGCGACTGTGTTTTGAATTATAATTCAACATTTTGTAAAACGGAAAGTGGTCCAGTAATCAATGAAAGACAATCGGTTCGTTTAAATTTAAACTGTATAGGCATGATTAGTGGTGTGTGTGTGTGTAAAAGTTATTGGGCAAATTCTTGAATAAATTAAGTCGTTTATGTTACATAAATGTTTTACATTAAATAACAGTTTGTGTAATTTTAAATAGTCTGTGTGGACAGACTGGTCAGACAGAGGATAAGTACAATAGTCTGTATTTTAATAGGCTGTGAGTGGATGTAACAAAGTTGTTAACTGATGAATGGACAGTCTTGATCTAAAAATGTTCCATTCATCTATCCACCTTCCAGCCATTTATCCTGGTCATCTTAATTCCATTTTGTCATGTAATTAACATTCCATTTAAACTAACTGAGGCTCATACTGAAAGACTCACTTGTGTCGAAAGCTCTTGCCACACCCCCATCTGAATGGTGCAAGAGACTGCGCAACATCTGTATGCGCCACCTTAGTGTTTCTCAATTCTGGCTCCCATGACGCACCGTCAAATATCAACATTCAACGCAGTTGCTCACTTAAAATATTTATGGAATGAATCACGTGTCTCATAATCTGATCGCTGTCTTATGAGCTTAAATGGCGGCGGCAGGGCGGTGTTCTCAAATTCTTTTGACATCGCAGAAACCAAATAATAATACTAATGTTTTGTCAATTTACAACACATCTCGTAAGACCCCCCTATACAGCTTCACTCTGAAAAACCCTTTGAAAACCCCTTATATGATAAAAAAAGTCTATATGTCTCAGTCAGAATATTGAAAATTTACAGTTCTTTAGCTGATTCTCCGTGGAATTGACTCATTGAAATAATGACCTAATGCGTATTGGGAGACTTAGAAACCCATCCTTCATTTTGTTTAATATTCAGTTCATATTCAATACAGCTAATGCCATGTACATTCCTTGAACAACTTGATTGCACAATTTGTAGTCTTTGTATTTTCTATGCCGTAAATAGTGTAAATGTAAATGAAAAGCATATTAGAAATTGACTTTCTATCAGCCATTCAAAATATGCCTGACAGTACAAATGCCAAAAAGCACATTTCAAAAAGTGTGAGAATTGCAGCCTTACAATGGGTGTATAATTCAGGATGGGAATTAAATCAGGGCTGGTTAGAGATCAGCTTGAATTCCAGGCTACAGGCAGTCGTACATTACAAATCCATTACGCCCAAAGAGATCCAGATCTTAAAAGCTTAACTAAATTATCTGTCATATTCACTGCAATATCAGCGATATTGTCCTGAGCCTGGATGGCATAGTGGCTCAGCGGGTAACAGGACTCTGTTTGTGGGGGAGTTTGCATGTTCCTCCGTATTGTGCAGGTATCCTTCGAGTAATCAGATTTCTTCCTGCAGTCCAAAGACAAACACTTATGGTAATTGGCATTTCTAAATTGCCCATAGTGTGTAAAGGTCCTGTGATGGACTGGCATCGTGTCCAGCGTGTACCCCTGCTTTTTGTCATATAATACTTGGGACAGGCTCCAGGCCCCATCCCCCCCACAGAACTGGCAGAATAAGCAGGTGTAAGAAGATGAGTGGACGTCCATGTGAATTACGTCTTTTCACATCAAGGGTTTTTCTCCTTCATTTTTGTCCAGGGCATGTTTAAAAACTCCATAAATGCTACATATAAGAGGATTCTAGGAGCAAAAAAATGTTCAGTGCTTTTCAGTGCCAGGTTCTTTGAATCTCCCTTACCCCCATGGGAAACCTATATCACCTTAAGTTCCTCCCTCCGGTCTTTCACACCCAGTGGGGCATTCGGCAGGGTTTCAAGGGAATCTCCTCCCAGAGGTCTCCCGGCCTACCAAGCCCCAGGGCCAGAGCACGGGACCCCGCCCTCAACCGGCATGCTCGACGTCTCCTGCTCTGTTCCCCGCAATCCCCCATGAGTTCGGTGAGAAAGGCTAGGCTTTGAGAGGGCAGGCTGTAAAGTGGGATGCCCTGGAACAGTTCGGGCAAGCACTGACTGGCACCTAGGGGCAATGGGGGCAGGGATTCAAAGTGCGCTAAGACAAAACGCTCGCCTGCCCGGCCCTGCAGACAGTCGGCCAGGATGCAGCTGAGGGAGGCGCTGAAGACGTCAGCATGTGCAGGAAGGCCACATGGGTGTGCCGTTGAGTCAGGACAACCTGCTTCTTGCCCACTGCGTGCCCACTCTTGGGCTTGTCTCCAGGCGGCGCCGGTGATCACCAGGACGACTTTTCCACTGCCGTGGCGCTGTAGCCAGTCAAGCCGCGAGTGCAGCCAGGGCACGGGACCAAGTGCACTTAGCTCAGCGCTGCACCACAAGTCCAGAGACACGGAGAAACCCAGCGCCGATAAGGTCGAGCCCAGCCGGCACATCAGCGCTGGGAGGGTTGGATCTGGGTCGGGGGGGCAGAGTAAGACCACTTTCCCACCATCAAGGGCACCTAAGAGGCAGCAGAATGGGCTATGAATACCTGTGAAGCATGTCTGCATGTGAGCAGTGGGATTCAGAAGCATGACCTCACCTCTCACATCACTGCCTTTGAACCACCTCCAAGCCCAACCTGTGAGAAACACCAGAGATAAGTCACCTTCCCTTAACTACAGAGCGAGACCTGCAAGGAATGGGTTACAGTCTTGCTGAGCACTGAGAAGTATTTTAGTATATAAAGTGTACATGTGGATCATGAGGTCTGTAGGAGTATATGCTTATGAGATGAGTGTGTTAGGGCGCTTTTGCACCACACCAGGTACGGTACTTTTGGTACATCGAGAAGGCACCAAAATTACAGTACTTCAAGGAGTTGTTTTTCCACTGGTGTAAAAACTGGTATTGGCGCTAATTGACATCACAATGCGTATTTTGTAATGAATTCAAAAAATGGCTGTAGCATATTATATGGCTGGACTATGTCCAATATTAATATCAACATTTCATGTTATAGACAGGCAGCTCTTACATCGCTAATAAACTGGATTAAGATTGGGCTTTTTCTTACTTTCAATTCTGTATACAGACATTATAGGGCAGAGGGTTAAAGTTTCATTAAACTATTTTTACTCTCTTATAGAAAAAAAACTTAGCAAGCTTTGAAATTTTAATTACAATTCCTTTTGTAGTTTGTTAACATTTACAGCATTTAGCAGACACGCTTAGAGCGACTTACATTTTACTAAATTCAGGGACAGCCCCCCTGGAGCAAATTGGGGTTAAGGGTCTTGCTCAGGGACCCAGTGATGGTAGTACCAGAGATGAGACTCAAACCCACAATCTCTTAGTCCAGAGGCAAACATCCTAACCCGTAGACCCCCCAACACCATATCTATGCAGTTTATGTTTATCTAGTATTTGTATAAAAATCAGTTTAAAGTTTACCTCCGCTGCTTTTGCATGAGCGCTGCATGCGTTCTCTCATAATCATTTTCATCCTTGCCATTTAAATCACTCGAAGACCCCAATATTTATCACAACATCATCGCATCACTATATTTATAACGCTGTATAGTATATTAAACTAAACAGCATGCTGTCTTAGTATATTAAACAAAATACTTTTTTAATTCATTGTCATACCATCTTTATCTTTTTGCTGTATCTGATCTTCGGTCGACAATGCAATTTGTTTTTACTATGTTTATCATAGTTTTCTGAGTTTGCGGCTGTTTTCAAGATGACGTTTGTATTGTGTTTCAGAGGCAGGCTATTCACATAAACAATTGACAAAGAAAGTGTTTCAAGTCCCACCCCTAAGTATCGAAGTACCAAAGAAGTACCCCAGCTGGTTTGGCACTTTCGGTACTGGTACTTGACTGGAAGTCATTGAAAAAAGTGAAAGCACCAGAAGTAAGGTACTTGGTGCGGTAGTACTCGAGACTGGACTTGGTAAAAATTGGAAAATTTAAAAAGGCGCAAGTAGTTTTCCCTCATAAAAAGGATAATATCAAGACCATGTCAGCATTTATACATTAAATTATCTGAGTAACCCAGAATGTCCTGAAAACAAAACCATAAAGTATATGTGGATAACTCATAACAATACAATGGTACATACAATGTAATAAGTGTAAAATCAAAGGGATACAAAAACGCTCAAAAATGGATAGCGTTCAATGGGTTAACACAGTACCGTGACTGGGTGTAAAACATCCTGCTTCTAAATTGAAATGTAACCAGTAAGGTGTGTCTTATTTGAAAAAAGGTTACATTTAAACATTAGCATTTATATTGAAATTTTAAGAAAAAACATCCAGGGTTCAGACTATACGGTAACACAAATTTTAGGCCATTCTGCCTAGCCAAGATGATGCCTGTGTTCTCCACATTTTATAGTGTGTTGCGTTATGTAGACTCAAACACTAGTCTGTTTCTGATCTTAACTTGGTCTAGCCCCGCCTTGGTCTTGGTTCTTGTCTCAGTCTCGCCCTGCCTTGGTCTTGGTTCTTGTCTCAGTCTCGCCCTGCCTTGGTCTTGGTCTTGTCTCGGTCACGACACACTCAGGTCATGGTAATGACTTGGCTTCGGTTTAGGTGGTCTTGACTACATCACTGGAGTGTGTCTTTGAGGAGTGCCTGTGTGGCATGTGTAAGATGCATCTGAGTATGTGTGAGATACATACGTTTGAGGGTGCCCTGAAGCAGGTAGAGTCCAAACATGCCCAGGCAGACCACGAGAATGGCGAGGAGCACAGCTAGGCTCCAGCGTCTCCGGGAGTCTGAGAGGCAAGAAGCCACGGGTCAGACTGATGCGAAGATACAGACCTCTACGATAAACACGCCTGTGAATAGGCGGCTCTTTAATCCTGAAAACCAAATGGCCTCAGTGATAAGTCTATAACATTCATCAAACGAGTCACTCTGGATAAGCAGAAAAGTAACACACTGCATTAAAAGTAGTCATCCAAATGGAAAAGTTCCATGTCAACAATTTTCTCACAGGACTGGGAGGTAGAAATACATAATTTTTCTCCCAGAATCAGTAATGCATGCAGATGGTTTGGCCAGTCCGACTAATTAATTTCTATAAAGCACTTTCGGAACCAACATCAGTTACCAACAGATAGACCACAACAATACAGATCTGAGGCTATTACAGTAATTACACAAGACACCTGGAAAGACATTAATACTATAAAATGTTAAGCAGGATGTTTACGCAGAATAATAAATGCTGTGAGGCTATCCCACTAGCCACCAATGCTGTGATAGTCATATACAGCTTAGAAAGACAACTGTGGTTTGTGCTATTGGCTTTTTTTGTTCAGCTGGTTTGTGGCTGACACTCACTGGCAAAGGGGCAAATGGTGTCCAGCACTCCATCCTTCCCTAGGACTTTTACCTGGACAAAAGTAGACAGGCAACCATGTAACACGTAACCCGGGAGGTGCAGGAAGTAATTAACTTCTTTTGCCAGAGTACGACAGAGGTACTACTTGGCCCGGTCGATTTCACCACACCCCAGCTGAGCAGGGATGTGCCTTAACAATTGAAAGTGCCTCTTTTCTCAGTCCTGAGTTCCCCTTTATGAATTTTACCAGCAGGAACCCACTACCGGTTGGCAAAATTCACTAGGTCCCCCAGTTGATCACCCACTCCTGGAACAGTTTCTGCACAGCACTGAGGGTGACAATCACAAGGACAGGCCAAAATACTCCTGTCTTACACATGGGCATGCGCACACATATACATTACTCAGGCACACACATATGCATTACTCACATTACTCACGCACACAAATCCATGGTTGTGCCAATATCTCTGTATACAGATGTCCTAATCGACTCAGCTAATAATCCATTCACCACAGAGCACAGCAACAGGAAGGAGATGGGCAAAAACATGGAGTATAGTCTTACCTGAACACATAGGTAAGGATGGGGTTTGATATTACTAAACTTCCCAGTCGTCTGTAGAGTAAGAGATTCCAATAAATTAAAACCAAAAGGTGAGCAGGTAGTGTGTTTAGACAATGAATGCTGTAAACAAGGTGAAATCACTTAAGAATATGAAACAACTCGGATGTGTTGTCAAGTGACTAAAAATAAATAATTAACATAAATAAGTAAATAATAACATAAATGTGCAGTTAAACTGCAGACACGATGCCAGTCCACCCGAGGTCACATACTCGCTTCTCGACATGTAGCCGCTTTCGTGAGCCCTGCACTTCTCCACAGTGGCCTATTCCTCCTTCAGGCATCTGACAGAGCCACAGTTCAGCATCCACCCTGCAGGGGGCATTCAGTGTCCAGGACAGCGCAGTTTCATTGTTGTTTGTTGGAACTGGGTCCACAGAGACGGTGACATTGTTCAAGACGTTTTTAATGAACTCTGTGGGAAAGTAGAAAGATTCCTGTAAAGAACAGTTAAGTGCCCCAGAATAAATGGCAAGTACTACTGAATGGATATTGTATACTGGGAGAATAAGTTCTAAAGTGTACCCCCAAGGAAGTACTTCTGAGAACAGCATGGGGTTACTTTGCATGCTGCAGTAATTATTTGAATTAAAGAATGGAGATTAATGGTAGGTATGGCAGAAAAGAACATAAGAAATTTACAAACGAGAGGAGGCCATTCGGCCCATCAAGCTCGTTTGGGGAGAACCTAACTAA
>JAODLD010000136.1:10433821-10445314 GCA_026781065.1 Mormyrops boulengeri | reverse complement strand
TAATGCTAGTTAAACTGATTGGCCTATAGTTTGCTGGATTACTTCTATCCCCTTTTTTGAATATGGGCGTTATATTAACATGCTTCCAATCCGAAGGTACCACACCAGCAGATAACGATTTCTGGAATAGTAAAGTTAAAGGTTAGCTAATAATTTCCCTCATCTCTTTTCAAACTATAGGTAAGATGCCATCGGGTCCCTGCGATTTATTTATTTTGAGCTAAAAAAGCTCTGTGGTTGTGAAGGTCTTTTGATTTATGAATATGAAAGTAATCCAGTCTGGAAGATGAAAATTCACAAGTAGGAAATCTATCTTTATTTCTTAGAAAAATTACTACTGGATACAAAACATAAAAATAAAAATAAACCCAAATATCTATCCATTGATCCATCCATCCATGTATCAACTGTAGTTAGGGTATTAGGGTAACTGTAAACATAAGTAGCCATTAGTATTTTGTGCTTTGTAAAGAGTACCATTCCAATAAACGATTCAAGATACTGTAAATATAAAGTATAAATCAGTATACAGGTAAATGAAACATAAATAAACCACGGGGTGGGTATACGGCCTTTACATCTGAGTGCAATGGTTAGTTTCTTTCCATCCTGTTCACAAGGAACACAAATCTTTACAAAACTCATTACAATTCAGCTTTAATGTCCAAATATAAATAGGTGTCTGTTGTGTTGTTGTATGTACTTGGTTTAGAAATACAGACAGGCTTCTCTTTGCATCGCCTGGGAAGTGTAATGCTAACCGAACAGCTCTGGTGTCACTTACCTGTTTGGTTCACAAAGGGACAGCTTTCCGCACGTAGTGGGTGTATGCTTCTAGTCCACCATACCTGTCAAAAGGAAGAACAGCAGACCGCATTACAGCACAAGGCAAAGCCCATCTGGACAGGGCAGCTAGCAGCCGCAATAGTATTTAAGGACGAGCACTTGTCAATATCTTAATAAAACATTAATAAAATAAAAGTCGGTGCTAAACATATTATTATTATTGTTATTTTTATTATTATTATAATACACCCATCCCTCCTATATAACAAAGCCAGATTTCTAGCTTAGCTGGATAACTTGTCTGACTTAAAATACCTCAGCATAAATGGACTTTATCTTCATTCAGTTACATTTAGCCCAGATCTTAAATCCAAAATGTTGTATGACTAAGCAAGGAATCCAGTTTTGTGATAAGGGCCCTGGTCAGTTATAATAATAATAAATATGGTGATAATTATTATTATTACTATTATTATGATGAGAAATACTTAGAAAACTGATGTATCACCTTGAAGCACAGGCAGGGGGCGACTGAGATCAGGGGAATAGTAATCTTCTCAGTGTGATTCTGTTGCTGGAGTTGAAATGAACATATTAATACACTGGAGGTGCCGCATTAAGTATCCCTTCCACAGATTCGTGTTTGTGTCTAATCAGCTTTATACGCCTCTGTATCCTAGCTTAAATAGCCAAATAGACCCTCAGACACTATACCACATCAGTCTTTAAATGTAAATTAAACATGAGCTGACTCTTAGACTCATAATGGTACCAGAGAAATTAAATTATAGCACAGAAACTCACCCAATGCTTGTATGACCGTTCATCCTGGTCTCCATACGACATATACAGCTTTGCGGACCGGATATGCTCCACACCATCATCATCCAGCTGCAGGGTGACCACCGCCTTCTTCCGATCAATTTCAGTCCTTATTCTGGGAACTGATTGGAAAAAAATGTAAGTCACAGCATATGATTGCAGTGCGAGTTCAGTACAGCACAAGTGCATTCGACCAGTCGCAGCTGCTAACGCATATTACCTGTGCTAAAAAAGGAATAACAAATGTATTAAAGACACTAAGAAAATAGTAGCTGTAGAGGCAAAAGCTACATATAAAGTACAGAAACAGCTAAAAGGTATTAGCTAGATTAGCCAGGGAAATAATATTCAGGTATAAGATAGATAATAGCTATATAATCCAGTAATCCAAGGTCTACTCGCCACCCATGAGACTAGGAGCATTTTCTACTCACCATCACATCCTTCCACATCTTTGCCCAGGGCTGAAGAACAGACTGAGGGACAGAAAAAGGAGAGGATTATAGAAATTCAATCAGCTGCTACATAGGAGCCTAGAACTCACAAGTGAGTGTCTATGTCTCAGATTTGGTACATGTCAGCTATGTTCCATTGCTGGCTAAGTGTGAGGATCAGAGTAGATGCATGTGCTTTGAGTATGTATGAGTGTGTAAAATGTATGAGTGTGTAAAGCAAATACAAAATATCAACACACCCTTTTTGAAATCTAAGCTTTTGTTTAAAGACTGAAAATAAAGCGAATTAAGATTTTTTTTTAATGAAAGTAGCCCTAAGTCTGTTTGAATTGTCTAGCAGTTTAGCAAATGATTTTGCCACTTCCATATTTTTTGTACAGAGCCTTGGATATTTTGTTGGATGTTTTTCCAATTGAAGCTGGGCCGTTCAGGTGTACAAGAGCTGTGTGTAATCAACTCAAAGGACACAGCAAATCAACTCAAAATGCAAAGGAAACCATCTGAAGACCGAAGTACTGCAATTTTGTCTTAGGGGTGAAACGCAGCAGATGTCCTTTCTTGGACATGTTTGTTTACCATCTTGTATGGAAGGGATCGTGATGATTCGCTGTAAGGTAGAGGGATACACCTGCACCATTACTTGGCTGTCGAAATACACCTTTTCAGAGATCACTATGGAGAGCCAGACCTGTAGGAGATAAACAGCATGAGGCAGAGTGATCAGGATGAAGGCTAATGGTAGGGCAGCACATCCAGAAGGGTCAAATCAGATGTTAACTGAGCCATATAAATGAGACAGACAAGGCATGTGAATTGGTAACACTTGTAAAGTATGTATCAATGGAATACGATAGCAATCATACTGCAGTACTGTAATGTTTTTGCCATGATAGCAGGTTCAATTAAATATACATGTAAAATGTCATACAAAAGTAGCAAAGGTTTATATTTATTTACCTCAGGCGTATCATTCTCCTCCAAAACAGCAGGGAGCAGACTGAACTCCAGTCTCTTGCAGAATGAAAGCAGAGGTGGAGCGTTGTAGCATAAGCTCAGCGAGGCCGCTGCTGCGCGACACAGACACCGACAGGGGATGGCCGTTAGAGACAAAAGAGCAAGTCCACAGAGATTTCATAACTCTGTATGTGAACTAATGGAGACAAATGGATGCCAGCGGAATCCATATATGAAATACATTTTCTTTATTGCAAAAAAATATATAAAAAGTAAGAGTCGGGCAAATTATGTATCATTTTAATTATAGGACAACCGCCAAGATAGGAAGAGCTACACTTGGGTTTGTATAATGTAAGAACAAATGGGACATGAATCAGAGTTCTTAGCATGACAGCTGACTACTGATCCTACCTTCTTCATTCTCCAGGCTTTTGTACGCATCATCCTCATCCTCAGCAGACTGTTCCACGTCCTCGTACGATATCTTACCTTAGACATCCAGAGGGAAAAAAAACAGCTTGCATAATTATGGAAGAGAATACTGAAGTTTTTTTAAACACTAACATAATTCAAACTAAACACTGGAGAAGAGTGCACTGTGCACTGTCTCATGCACAAACCTCAGAACACCTTGTAACCACTGCAGTACATGTTTAGTCATAATTACGGTATTTACGAGTATTGTTCCTTGGAGAATACCAGCACAACATGCATAGGAGTGTTCCCATAAACACATGTATGTTAATCTGTGAATAGTACATATACTGAAATATACAGATATGCGAAAGCAAAGGCTGTCTCCACAGCCAATAAGCCACACAGAAGATTACCTGTTACAATGAGCTGGATTTTTATCTCCAGACATGGTCTGCAGTTCCTCTGTTCTGTGCAGCACAGCAATGGTTTAAGCTCCATATCACTAACGTTCACTGGACCCCGCACTGGCCACCCTAGGAACTCATCTAGACAGAATAGAATATTACACTGACAGGATGTCATCCACACAGCAAACAAAGGGAGAGAAATAACAGGCCAACATCTGCATATAAATCCGAGCACCAGATGCACAACACATCATCCACAATTCTCATTTATGATGGGGGGCAGCGTGTGGCTCAGTAGGCTAAACCTCTGTGCCCGTGATCAGAAGGTTGCTGGCTCAAGCCTGGCCTCAGCGTGTATGTAAACCCTTGAGCAAGGCCCTTAACCCCCAGCTCCCCGGGCACCACTATGGGTGGCTGCCCTTCACTGGCACGCTTGCTCTCATGGAGAGCAAGATGGGATAGGCAGAAAGAGAATTTCCCTATGGGGATCAATAAAGTTTCGTTCATTTTCATTCAAAATAGAGTGCTTACCCCTGATCCTGCAGTCTGATATGCCCTGAAAAATGAAAGAGAGATCTTTAGACAGAAATACATATATACACACCCCCTCACATACACACAATACTGCTTACAAAACTGTACACCTTTCAGAAGCACATTTAAGTATATACAGTACAACAGAAACAGACACTAACATTTAGATACATTTCTATTTAGTCTGAAAGTATTATAAATTACGGTTATAAGAATGCACGGAAACAAAATAACGCACAGATATTAAGCAAGAAAACACCACTACAACACACCAAGATATGCATACTGGAGTAACACCATCCTAATAAATAAAGTGTCCTTGAGGCGATTGGTCTCAACCTATAGTGGCAGAATAGGCTGGAGCAGTACGTTGTTTGGCTTCCTTAAGGTAGGTGCGTTTTTAGTTAAGGTGCACGAAGGCATGCCTGTTAACCAAAATCACATGTGCATGGAAAGTTCCAGGAAAAGTTATTAACTCTAGGAGAGTTGCCTATGAGTTTGTTGAGCACTCATGAGCAGGCCTAATTTTAACCATAATGGACTATAGGACCTGAGTTTTTACATCTGGTGAAACAGAAATACATGAACAGCCTTAGCCAAATGATCCATAGTAGCCTCAATCAGTTATACAAGTCCCAAAGGAGTAAAGCTGTTTTTGTATAATGTATGCCTGGGAAACCACTCTCCACAAACCCGAAACCTCAGAAGGAAAGCCTGTTACTATAGCAACAGTATACTTGCTGACGGATAGGGTATCCACTTCTCTGGGGGGACATCAATAAGTAAGGAGAAGTAAACCATGGTCCATTTCCCTAGACGCATTTCCATATCTTTTTCCATTACAGGCAAATCATTTATTATGGACCTGTTTCCAGCACTTAAATCCGGACCTCGCAAAAAAATAGACCTTTTAATTTACAGAAACACTGCGTTACGTAGAGCGTTTGCAATATGTGGTAAAATTATATATTTTATATCTAGAGAAGTCGGTATTTCTCGCTTTCGAATCTGTTCCATAAATAACACATAAAATCTAAATTATGGTGGTACCCATTTTGGACTCATCCACCCAACCTACTAGTTTCTTCTTATTATTATTATTATCATTATTATTACCTGGGTACAGATGAACTGGGAGTTCTGGTCATAGTCGATCTTCTCCAGAACGGCCGAGAAGCCAAAGTTCGCGGACAGCAGTGCCGCGGCCACAATCAGCCATAGATGAGGCATCGTCCCACGGGTAAGTGACTCGGTCTTCCCCTTTCGGGCTATGTGATGCAGCTGACAACGGGAACCGCTGCCCTGGCTGATCACACCGCCACCGGCGGCGTGGTTACTCCTGTACCTGATCCGCTCTACCCGCGGTTCCTCGATAGTACACACCTGTATGAATCAAGACCGCTGAGCCAAAGTTACGTTTCGCCCTCTCACATCCACTCCCACGGCATCCTACGCGTCTTGCACGGAAGTGACTGACTGTATGCCTGCTCCCTTTTCCAGTCAATGGGGTTAGGCAATACCTGGCTGGATTTCAAAGTCTTGAAACGAGGCACTGAGTTCATTGAAACCTGGTTTTCTAGTTGTTCTTGGAGTCCCCTGAAAAAATAAAAATGTAGATTAACCTCTACAGCAGCCTTTCCAATGACAGCGATGACTTGATACTGCGTGCTGTGAAACAATGTGAACATGCACATGCAAAATTATATCTGTTCCTCTTTTGTGACATTACATTTCCGCACAAGCAGGCTGACAGAAACAAATTTTGTAAGATGGACTTTCGCAAGAAACATTCTTCTGAAATACAAATCACCTTATGGGCAAGCAGAAAGTGACACGCAAAATTCTGAAAACTACCCTGCCCCCCCCCACACACACACACACATACAAAAGCACTATTGCATATGGACGTTTTTGATCAAGATATATATGCATGTTCCAGTCCAGAGAAATGCAGAAAACATGTTGTTGTTGGTTCACAACAGATGGATAAATATGGAAGATGAAAAGTGAGCCATAGTTATAGCAGACAGACAGGCAGGAAGGTTTTGGGAAGCTGTCAAACTGTGGTCATTTGACCGTGTTGCAATGAAGCCATAGGGGTGTTAGTGCCGCCTGGGTAATTCCATTTTTAAGAACTCCGCATGAACATGAACATGTATTTTGGATTTCATTTATTAGTATTTTGCATTTGCGACAAAAATTAGCTAAATACATAGGGTGGCCTTTTACTCTTTCCAATTGTCATGATCTGCTCGTTTGACCCTCTTGTGTTCCACCCCCCCCTCATTAACCTCTAGGCAATCCTGATTGTTCCCAACTGTTTGTTGTTTCATTCAGTGCTGTGTATTTAGTCCAGGTCAGAGTCTGTATCCCCAGGTCTGTCATTGCAGTCTTCACCGTGTTTTGTGCTGTGCCTGCAATAAACCCCCTGTTTCTTGGATTTCCGTCTGCCTGACCCTGATTCCCTGCTCTTTGCTCGCTTGCCCTGTGCAGGGTCATTACACCAATCTCATGTTCTTGATTATGTGTTTTTTATGATTTGTTAAAGACAATATTTGTATGTACATAAGTATGTTGAGTAATGGGAACTGAAAATGCTGTGGTCAGTGTTTGCATGCCATCATTGTACCGGCCTCTCCCTGGAAGGGAATGCATACTTTATATCCAGCCAGCTAAACACCCATCTTATGACCGTTTATCTACTCAAAGCAAGGCAGAGTTCATATTCAAGAATGACGGTTACAGCACTCTGCTGAACTTGAGTTTCTTAACTGATTGGTGACCTTCTGATTGCAGATCACCGTGTCCTGACCCGCTAAGTCTTACACCACTTTCTGACACTTGCGTGGAGTATGCAATTAGGCCCTTACAACGGACAGTCATTGTCTTTGACTGAAAAAGGGCACATATTAAGCCATGAGAATTTTGTATAACCCAGTAAAACTCTTTGAGGTCTCATTGACATCCAGTAAATGGTTGCATTGACATTTGTGCAAATTGTAATGATATTAAGCAGAAGCATACCTGTAAGTTTAATGGTGGGTGGTGAGCTGGCTTGGGTATTGTAGCGGTTTTTCGAGAATTCCATATCTGACATCTACTTTTAGTTTATAGGAATAGGATATAGGGACAGAATTGAGCTTGACACTCGCATACTTGTTGTGTAGGTATAGATAAGGCACTGACATTTGGAATGCTGTGCCTCACAGGTACTGTATAAGACACACATGATGAAGAACGAATCCAAGGTATATTAGTGTTTTTTAATGTTTTTTTACTCAAGCTTCAAACAAGTTTAAAAATCCATTCATGGCAATGTAGCATGCTATACTAGCCCCAATCTCCATCACATCTATAATTAGCTTTCTATGCATTAGGAATAGCCCTCTTCAGTAATGCTAAATAATAATATTCCCAAACATTTTGACTGCAGCTTAGAGTGCTGACATAGGAGTACAAGCCCAGGATAGCAATCAGACTGACAAGATGTGATGCAATGATCAAATGTCGATCCAACCAGACTGATGGTTGCTTGCTGCAGGAATGCTGTAACTGTTTGGCTAAAGATCAGCTCTGCACCACTAATCCCTTTAACATAAATAGCAGGCATTAATAATGCATCCATGTACAAACTCCACAGAGGATCTGATGCAGAGTGAGATTATGCACGTTAATCTCACAGTGGTGTACAACTACATGCAGTCACGTCCTTAAAGTCTCAGTCATACCAGTACACACCTACAATCAACTTAGTAAGGCACGGACAACACACACACACACACACACACACACACACTGTACTACTCATAGCAGCACGTAGCACATAAACATAGGATGGGATGCAGGGAGCAGCTGAGAATTACCCTATAGGAACCAGAGCTAAGAAACCCAACCCAGTCATAACAAAGAACTTGGTCACTGAAACAATAACAATGATTTCTACATAAATGCAGGTGAAACTGAAACTGAAACAAGAAATGATTAACAGCCTAAAAATTTGAGAACTAATGAAAGGTCCGTGTGACCAAACTGTGGTTATATCAGATGACCATTTTTGCCAGTAAACAAGTTTAAACATGTGACTGTCGAAAGAGCTGACTGCTAGCCCTCCCACTGAAAAAGCAGCAGTAAAACCCCGAAAGGTATTGTTTATATTTGATTTGTTTTGAGAATAAACGCCAAACAAGACAAAAACTCAAGGTCTTGTCACAACAGTGGGGTGCTAATAAAGAAAAAATCTTTAAATAAATCTTTAACATAATAAATGAAATTCCTTTTAACCAGACTTAGGTAGAAGACATCCATTACAACAATCATACATTCATTGGAGAACCTGAAGGGAACTCACTCACACAATGACAGATCAAAAAACTCACACTGAGCAACAGCCAGAAATCAAACGCAGAACTCAGACATGTCATGGCACACTGCCTAGGACTAAGACCTTGTTAATCCGAGAGCTCAGGCACATAGCCAGGTAGTAAAATTATGGGATTGCCCCCCCCCCCCATGAAGGCTACCGTGGGGGCCCGGTAAGGTTGCTGGACACCCCATGAAATTTACTTCTGGCTACGGGTCTACAGAAGAGAATGACATGTTAAAGCTATCAGGAAGCCCGTAAGTGCAAACTCAACATAACACAACACAGCACAACACAACAGTGGTGTGCAAAAAGGCTGCTCCAAATGTACAACTCAACTACCATTGAAGTGGTTCTGGAGACAAAAGGTGGTCTTTTACCTTAATTACACCTGGGTACTTAATAAATATAGTGTGCAATTGTGGGCTGTCAGTCTCTAATGTATGATTAAAGTTCTCATTGCATACAGAGTTCAGGCTTTGTTTTCTCCAACACAATTAATCTAACTAAAAGAGACAGTGACTTGGAAGGATATCTCGGACTGCTTCCTCCATCTGAAGATGTTTCTCATACCAGAGGCACACCAGTGACAATAAGGAATTTTAGGTATTTCCATCAGAGTTAACTTGGTAATGCTTTCTGAAAGGCTTATGATGTTATTGCATGTGTGTGAGCCTGTATATTTATAGGAGCAATCAAAAGTCTCAACACACTTGCCTTTATTGCATTTGTCTCTATTTTAGCTATGGTAAACCACCTCAAGGCAGTGAAGTAATACATACCAAACATCACAATGGCAAAGACAAGTGTTCAACATCTCAAAGTTTTTTTAAATTTTACATTCTTCAAAATAGCCCCTTTGCTTCAATGACACCATTGCAGACTGTTTGCTTCAAACTATCTTGCAGATGCAGCCACCTGGAATGCTTCTCCAACAGTATTGAAGGAGTTTCCCCAAGTTCTGGGCACAAGTTTGCTACCTTTCTCTTACTCTTCAATGCAACTCATCCCAAACCAGCTCTATAGGGATTAGGTCAGGGGGATTGTGGGGGCCAGGTCACCTGTTACAGCACTTCACCTCTTTCCTTGTTCACAAGATATTACTTACTAAATAGGTGTGTTTTGGTTCGTCATCTTGTTTAAAAACAAATGATTTTCATTATGTTTGTCTAGACCTTTAACTGCTACTGTACACTTTCTTAAGACATTTGCACAACATTGTGTATACTGAGTAAAATAATTTTGTATACTCTTTTTATTATCTAAAGAAATTACAGGATAGTTATAAACTACACTCTGTCCACTACAAAGTACATAAGAGATTGTTAAAAAGTTAAAAAGGCATGAATTCAATTAACAATTAGGACAATTAAGTGAAATACATTATTCATTACTAGTTAAAATGTCATATTTAAAATTTCATTCTTAAAATACTTTCTGTAGGAGCACAAACAATAGGCAGTATTCACTTTTCATTTACTTACTAGACACTTATCTAGATAATATACAATTCTGTATTTCCTTTAATGTGTATTTTTTTAAAACACAAGAGAAAAGTATTTTTTCATGCGTATGAAAGCGCGTCCCCTTCCTTAGATTGCTCTATCTTCATAAAGTGGTTTACAGCTTATCATGTTCTAGTTCGTTTCACTAACCAGTCATATTACAAAAGCATCGCTATTGCTATTACAAAATCACTGGTCATTCTCTCCTTCTCGGAAAACCCTGTTCCAGTCTAGTGATGGAGTAAATACTGCAAAGAAAACGAACAAATGTCCTACCAACAGAGAATGCCATGCAAAGTTCAGTCCCAAACAGCTTCAGCTCACCTCCAGCTATCCATTTGAGGTACCTTCTATGTGATCAAATTCCATTCAGACTTAAGCAAAGATCTCGTCAGACGAGAACACTAAAACCCCAGAAGCACTTTTAGCCTGCCCATTTTTTTGTCTGATCGGAGATAACTGCAGTGAACTTGTGACTCACCTATAATCTCGACAGGTGTGTGACTTTGTTTTCCAGGTAAACCGCCCAGATAGGCGAGCCCTGCCCTCCAAGGTCTCAGTGCTGCTGCAGAGAGGCTTTGCCGATTGAGCGGCACCTCTGGAAACACCGCACACACAAACACCGAACACTAGACACGTTTTATATCTCACATGCACACCTTACGGACACACATGCAGGTCCCAAATCACACCTCGCACATACAAAATATTTATTTAAGAGAACAAATAACAAGGATATTACATTTTTATCTGTTGCCATGGCATTATTGCTGAGCTGTATTCACTCAAACCAATAATCTCTCATAGGGTGGCTACTTTCTAGCGTTCTGCTAGGTAACCTGTAAATCTGTAAGCCATGAGAATACCATTGTTTACTACAGTTCAGTAACTTTTCCCTGGGTCACATCTCCTTTGACAATAGGGCCTCTGTATTTTATTTGCCATCGACACTGAGGCACTAAGAGAACACAGGGCATTTAATTGATAAGAATAGTGCTCTTGACACCATTCACATCTTAATGCAAAAATTAACTCCTTTTTCACACTGGGTGGTTTACAAACCCATTTTTCTTAAAAGTAAATTTTTATCTGGGAAAGATAATATTTGTTTAACTAACAAACATTATATGATAATAACAAAGACTATAATCATATAATGTTTGTATTAAAGTATATTAAAGCTGTTAAGGTATGTTATGGTGTTATGGTATACTTACATGTAGCTTATAAATGTTCTATGAATGCATTAT
>JAODLD010000136.1:10410767-10433721 GCA_026781065.1 Mormyrops boulengeri | reverse complement strand
TATTAAAGCTGTTAAGGTATGTTATGGTGTTATGGTATACTTACATGTAGCTTATAAATGTTCTATGAATGCATTATGAATGCATTATTAAGCTACACTGAATGTTCTAGAATGCATAATGAATGCATTATGAAGATTCAGTCAATGCAAAGCGTTATCGAGGAAACATTAAGAGAAATTAAGAGTCCACCCTTTATTTTTAAATAAACCTGCATTTTTAAATCCTAGCTTAAGTGGTTCTGCTGGCAGACGGCTACAGAATTTCTAAAACAGCAGTACACAAGAATAAAGTGAAGCAGGAATGGCCAGAAACCAGCCAGGTAAATGGCAGAAGTGACCATTAACTTATTCAACAGTTTCTCTTGAATCATAGGATGACATCAAGTGACCATTAAAAGGAATGGGAAACATTAAGTGCAAGTGTGTAGTGCACTGCTTGGACAGGATCTTAGAAGTAGGACTGAAGTCCCATAAAGCAAAGAAGAAGCCCTTCATTAATGACAAACAGCAAAGAATTAGGCTGCATATTGCAAAAAAAAATATTCACAGATGCGCACCCATAAATTGAGAAACGAGTGGAAGAAAAAATTGTGCTGTGGTCCCTTAATTTTTTTCCATGGCTATGTATGGGTCCTGTGCATTGTATTAAGTTTCATTTGGTGAAACATTGCTAAAACACTAGTGAAACATTAATATGTACTTTTGGCCAATGAGTCCTATGAGGTCCAAAGTTCACAGCTGGTTCTACCATGTTCCTTTTTCTCAAAATAGTTGCAACAGACTACAAACAGGCGTTTCTTTCCTAAAGATTCTATTCCAGATCTTCGCTGAATGGGGCCCTTTGTGTAACTGAAGGTGCATTTACCATCAAGCCCTAGACTATATTGATTTTTGTGGCTCATTGCTTCTCCTGCAGGCATGGCGGGGGGGGGGGGGGTGTGTGAAATCCTACCGCCAGCTCTGGGTGTGTGGAGTTTGTTCAGGTATTCTCCAGATAGTCTGGTTTCCTCTCCGATAGTCCGAAAACGATGAGTCCAGGAAAAGCAATCTGGGCGATTATGTTTGTGCAGGGTGTGTGCCCTGTGAAGGACTGGCATCCCACCCAGGGCATCCCCCGGTGCCCTGTGAAGGACTGGCATCCCACCCAGGGTGGCCCCCAGTGCCCTGTGAAGGACTGGCATCCCACCCAAGGTGGCCCTGTGCTCTGACCTTCCTGGGATAGGCACCAATCTGGTTCAAAGATGGATGGGAGTATATTAAATTTTAAAGTGTTAAGTCTGGAAAATTATTCCAAAAAAACATTTATAGAAACTGATTAAAACAAGTACATATTGGAAATTTTTTAGACATTCTATGTTTTTAACACAAACTTTAAAGATTCTGTTAAAACTCTATAAGAAGTAAAAAAAATTATAGCCATGTTCAACTTTTTTTTTATTTTATAATTGGATCAGAAAGATAGGCTACAAAGCTGAACCGAAAGCCACATCTTAAATCTTTCTGATATCTTTGTGTGTAGCCTAAGCCAGCTGTCCTAACAAAGGTGATGATCTTTGTTAACCTGATCAACCAATCAAATGTTAGCAGAATGGTTGGCAGGGAAGAAAACCTCTCTGTACTTTGCATTGTTATGGTTACAAATTGTCAGCCAATCAGAGGTATGTATTATCAGGGGGAGGGGGGACATAGCCCAGTCCAGCACTGCCCTAGATCTGGCCCTGGTCTTAAGCATAACTGAGCAAATCCAGAATAGCAGACTACATTTTTACAGATATCCTATTTGCTTAACTTTGTTTTTTTTGCCATAATTTGAACAGACCATACTAGACAGAATGGTCTAACATGGCATTCATAAGAGCACAACTTAAAGGACTAATTAAATTTCATTCGATTTAAGAAAACTTATGTAAATAATACATAAATCTTATTTACTTATCTCAATGTATTAATTCATATTTTTATTTTCCAATAAGGTTTTTGTATGATTGGTATTATATCTGCAGTTCCAGCATTCCTGCTGCGTGTAATAACAAACACTGGAAAACATTATAAATGTAAATATGGTACATTATAAAATAATGAAACTCAGCTCATACGTGGCACTGTACTTGCTCATATAGTCGCAGTACCTATTAAAGTATATTCACTGTATCTGTAAATATGATTCATGCATGCTGTACACCTCAAATGTGAAGAATGATCAGTGTCGATTGCAGGACGTCATTGGTGAAAAGTGAAGATCGGGGTCAGTTGGTTGCAGAACAGTGTCATCGTTGAAGACTGATGATCTTTGTCTGTTGGTTCATTGGTGTCCTTCAGGTATGAAGTGGAAGGTTGTGCAGCATCGTGTCAGCAGCAGTGAAGCCAGATGGCAGAGTTGGAGGCTGTTGCATACCTCAGTTAACCAAGTTGTACTGCAAATGTTATGAAGGAATGCTGCTGTTCAGGTTTGGCTCTGGTCTGGTAATGATAGTCCGCTTGCTTATTTCCTTAGTGAATACAAGTAGTAATGAGCCATTTAGTTTCAGCTGTATCTGTCAACAGCAGAATAAAAGTTGAACTATGCAGTAGCATGTAGTAGTTCCATTCATCCACTTTCAATACCCACCTGTCCTACGCAGGGTCGCGGGGGTCTGGAGCCTGTCCAGGAAACCTTAGGCACAAAGCAGGAAACAAACCAGGACTGGGCACCATCCCATTGCAGGGCAAATGCATGCACACATACACCTATAGTTTGTGGACGTTTTTTTTTTGAGGAAACTGTGAGGCACCAGTGCCATAGGTTCATTAAAACTTTCAGGTGTGCGCTTTGAGCTATTTAGATAGAGACAAATACACACCCACCCACACACCCACACACACACACACACACACCCACACCATAAAAGCTAAATGTGATGCAACAAAAATACACCAAAATCAACACTGAATGTGATACAGGAAGTATCAGAACAGGAAGTAATAACGTTTACCTTTCTGACCCTCAAGGAGGCTTTGCAATATATCCAATCCAACACACTCAAAAAAGTATTGCCCTTAAGCCTGAAGCTATTGATTTTGAAAAACTCCTCAAACGCAAATATCCAGGAAACACAGCGGACAAACCATGTGAAATGTGTTTGATACATTTCCTTCTATGACTATTGTTTATTACTATAAATTTTTCTAACAATATTTGATACATAATAGCGTCACTAATTACATTACATTAGCTCCATTGATAGCGGCCAAGGTATGAACTGTGCTCTAATTTTGTCAGCTGAGCTGCATATATTATCTTCAAACCATGGATTAAGTTTGTCTGTATGGTGTAATCTTTGAATTTTTTGTATGTTCAAAACGCCACTGAAGGCCTCTTCTGAATGAAAGTGGTGTTTTTTTCCCATCTGAATACTGAAATAATAAACACGTTTCAGTGGAATTTCTCAAACCTTGCTCTGCCAGTTTACAGGTTACTTATAAGGACATACCCTAACTCTTCATGCCACCCACAGCAAAGGGACTTCTTATCTGAAAACAGTGAGATCTGTGATTCCTGGGTTTGGAGGCTTCCCTAAGCGGATAGTGAGTGGTGTCCTTGCTGAGTCGGGCCTGGCTATTTCCGGTCTGGCATGCCTCAGCAGACACGGTGCTGCTCCTTTCTTCCTTTGATCCTGTGCTGCTGGCATGTGGAGCTGAAACTTGTGCGCCAGCCTATCTGCCACCCTGTATGCCTGCATGGTGGAGAAAAGTCTGTGCCAAAACCGCCACCTGGTGTCTGCCTGACAGTAATGCAGTTCCTGCACCAGGGCCCTAAAATCACGGGGAAGCTGGTATAACGGAAGCTCATTAAGCTCCTTTGGAATGTCCTGGCTGCAGCAGAGGCCTTCAAAACACACCAGTGCAAAGCCATGACTCTGTCCACAGCCGTGCAACATGCCCCGTAGATAAGCCAGCGCTGCCCTCAGGACAGATGTGGTGACTCCACTGGGCTCTATGCTTCTGTCACTTCCCTCCATGTGACGACCATCTCCTTCACTCTTATCTTTTCTCCTTTGGTCATTCTCTATTTGTTTCTCTCCTGTTTCTTCTGCAGTTGGCCCACACCAGGCTTGGTAGGCTGAGTTGCCTTCTGGGCTCCAAACGACCAAAACACGACCCTCCGCAGCCAGGACGGTCTCACACTGGCCATACAGCCAAGGCAGGGGCCCCAGGTCAGCAACACCCCCGCCTCTTGATGCCAAATGTGCCATATGTACGCTGGAGCACAGGTCCCCCTGTAGGATGGAGGCCAGAGCACACATAGCAGACAGCTGTTCTGTCTGCTCTGAGGAGCACACCAGCAGGACAGGCCTGCAGTTTAGCCGCCAAGCTGGAAAGAGAGAGAGAGGGGTAAGTAAGGGGTAAGCAATTCTTCCATGCCAACATATTCCCACACAACCCAATACTCCCAGTTTCCTGTACCTGAGAGTCTTCTTCGGGCGGCATGGTAACTCAGGTATGCCAAAATAACCCCAGAGGTTATGACTATGGCTGTCACCACAGCAACAAGGCCCCACCTCTCGTGTGAAGCTGAGAAGAAATAGGAGACGCAAGGGAGAGGCATCAGTGCATCTGGCCTAAAGTGACAAGTGAGCATTGCCAAGTGAATGAAAATATGGTATTGGGACACTTACAGAAAGGACAGTAGAGTCTCCAGCCGTAAAGTAACGGGTCGGTCTGCCAGACCTATAAGACATCAAACAAGGTGCACCAAATCTGCCTTATTGCCATTATACTGACACTGTAATTCACACACCAACCTGAGTTTTTACAACTGATTCATGCTGTGTGATTAGAGCAAGGATTTTCAACTTTTAAACCAGAGACCTCTAAATAAAAAACAGACTCGAGCTAAAGAATCCCTACTTAATATGCAGGGATGGCCAAATGAAGCTTCATGAACCATTGGTCATATTTCTATGACCCCACTACCCAGGGCCTTGGTTTGTGTTGGGACATGCTTTGAGCCCTTTTTTTTGAGCAGAGATCACCATCTAGTGGGGGCACAAAATATAGCAATTGATTCATGAAGCTTCATTTGGCCACAATACTAATATGTAATGTTAAAAATAACTAAATAACTTGAACGATCACCTAATTAAGTAATATGAATGACAAATAGGTATGGAACAGATCACTATATCACCTGCACACACAGCTCCGCTTGGAGATGGATGAATGGGAGATGTAATTCTTGGTTATTGGTACCATCCTGCAGGACACAAAATTATATATTAGATCCACCAGGGGTTCACCTATAGTATGTAAACATTCATGCACACTATTTATCATGTACACTGTTACATATAGACAATAACATACACAGTTAGCAATTCACAACCCCCACCAACAAAAGTAGCTCTTTGGAACAATGACCTCTGTTATCAGCCACCCTTGGTTAAGGTCTCTAGGCAATGCTGAATTCCCTTGGATTTTGCACTTGTTTAGTAGGAACCTAGTCGTTGTTTTAATTTGAATATCTTTTCTATTAGTTTCAGTGTTCTGTAATATACTGTACAAATGTGCTGCTGCAGTGCTAACTTGCACTTGTACCTGGTCACTGACTGGAAGCTTAGCCTAGCTGCACGTATGCCTAGTTGTAGGGTTACCATATATGGTGTGATGAAAAAGTGGACGTGTCCAGTGATCAGAATATTAATGAATTTTCACATTCACCGGCCAATCTTGTAGCGCTTCTCTCATGAATATTAATAAGATCCCCTGTAAAACGAAAATTTGCATCTGGGGAAACCCAGACGTATGGAAACCTTAGTTAGTTGTTGTTTTACAATCCACTCACAATTGACACAACAAATGTGTATGTAAGTCTTTTCCAACAAAAGTTACAAAAGGCTAAGCTAAAGTTGTCCATTGTTCACCAGAAGTCGGTTTCTGGATGGTGACTCATAAGCAACATGACATGTAGGAATGTGAATCTCGTTTAATTTAACATGTGCACTTGCAAACGCTGTGTGATGATACTGAGAGGCTGCCGTATACTGAAAATTGGCACCTTTTCCTTCACTTTGTACTCCACTGTACTCCACTGTACTCCACTGTAACCTGCAACACTGGACCACAAGGGTTGCAGCGCTAAACCTGGACAAACTGCCGATTTTTGAATACTGTCTGGACACCCGGATAGGGGCCTAAAATCAAGACGCGTCCAGGGAAACTCGTATGGTTTCTTGACAGCTGTTAAAATAAATAAATGTATTTAAACTAAAAATGCCTGTCTTAATACCTTAAAAGGAGTAAGCATTTTTAATGCGGTAAATTTTTCGCTTCACCACAAAACCAGTTGGTCAAGAGATACTCTCTCTGAGTATTGCACCAGTTTCCCGAAGACTAATATACAAGCCCTCACACACACTTTTCTGTATTTCACCTCATTTACCTTGCTGACAGAGTGGACTGCAGTCCGGGTCACACACTCCTGCCCCTGTATAACACAAAGCTGAGCAGAAAATGATGCTAGCACGTCACTTGTGATGTATACTTGAATGTGTTGCGAGGCAGGGACCACTTCTGCGTGCCATTTAGTAAGACCTAAGGGGGATGAAAGGGTAGAGAAGGACACATCAAACATAGATTTGGGGTTACAGAGTGTGGAGTGCTCTCTGGTAGTTTGTCATATCACAGAAAAAATCATTATCTCAGTTTTGAAAGCTAAAGGCATTTTCCCAAGGCAGAGGTTCTGGTGGAAAGTTAGCAGAGAACAACCACAAAACTCACCAAAAATAATGGCAGCAGCATGTCATTTATCAACAGAACAGCTAATCCCCCATGTTAACTTTAAATTCCTACATTACTGTATATGCAGAAATGCCAGCTGCACTTTTTACCAGTCCATGCAATTTCTGTATGACATAAACCAGCCCGTGGACACAAAAACCTTGGTAACCCCTACTCTAGATGTTACTGTAGGACTTGTGCGCCAGTGAAGGTGACTGGTTGAAATCAAGGTCATCAGTTCAAATCTTGTAGTTAGCAGAGTGATTTCTCAGTTGGGCCTTTGAGGAAGGCCCTAAACTCCAACTTTAATGCAAATTTCCAAAACTCATTCAGTCCGTTTCTTAAGTATAGTTGCTGTGAACTTAGTTAGTAAAGGCAAATTTACCCAAAATTCTTAGTTGGATTACATGAGATCTGAATGAGTTTTGGTTTCCAAAACTGTAGCATGACGAGGAAACCTGACTTTAGGTCATTGGCAATTTTATCTCAAAGACAACAAATAATGGACTTGTTTGCTTTCTACGCATATTCTAGTTTCCTCCCACAATAGAATAATAAGGATAATGCCTTAATCCTACAGATAACAAGTATAACAAAGCTCAATCTTCACATATCTCATGTGGCACTACTATGATAAACACATGTAAAATATACACAGGTAATACAGAAGCTTGGGGTCGGAGCCCAAGGTCAGCTTTTTATCTGGCACCACTGGAGCAGTTTTTGAGGTTAAGGGCTTTGCTGAACAGCCCAACAGTAATACAAGTCAGAAGAGATGCAGTTTAAGTGGACAAGTATCTATATGAGGTACGTGCAGATTTTGCCTTCAAATTTGTCACTTCCTATTAAACTTAAACCTGTAGTGCTGTGTGAAAGTGTCTCGACTGGTCTTTCAGTTTGTTCTCTTAAAGATGTACAACACTGAAAAAAGTCATTACCGTCAGGTTTATGGGAATGAAAGAGTTGCGGCTAGCGCCTTGTCACAAAGGAAGGCCACGTCACAGGTGAAACCTCGTATGTACGCTCTTAAATAATGAATTATGGGCTTGAAGCGTGCATTACATATCTACGAAGGGTAGGCGTGTCACATCCACCGGATCTCCAGAGCTCATTTGTGGTTGTTTTGCTACTTTTACACTCTAACTCAGCCTCGTAAGACGGAAACCAAGATTGCTGATAGTGGACACCTGTGTAAATGTGTGAGAAGCGCAGTGGGAGCGTGCCTGACATTTACGAGCCTCTCCGCAAGCTCACGACGACCACTCTCTCAAACTCACACGATCTAGTTCATATGGCTAAAAATATCTTTGCAGTAGTTGCTATTAGTGTCTTTGAAATTATGGTGTTACACTGCATTTACATACGACTAAATCATTTGATATGATTGCAGAGATCCTTTACTGTCCCCAGTCAACTAATTTGTAATACTGTTAAATTAACAGCTTCAGCATATAAAGCCTTATATTATGTTCTTCCATCCTCATAAGCTTAAGTAGTTTCCTTTACCCCTATTATTGTAGTGCACATAGTGTGACGAAACCAAGAACATAGTTTTCTTGTCATTGTTACTAAAACAAAAAAGCATGCATATATTTTAAACAAGTTAATACTTTATCTTAATGATGGCCAAATGAAGCTTCATGAATCATTTGCTGTATTTTCTCACCCCATTAAGATAATGCTCTTTAAGAAAAATGTCAGATATCTCAAAAATGTCCCAGAGCATCCAAAAGCACCACATAGTGTGATCTGAAAATGCTTCATGAAGCTTCATTTGGTCTTCACTACTTCATCTGGCAATCTTGGGCAAAGCCCACCATCACGATATAACTTTACATTTATAGTTTACCTTCCTTAAAGATGCAGTATTCACGGGAACTGCTGTTTAGAGACAGCTGCAAAGAGATAAGGGAGGGTAAACAGAGAAAGAGGGAATTTATGACCTGCTAATTAAAACCAAATTTAAGTCAAAGTCAAAGCAACTCAAATTCTCAGCTTCAGGGTTCTTACACGCGATCAACCAATTTCCATGACTTCTACAGGACTTCAAGCTAAATTTCAGAAAACGTTTTTTTTTTTTTTCAACCCATTCAGGAAAAGTGTTCGTAGTTGTTATGTGATCATCATCGCATGACACCATTACAAACATGTACTTTGTGTAGAGGAACCAGCTGTTACGATCTTGCATTCCTCCTTTGGATATGGATTTACCTTCCATTGCATAGAATTTTACATTTTTTTTACATTTTGCTTTTCTCTCTTATTCAGACACTCACTATCAAAAAACTTGCACAGTTCATTTTCCACCTGGTCTAACAATGGTGAGTTGGACAATTATTAATTTCCAGCTATCACCAATCAACTTTTCTAGCGACCACGAGATAGAAAGTCATTACTTTATTCCTTACATTTGCAATAACAAGAAACAATAATTGCTAAGTTGTAAAATTTAGTGCTAAAAGACCTCTAATTACCCTAATGTGACAAAAGCAAGCACGAAATAATGTTAATTTGATGTATACCCAATATGTTATACTATGTGTAAAGTTTAAGAATCAGACATAATAATAATAATAATAATAATAATAATGTCATAAACAAATAATGCCACAGTGGACTATGCATATAAACATATATGAAGGAAGGTCCTTTAGTGTGTGTTGCAACTGTTAGCACCTGAGTGGAATTATAAGCTAGAAGTGATTTTCTACTTATTGTGAAAGGCACCAAACGAGAACCGGGCCAGCACCGGCTCCGTATTGGTGGAGATGAGACATAGAATATGTTATGGTTTTTGGATACACCCGTGTGGCGGAATGATATGGCTGATGTGAAATGTCCGAGTGCGTTTATCAGAGTCGGAACTAACTGTTGTATAAATAAAAAATATTTCTTTTAGCATTGTCCACAAGACCACACTAAATGTATGACATTGACAACACACACACACACACACACACACACGTTTGTAATTATATCTTTGGGGAGACTCTCCATTTATTTGCATGGGGAAAACTCTTATCACAACTTGACGACCTTAACCCCTACCCAGCCCTAACCTTAACCATAAGTAACCAAACGAAATACTAGACTTTTGGCATTTTTAGTTTTTTGACTACATTCACAGATCTTTGCGGGGACCTGAAAAATGGTCCCCACAATGACAAAAAACAGGTTTTTATTACATTGTGGGGGACATTTGGTCCCCAAAATGTCATATAAACCTAATTCACACACACAGATTTTTTTATTTATAGGAGCTATTATTTCAGCTTTGCACATTCTGTAACATGTTGGGTACACTTCAAGATAACATTTTATTTCATTGTTTTGTGACACATATATAATGCATATATTGCGCTTATGTTACGTTAGGGCAATTTTGATGGAATGCATAAATAACTTTCTCTTTTAGAATAAACTTTTACAAAGTAATGATAAACGTACACAGGCTGTTACCTTTTACTTTGCTTGTTCGAATTTAGACATATTATTCAGCATATCTGACAAAACAATGAACCTCATTTTACAAATTTTGAATATCAGTGGCTATGATTTAAGCCGAAATAATATCATATGGTACTAAAAATAAAACACAAGAGACATGATACAGCAATGCATAATAATGCATCACAGATAACCCTTTGCCCTTGGATGGAAAAGTATTAGCCTAAGTATATCTTAATACTGAAAGACCTTTTTAACACTAACATTTGTACCATGTTAACGAGGTCTAAAAATGCATGTCACCACCGGTTTTTAAACACGTATGTTTATGCAAATGCTCTATAGGAAAGTGCCGTGTTGTGACGTATGCATGGGAGAAGTACCATGTCTAGAAGTGGGAAAATACAGTGTCAAGATACTGCTCGAGAGACGGGGTTATTCTGCACATTACAACATCACGTTAAAAACATTTTAAAAACGTAGTTCTCAAAAACGACTTTTCCAAAACTTTCTGGTATTATTTGTTTTCCATAACTTTTCCAGGTGTGGGAAAATGGGAGTTCTTAATTCCATGACTTTTCCAGAATTTTCATGACCGTACAAACCCTGCAGCTTCATAATGCATGCATCAAAAACTGAGATTAAATACTGTTCCTTACTAGTCTTAGCACAAAACAAGTAATAAACATAATATAAATATGTAGGACATATAGATGTAAAACATTAAGATGTAAGGCAGTAACATCTAGACACAGACATAAGACAAAAAATATAATGACACACCAGATTGAGTGGTTGAGAATGTGCAAATGGGCAATTGAATTGAATGAGCAAATGGGTGGAATGTGACAAAGAGACGGCACTGAACAGAGATACACTCACCTTCACACACATGTTGGGGTGTTTGTCCACATGAGAAATGTTATAGTTCTGAAAGAGGGAGAAAGCACCAGAGACTTTTCAAAAACTGGATTTCTTGAGTACTCTGTACCAGTGTATATTAACTCAGAGTGTGATAACACATTCAGAAGTATGTGACTAGAAAAGGAGATCAAGAATTGCAGAATCTGAGTACTGGTTTATGACAGTAGATACAGGCCATAAGTACCAACTTACCATTATCACAGGATTGTTGGTATTCTGTGAATGAAAGACAAGCAAATTCTTATCAGTGTGTATTTACATGTGGAGACCTTGCTGGGTCAAGTAACAGCAGAGAGTTGACATTTGAAGAACGCTATCGGGCAGGGAGGACAAAATTACTTGCAATGTCACAGGTAGGGGTGTATCTCAGACAGCATAGGGCATAAAATTCAGATATACCTTTGATGGGATTCCAGTCCATCACAGGGTAGACGCACACACACAGTTTGTATAACTATCATTGTGGGGACTCTCCATTCATTTCTATGTGCAAATCCATAAGTGCTGATATTATTAGTTTTTTGATTGCAGTCACAGATTCCTATAAAACTAAGGTTTATATTGTGGGGACCTGAAAAATGTCCCCACAAGCTAAAAAGTAACAGGTTTTACCACATTGTGTTGGTCCCCACAATGTAGTACGCGTAAATGCAAGCCTGTTTTGCTCCAAACAGAAAGTACCCAGATAAAACAGTGAACATGCTGTATTTTAAACTGTCCATCCTTAACTGGAAAGTCATCTGGACAGAAAATATTGTTGTGAGGGGAAGATGCAAGTCAAATACATACTTGCCTAATAATTCTGCACTCAGTGTATTGTATTCAAATATTACAGAAAATTTTATCAAAATGTATCCAACCATTAATACAAGCACATTTAAGGAGGATTAACATACCATGATTATACCTAAATTTAAGAATCAGTTTCAATAGTGAATAAATAGTATAAATAGTGAATTTATGGTCTGATTGATCTTATTCCATATATAGCTGGAGTTAGAGATACAGTAGTACCTCAGTACTCAAACTCAATAGAACTCGAATTTCTTAAAAGTCGAACCAACCAGTTCGAAAAAAAATACCTAGAACTCAAACCGTGAACGCCGACCTAAGATAACTTGTACGCGCGGGGAAATGAGTCACGCGGAAACAAAGGGTAACAAATGTTACAACATAAAAGTTTGCGATTTACAAACAAATTAACGAATACAGAGTAATAATAAAAATAAACAATGGACCACATGGCATAGTCTAGTGTTGGCGCAGTGTTGGGGCATGGCTTGGGGTAGTGTTGGGGTACATTCTTTATCGTTTTGGAAGCCATTAAGAAAAAAATGTCACACACGGCATACAGTGTTGGTGCAGTGTTTGCAAAAAATTAAGATTGCTCTTTTTTTCAGGTTAATCTTTTATTGGTAGCCATGGCTCCAAAAAAGCAGCACCAAAAGTGGTAAAGTGCAAGACTCAGACTCTGCGAACCACAGTTGAGTTAAAAAAAGAAATTATTGAAAAATTATTTTTTAACTTAACACATTGTTTGGATACATTTATTTTCTTACTTTACAAATTACTGTTTTTATAAATGTGCTTAGACCTGTTTAGTATGTGCTCTTCTTGTTTTATCCTGTTCATTTTGTGTTTAAATGCTAAAAAAAAAACATATTTAGGTGTAATTTTTTTGGGGCGGGATCCAATTAATTGGTTTTCCATTATTTCTTATGGGGAAAATTCGATCAGAACTCGAACTTTTTAGGATTCGAACCCGAATTCTGAATGGATTAAGTTCAAGTTCTGAGGTACCACTGTATATATGTTTGATAATAAACATGAATTTCCCTTCAAATACTAACCATACCTCCATCCATCCATTCATATTTCAACAATTTAACTAGTACAGGTTCACGAGAGGGTTAGACCTTATCCCACTCACTGAATAAGCAAGCAGGGTGGAGTTAGCAATGGCCAGGCAGTCGGTAGGTATTTTCTGGTTTCGCCAGCAGAGGGTAGCAGCAGGTTTGTGGGGACATAGAGATTGCCATTCCAAGAGCATATCAGCACGTACAGTCACATTACTGGTGCGCCACACATCTTCCCCTGAAGAAGTAAAGCAGAGCAACAGTTATGCCACTGCAGCAGCTAATACAGAGAATGACCAGGCAGTGCCTGCAATTGATAAATAAACTTCAAATTGATTACAGTACAGAGATGACAGTTGTAACACTACCTCTGGTAAAGTCAATATAGACACACATAAGGGTTGACTCACCATCTAATGCGAGGGTCGTAAAGGGACACAAAGTGGTACGAACGGCATCAGAGACTGCATAGTACACCTACAGCAACACAGAGCGCCATATAAAAACTACACATTTTTCCATTGCAATACAGGCACTATACATGCAACCAAAACCCTGCATACTATATTTTGCACGTTCCAGAATAAATGTGGTAGTTAGTGAAGCTACATAGATTTAAGATTATCACACAGTCATTACCTGCACACAGAGACAGGGCAGCAGGTTGGGGAAGCTCAGGTTGACGCTTGGAGACTCTTTAGTCACCTGTGACATGCACCAAGACCAGGTGTTTTAGCTGCTCTACACAATATCTTTACACTGAAAGGATTTACACTGATACAGTGTAAGGTACACTGTAAGTACAGTGGAAGGTACTTCAAGTGTATGGAAGGACGAGAACATAACATTATCAGAGATATTATGACGAAGATTCAGAGTACTGCAAAAAGACCACAGAAGTACCAGTTCGTGGACTCGAGGGTTGTGTTCGGAGCAGATTTCCTCACGCTGCCTGTAGCACAATCTCACCCGAACATTAACCTCAGTTGTCACATTCACATAGACCGTCAAAGAGTGAGTGGGTGGGTCTATGGACACGGTGAAGTTGGGTTTGGATCCACCTTTAAAACAGAGGACAGCTGTCCTCAATGTCATTCTCAGAAAGTCCTTTGTGCATGAATTCCACGATGATCAGTTGAAAACACCACTGTTAAGTTACACATGACATCATTTAAAATATATCTATATGGCGGTTGTTACATTTTGCAACTGACTGAAAAACAACACCTGTTGTTTCTTTGGAGGAAATGGGAGAGTGACCTGGTTACACAGCTTACCTGACCTCGATGGCATCTGCATAGAAAAGAAAAAAAGCCATATTCTTTTAAGCAGAAAATGTAAGGAGATGTCTCTTCCTCAGTTAAACTATAACCATTTTCTGCATGGCTTCAGTAAACATTGTGTATTATAAATAAGAAATTTATTACATGTCAAAACTGCTCTTTGATTGGATAAACAAATTAAGATTGAAGGAGCTGATGTCTTAAACTAAATCTCCTATCCCTGCTCCTTGTGGAAGACTGTACACCAGTTTTTAGTTCAGATGACTAATTTATGGATTGAATCACCCTTTGCATTTTAAATAGGCCTTTTTTCAAATAAATAACATTATCCGAGTTATCTAATGAATGTCAGTTTATTTTAAACTCATCTGTGTTAAACCAAGTTGTAGCAATACGGTTTCTAAACATCTTTTGTTCAGTCCTTTAAAATGATTATGGTTAATAAGGGCGACCACGTGTTCTCTATTTCCCGGACATGTCCTCTTTTTTGGGTCCCAGTTATAATAATAACAACACTAATAGTAATAATAATCATTATTTATATAGTACCTTACATACATAAAATGCTGCCAAAGTGCTTTACACTAAGAATAATAATACAGAAAAAAAGACAAGCAACTAAACAGGGTAAGCAATTACGGAGTAAAGGAGTGTTTTAGATGGTATATAAGAACAAAGTATTCAAATTAGAATAAATGATAGGATGATTATATAAAAAAGCCAAAAACAAATATGAAACAAGAATAAGAGATTTGTTCATAAAACAGAATTATATAGACAGAATATAGGGACACAAAAATGCCTGAAACGTCCGGGATTTCGCTTGTTTCATGTTGACATTTGATTTCGACGGTCAGCATACTTTTTTGTGTGCATATTTATGCTATTTTTTGACGCCTCTTTGCGTCCTGGCCCTGATGTCCTACTTTTTTGGCAAAGCAAATTATAGTAACCTAAGCGGTTAAATAATTTTCGATTAGTCAATGATTATTCATTGATTACTCTTTTTGAGCAAGAACAAAAGACACATTTGGTTAATATAGACAAATCATACTCAGAACATAATATTAAAGAATATTAAATAATATTGTTTTCCTAAGAGGAACCCATATGGTGCTAATCATGGTTACCAGGGCCTTTCTGCCAAGGGTTCCTGTGTGGATTTAATGATCCATGAGATAAGCCGGGATCCACAACACACATTTCCTTTGGATCTTCTTTCTGACGGATCTTACCTTGCCGGACTGCCCCATTACTGCATTTGAAGATAATGCACAAAACAGCAAGAGAATTATGCACGCGGGTCCAAAAACGCTGCTCATGTATGCCTCCGAATGGCGTCACCACAAAGAGGGATTAAGCCAACGTTTAGTTTTAAGAAATACACTTCCAAATGACGGATCAGGAGCATTTTGAGCTCAGTATATCATTCTTCTCAAAATGGATGTCGAAGACTTCCCCCTTCTTATTGTTAAGGAGTAAATAATTCTCCATGCTCCAATGTTATTGAGTGTGATTACAAATTTATTCCATTAAATATATGTATGAAGATTTATTTGTCATATTAACTGGCACAATAGAGCTTCGTAACACTAGTGCTATCTTTAAAGAGCGTTAATTCATTTCTCAGAAGACCTGCAGTAGTCCGTGGGACAAACTAGGTCGCTCAAAAAACAGTTTTTAAACTCCTCCTTTCGGAAAATAGGCTGACTCCACATCAAAGCAAACAACAGATCAAATAAGGTCGCACGTAGGCCTATATGAATCATTTACTGCAAACGAGCTTAGTTTTAGCAGTCTGATTTTTAGCTGTTTACTACGTATGAAAGTCACACGTCTTTACACTGCAGCTCACATTATGTGCTTGTACAAATGCTGACCATTGTGGTTTCCTGCACCTGCGAAATCTGAGGCATGCGATTTTAAAGGTGTGTCTAAAATCATGTAAAATACATATTCTTATCCGTTTTCTATCTGTTTGTTTATTATTTTGATGCAGCAGCCAAATAACACCACTTTTCCTGTAGCATTTTGTTAGTAATACAGTATATACATATATAAAGTGTGTACATTTCACTGGTGGTTCAGCATAGGTGGGCGACCACGTCATATAATGTACGTGAGTCAGACTCGAGTTTCAGTTTTTATGACTTGTATGAAAAAGATTCAATTTGACTTAGACTCGGATATTGTTCTAACTTTCACCTTTGTGCTTTTGACTGCTCTTGTCAGAACCTAAAAAATGTTATGCTGTGTGTGCCTGTAAATGGCAGAAGCCACAAAACACCCACAAGATGAGGAACAAGTGGTTTGTCAGCGAAAAACAGCCTTAGCTCCATTCGTAGTGCTATATATTTGCTTTGTTAGTCTATTTTGTTTATTTCCTAGATAATAGAAGAAATGTACAACTTGGATTTTTATTGTACAAATATATTTAGTAGATTATTTGTCACAATAATGCATTTTGAAACTTTGTTTAAAATGGGTTATTTATTTTATATTACAGTAAACTTGTGCTGAGGAAGGAACGTGCATTGACTGATAGATTTTCGATTGACTTCTTAGGACAAGTTTAAGACAAAGGGAAGGCCTTTGACAATACTTCACTGGTAAACGTATTAAGAGTTATTTCCTGTGTGGGAAATATGGAGATCCACGTGAACAGCAAGAAGACCAACATTTCCAAATGAGTTAATAGGGACATCAAATGATTATTTTTTTAAATTGTGATTAATCACATTGAAATGCTACACAAGTTCATTTCAATGAAAAAATGTTTGTGAAGTGTGTGTCATGGAGGCATGTAGGCCTGCATAATATATGCATATGTCATCAGAAAATACTGATGACTGAGTAGAAACCTATACCCGACTAATATAAACAGCTTGGAAACTTTCTGTCTCAGAACATTCTGACTCTCAAAATGAGGAAAACATAGAAATGTGACTAATGCCCATTCCACTTGATCAACAATGCACCTACACTTCAACATGCATTTGCTTAGTTTGGTGTAACAACCTGTAATTGAATAGTAGGTACTGCATTTTCTTCCCGCAGTTTAAAACACAAATAGTTAGATGGATTGAAATTCCCCATTATATATGTTTGTGTGTGTGTAGCAATGGAGTAATATCCCATCCACAGTATATCCATTGCCTAGGATAAGCTTTAGAATAGGTACTGGATAAGTGGTTGAAAAAGGCTGCTTCCATGACTGATCAGCAGAGGGCGACACAGGCTCTGTGCTTTGATATTTGATTTATTTACCCATCTGTTCATTTCTTATAGACCACAGTTTGAGTTTCAGCCTAAGTTCCACTATGAGTTGGGATCTTTCAGTCTTGAGGTAACAGTCTTTGTGATGCAAAGCCTGAAGACATCCTTACTTCTCCAGTAAAGTTTAGCTGGCTTTCCAAGCCTACTTTGCTCTTCTCTTGGTCACTACCGTGGTTAGTATTTTCCCCTCAGGAATTAATAAAGTTTAAGGAACAAATAGCTGTTTTTATTGATTGGTACTGACATGTCTTGCCATTTCTGGATACTGGATTGTCTAATTGGCTAGCCACGTCTTGACTAGATCCAAGCTATGCAAAATGTACAGCTGATTTTTTTGTCAGGGTCAGCGCCTGTGTGATCCTGCCCTTCGTGTCTCTTCCCCATTTGGTCAGCAGGTGTTGCTGGCCATCCTGTCCTGTCATTATTTGTCTGATAATTCTTGTGTGTTTCCCCAGTTCCCTGAACTGCCACATAGCTCAATGGGCTGAGTGTGTGGTACCAAGCCTGTATTCTGATAGTTGTGGCTTTAAGGCCAGCTTCACCCATTTTGTTTGTTTATTTGTTTATCTTTAGTTTAATATTATTTATCCCTGCGTTTAATTTGTCTCGTTTATGGTTCTCTGCCCCTGCCTTGGTTATGTTCTCTTTGTTTCTTGTTTTTTTCTCCTAGTGTAGTATTTCCCTGTGTTTCCCTAGTTTCAGGTCTTGTAAGTTCCTTAGTTCTGTCTTTTATAAGTCCTTGTTATCATTGTATTTAAGTGCTTGCCTTTGTTCATTTCCTTAGTTTGTCATTGTGTTAGTTTGTGTCAGAATCCGCATGGTCAGTTATTGTGTGTTTGGTACTCTGTTCCCTTGGCCGCTTCTGCTCCCTATCGTGCCGTACTCCCCATTTGTGTTATCCTACAGTTTCTTGTAGTTAGTTTTTGTTTTCCCCATTTATTGACCCTGTGTGGTCCTTTACTTTATGCCTTCCCCAGTGTTCAGTTCTAGTGTGAGTGTTGTGTTTTCTAATCCAGGTTTTTCATTTTAAAAAGGAAATTTGATCATTAGGAATCTTTTGAATTTCTTTCGAAATTGTTAGCACAGTTGAATCCTGTTATGCTACTTAAAGAAACAATAATACTGGCCCTTCCATTAGTTGAGTATCTGGAGTGTCAGCAGTTGTGGGTTCGATTAAAGATGCAAAATGGCCAGAAACAAAGAACATTCCTCTCCTCCCATTCCATGGGCAATTTCCAAGTGACCCCAAACTTTTCAACGGTACTGTACATTAATAGTAATAAATGAATTATAAAAATAATTTGTCTTAGTTTTACAAATTAAACTTGAGTTTTAGCAGTTTACCTTGTTAAAAGAACACTGATAAATAAAACAGATAAAAAACACAGTAACTGAGAAACTGTTTATATGTTATTTAATGACATAATGACACAGAATTATTGCTTAATGTAATTTGAACGGTCTGAAAGGAGTCTCAGGATGCTGAAGCTATGTCTGACCCACAGTTAGCTCAGAGAGTTTCACCCCCAAAACAGACTGGTAAGGCACCAGCCAGCAGTCCACTCTCGGTTTGTGGGGGTCATTATAGTTCACTGCCGTCTCCCTACAACACATAAACATCAGTCACTGACTAATCCTGCCAGCATACCCAGAAACGCATAAAAGTCAAATAACTATTTTTTCTTGACAGAGTAAGAGTATGCTTAATAGTTTAATATTGCTAAAACAAATTATACAGTGGAGACAAAAACAATCCAGTTTACCTGGATGCAGGAACCTCTTTGTCTTGGATTTTCAGTATCCCTGTTGGTATGACCTGCTTCTCTTCATACGAAACAAGGAACTGTCCTGTAGAACAAGTACATATACATGAAACCCTCGCCAAAAAACACTTACACATTTGCTGTTGCCATCAGTCATATTAAGTTTTACTGATTGCAGTTCAGGGTACAGGCGGATAAATCTGCTGATTGCATTTGTTAAGTTTAAAATTCCATGTTTGATAAGTTTAACATTCCATGTTTGATAAGTTTAACATTCCATGTTTCCCAAGATGGGCCAAACATGTGACCAAGTAGACCAGACATATGACCAGGGGGTCCAGGTCCAATCTGGACCCCCGTGCAGCTGGGCCTCGCTTTTACAATAACAATGTTTGTGAATGAGACTGAAAACATTTAAGCTTGTATGGATACAAAAAGTGTAAAATTGTAACTATTTACACCCACAGAAATAACCTTTAAGGCTATATCTAAGTATAAAGAATGCCTTACCTTACCTTATCAATATGCATTATACACGCACACATTCTTACCTATTATCCCAGTTGCTGTGCTACCTGGGGGGCGTTGTTTTACAGCTGGCCATAGGAAGCTATTTTGGCCATCCCTGTGGAGCAGGATGTCGATTCTGGTCTCCCCAACCTCCACCGTTAGCACCCCATCTTGCATGTTCAGCGACAGCCTAACCAGCAGGAGGCAGCGTCAGTCCCACCCAGCCATATGTAACACACACACATAAGCACAGGGTGAAAGACAACTACCATGTACCTATTGTTGGTGTCGCTGTTGTACAAACAGAAATTACTGAGCTAATTAAAAACATTTAAAAGCTCTACATTGACGAACCACTGTAGCTGCACAATATTTTCTTGGTTGTCACAAAGTAGTACATGTGTTCGATATCATGAACCATTAGGCACTGTCTGTATAAAGCTTGTGTGTAACCCTCCCTATTAAATGTGCTATGCTGGGTGTGTATAGATATATAATATGTCTCTCATAGTTTTATTTATTATTTTCTATAGCATTCAGCTATAGCTTTTATGTTGTCGTATTTTAGATGAAAACTTGCTCCATCATTATAGATTTGTTCTATTTTTCAAAGATTCATCCTCAGAATAAAACTTTTGCAATATTTAAAAATGGTGCTTAATATGAAACTGTTTTTTGTTTTAAGTTTATATGTATTGAAATGTCATTCATGCTAAGAGAGATGCAGTACCCGTTAGATGCATTGCTGAAGGAGAACGGTGTCCAAGAAAAGTCTTCATTCTTCTGTCCCTGGATGAGGACAATCTTTGTTGTATCCACAGTGATGCTGCCCCAGGCTTTGCAGCGAATGCTGATCTGCTGAAAGCCCTTCTTGGCTGCACTGTTCACCTGGCCCACGACCAAGAGGTCTACGCCATTGTGTGCGCGAGTGAACAAACCACAGAAGAAGACCAACAGTTACAACTGAGTAATTATGGGGACAAGACCACCAATATCAAGTCTGATTCAAGACCTAGACCTTGAAGTGAAAAGTCCCACTCAACAACAAGGCTTTGAGGGCGTCTAGGGGGAGTTGAGACAGAGAGTGGAAAAAATTCATAGATGTAACTGAAGTAATAATACTTACTTACTATCAACCTCTCACCTGCTAGTAACCAAAAGTAAAAATGCCTTATATAAGCATGGTTGTAAACACTGGCAATAGATATATTTCTTTTGATGTGTCAATGGACATTGGACGTGGAACCAGCCATTTCAGTGATCAATGTTTTGCAGAATTTTCATTCAACACTTTGTTTTTTTGTAATGAAAACTGTCTGTACTGGAGGGATACAAGGTAGCATTGCATTCTGTGACCATATTTTCAAAAATAAATAATTTTTATAATCAAATATCTATCTAATTAAAATATCTTGCGACTGTAGCCATATGGCTCTTGTGTAGAGCATTTTTATGGAGGGGTGTGGTGAATGGCATGCTTACATTTATTTTAGCGTAGATGTTTTTATCTATGCTGAATTGAGCAAGAAAGTTTAGCCTCTCCCTGAAGCAATTGAGATTAAGGATAAATTAATCAGATTTGAACCCATGAACTTCCTTATCTTGGGCACAGTGTCCCAACTCATTGAACCACACATCACCTGCCAAATGAGTGTCTCACCTCACCTGCAGTTAGTGCAATTATTAGGGATGTAAAGCAGGGTTTTCTCTAGGGAGGAAGATTCAAGGGGGTTGCGAAATATTAACAAGAGCTTAGAGAGGTAGTGAGTGATCACAAGGTAGACTGCATTCAGGCATCACCTCTTGGTTTCTTCATGTCCTAAAGAACCTCTAACCATTTGGTTTTTGGACTTTCTAATATCACAAGAATTTAGCAAATTCCATCATTCCATACTCAAAAACCCATGTCCAGAATACCTGTCTATTTATCTTCATTATTATTTATACATTTGTGCTTGTGCTACAGTCACATGGAGTTGACTCACCTGCTGTCTGATCATCTAGCAGCTTGTAATTTTGCTTCTGAGAAACTTGCACATCAAAGCAGAGCCGACTGCTGTGGCCTGCCGTGGGCTGCAGGATCCGTAGATCAACCACATCCTCCACTTTGAATACATGTGTATAATTCAAATGTAAGATGTATACAGTCAGTGACTTTAAACGTGTTTAGGTATAGACCATATTTTATTGGCAGCAACAATGATTGCTTGCCATTTAAACTGAATAAAATGTAAGTAATGTAATTGCTGTGGGAAATGATGTGGGAAATCTGCAGATGCTTGTTGATGCTTCATTTTGACTCATTCTAGTTTTTGCTTATAGGTCTTTGTATAGGATGCTACTCACCAGGCTGAGGTCCTTGAATGGTAGCTAAAAATATTAAAGAACAGGAATAAATATATAAATAAAAGGATGGAAGCTACACAAAGGAAAAATAAATGTGTGCATACTGAATGCATCATGAGTGCTTGAAATGTCTAAAAGTGAAAATTGGCTCTAATTTTGGAATTACAAACGTTTTTTTTTAAGTTTAACATGTTAAAGACCTTTCAGTATAGAAAATCTGGAATTAATAATTAGGAGGAGAATTTGACCAAAAAGAAGAGAAAACAGGGTATCATTGGTGAAAAAAATTCTACACTTAACCCTCTGGAGTCTGAGGCCTCTCAGCCACTTTTAAAGTAGTCTGACATGTCTTGACATCCCAAAGTGCTACAAATGCTTTTATTTAGCTCAAACTCAGCACCAATAATATGACAACACTTAGAATGTCATTATTATATTTTTTGTTAAAATCAACTTTAAACATACACTTTTCAAAAAACTATTTTCAGATGTGCTGAAAAATAGTAAAAAATCACATTATAAACATTTCTAGCCAAGACTTTTGAGCTCTTAAGTTTATAGACACAGGGGCTTGGCTACACACAAGTGAACGAGACATTCTGAAATTTTATGTGGTTTGATTACTAAAGTGTTAGAACTTCGGAGTGACACCTTTTTTTTTCAAAGTCAGTGGCCTACACAATGAATATTGATGAGATAGGTGTCACCACATCTGTAATAGTTTGCATACTGTCAGTGGTCCATCAGTCTGGAATGTCACTGCACTCCACACCCTTCACTTTGGAAAGGCAGT
>JAODLD010000136.1:10377354-10390639 GCA_026781065.1 Mormyrops boulengeri | reverse complement strand
CCCCCCCCCCCCCCCCCCCCCGCCCCCCCGCTTTCACATTATAATAAAATTGATATTTTTAGTCTTAGTTGGTTTTACGAATAAATTTGAATAAAATTGTGGTTTTAAATATTATATTTCAGAACTGTGTATGTGGGATGTATTGAGGATGTTAATTGTTGGATTAATTGTTGGATCCAAGGGGAGGGGTTAAAATCTATTTAAACCCTGGGGAGTGTGCTAAATAGGAGAGGTTGTTACAGTATTGATGCAGGGTCTGCCAGGATACAGGCTGTTTTATGTCATCATTTTTGTTTGATAATATTATGTATTTGTGCACTTCTTTAGGAGAATAGAATAAAAGTTTGCACCTTTTGGAACTCCGTGGCCTTCTTTGGTTTCTGAAGCCTCTGGCCCCTTAGCCATTCCTAACATCCGGAAAAAACTATTCTTCCGAAGCTAACTCAAGAAGCTCAACATCTCTCAGAGCATCTTAATGAACTTCTACTCGCCCATCATTCACAATGTCATGACATCCTCCTTCACCATTTCCAAGATCAGGGGTCTTGTTTATCAAAGCAAATCACAATTTCAAATCATAATCAATTTACAGGTCATAAATGTGTGCGTACAAATCAAAGGTATGCACAGGCAAATTGGTATGCATCATTCATGTGTGCGAAGAGCCATGTGACATGAACGTTGTTAAATCTCATGCATTCCAACTGTGACTGCATAGGCACAGCAAGACTAATTTAAATAAAGAAACAATATATAGCATATAACTTCCCCATTAAACACCTCAAACTGCTCAGTTGGTGAATATGTTGGATAAATGGAAACCGTTCAACAACATTTAGAATTTGATGATTAGTGTTGACACACCACAGCACACAACAAAGAAATGTGCCCTTTGCATTTAACCCATATATGACATTGCGACGTAACAGGGGGCAGCTAATTCAGCACCTGGGCCGCAGTGCTTGGGGGCACCTTGCTCAGGGTACCTCAGTGGTGCCTTGCCGGTAGAGGATTCAAACCAGCAATCATTCAATTACAAGTGCGCTTCCTTAACCAATTAGGCCACCACTGCCTACATATACCCATATATCCTTATTCCTGCTTGGAACATGCTTTGCACTATATGCTTATATTGTTATTTTGTAACTGTACCTGTCGGCAGCAACGGCTGAAAAGGGAGGCTCTGGAAGCCATCTTCTGAATCTTAAAAGATGTTTTCAAAATTCCCAAGAGCAATGTACAAGTCAGTGGTTCTTAAACTATTATTAAATATTTTTTTATTGCAGTAATATTTTAGGTATACTGCACCTTTTTTTTGGAGAGATTTATCGTGGCCGAACCCCCACCCCTGGCTTGGTGAAATCTATCATGGGGCGCACACACATTTCTACACATAGAATGGTATTTATCAATTTGTCCCTGTGAGTAGAAATGTGCGTCTATTTACAAACACTCCTGACTGTGATCATGAAATCCTCCTCCAACTTACATACACTGTAGCAATCTTGACAAATTGACAAATACAATGATCTAGCTGTGTTCACACAAAGTATGCACAGGCCGCTCATGCTCATGACAAGGAATCTTTCCAAAGTCATATAAGGTCCATGGCCCAAGAAATAATATATCACAGTCACTAAATACAGTCTAATACACTGCCTGGCCAAAAAAACACGCCACGCAGCCGGTGTGGACCTGATTTTAACTATTGATGACACATGAGGTGCAGTGATAATTTTCTTGCCTAAGCAACAGAGGGCAAATTTTTCAATCGAAGGCTCAGGCATCTGAGTGGCACTGAATTGAGGCACCACAATCAGTGATGCAGTATGATCTGGTACATACCAATCGTATTGGAACCAGTGCCATACTGGCACCAGGTCTTGCTACTCAACCCTAGTCCTTGCTATCAATACACGATACTGCTTTGATTTTGGTGAAATTTGCCTCAAAATTTGATAACATCCAGACATTCGCCCATACAACCTGTCTGTGAAGTTTGAAAAAGATCGGTCAGATACTGTTATATTTACTTGGTACACAAGACCAAGTGTCTTCTGCAGGCTCCCTTTCCTTGCTTTACTGCCCCACAGCACCGCTGCTTCATTTTTGTGGCAGTTTGTCTCAGAATAAAATCAGGAGTAGATCTTCATCCATAAAATAATTTTGTGCAGTAGTAACCCATGAAATATTTTTTTGACTTATCAAAGGTTAAAGGTTAAATGTCATTTGTAGAACCCTTCCCTTGGCTGCCACTTAGCATCACTTCAGTTTTGGGGCAATTTGTCTCAAAATTTGGTCATTGGCATTCCCTCAACCATAAAATGCCGGTGTAAAGTTTGAAAAAGAATTAATCAAATACTTTTTGAGTTACTATGTGGCGATGTTTCAGTTTTGATGAATCCATCCATTCTGTAACCACTTGTCCTATTCAAGTTTGTGGGGAGCCTATCCCAGCCTCCATAACAGCTATTGGCTACGGGCGCAAGGCAGGGGACCACCCAGAATGGGGTGCCAACCCATTGTAGGGCATATTCACATATCATTCACTCATGCATTCACACCCACGGGCAACTCGAAATAACCTCAGCATGTTTTTGGACTGTGGGGGGGAAATTGGAATGCTGGTAGGAAACCCCATGATGACACGGGGAGAACATGCAAACTCTACAGTACACACACGGAAGCCCGGCGAAGACCCAAACCCAGGTCTCAGAGGTGTAAGGCAACAGTACTGTCCCAATTTTGGTGTATTCTGTCTCAAAATGTGTCTGCAGTGTTTAAAAAAGATTTTTAGTTATTGTGCGAAAATGAAAGAGTCTGCAGAGGACAAGTCTCATAACCATATGTATTCTCCGTCTGGGCAATATAATAATTAAGTCTCTAGCGGTGTTTATCGCTACAAATATGTAATCGGGCACAGTAGTAAAGAACACTGGATTTAGTTCACTATAATTGTTGTGATACAGTCTTCTTTTTGAACTTTAAATTTTTTTTATTATTTCTTTTTAGGGTGAAATATGAGTCTTTCTTAGGTTTTTTTATTCAGTTTTAATGATTCCATTTCCTTGCTGTATTGAAATTGCAAGGGACTGTGACCCTAAAACCGAGGTGTGTACAGTTAATTTTGTGTGCTGTTACACCTCCAGTAAAAACTGTATATTATTACATTAAAGAGCATTTATTAAGCTATTATTTATAGTATCAAGGGTTGTTGCCTTGAACACAGAGAATGTCAGGAAAGATGTGTATCAACATTAGCGGTATTACAGCGATATTTTACCACAGGCAATCTTGCAGTTAGCCCTACTCTTGTCCAGGTGTCGCTTTCCTTTATAGAATCCAAAGTTTGCATTCTATACCAATAATCATTCTTCTCTTTTCATGCTCTGGATGTATTTATTTAGTGAACTTCTTTCATGTAAGAGGAATGACTGGTTAAGTGGATAGTGTTGCAGCACCAAACTTACCACTTTGCTCAGGCTTGCCCTCCTTGGGTTTGTGGAGTACCTGCGAGTCTTCACCCTCTGGCTTAGTAACTACCATTGAGGTCAGTGGGGTCACAAAGCTATACTTAAGAGAGAGATCGAGGGCCTGCTTTCTGAGTGCCTGCTTCTCACTCTGTCCCAGCAAAACCCTGTGGGACAGACACATAAGCAAAGGAGAAATGAGAAATGTGCATGCACATAAATATCACACAAAGAAAGGGACAAGCACTCACACAGCATACTTACACATCACACAAAGGAACAAGTACTCAAATACAGTATTAGACATCGCACAAAGGAACAAGTACTCAAATACAGTATTACACATTGCACAAAGGAAAGGACAAGGACTCAAACACAGCATACTTACACATCACCCAAAAGAAGGAAGAAGCCCTCAAACACAGTATACTTACACATCACCCAAGAGAAGGAAGAAACCCTCAAACACAGTATACTTACACATCACCCAAAATAAGGAAGAAGCCCTCAAACACAGTATACTTACACATCACCCAAAAGAAGGAAGAAGCCCTCAAACACAGTATACTTACTCCTTCTCTAGTAGTTGCTTTACTGTAAGATATGCCCAGAGCCTCTGGATGTACATCTCAAAGATGTAGATGTCCAAGAGGATCTCCTCCTTAACTGACACGTATTGGTACGTTACTTCATTGTCTTTCTGTAAGGACAACCTGCAGGTTACAACTGCACTAAAAATACACAGAACATCTACAATGAGCACTAAATGTACTTTATTGCATTGAAGTAGGGCTAATTAATTTTGTATCACATGTTAATTAATTTGTATACATATTTAGCATCATACAAGTTTGTGATTGGTAGTTGTTGTATGGAAGACTGTAGGAAAAAGTAGACATTTTGCTAAATTTCCAGAAGATTATATTCAGGATGAGTAAATACTGTATAAATAGGAGTGTTCTCACCGAACGAGCCGTGATTATTCCCGTGAGGGTTTCCAAGTCGTTGTCAAAGATTTGTCCAGAAACCACAATCTCTGTGCCATTGTAGTACTGACTGAAGTTGGACTGCGTAAGGTTGGACACACCTGTGTAGCTCAGTTGGACATCCAACAGTAGAGGTGTAGCTACTTCCTCATAAAAGCCCTTAAGAATCAAAGAAAGACAATACTCAGACATCTGTGCTCATGGACTTCTCCACGTAGTCAGGTATTCCCAAAGATCATACCTGCAACTGTAGATCGGCATCCGAGTCGGGGTAGATTCTTCGGGCCACACCACTGTTCTGCAGTGCCATCTTCTCCAGAAACTCATAATTTACATCAAAGCCAAATCCCAGGCAGTAAAGTGAGTACCTCTTGCCTATGGCTTCCTTAACATTGGCCTGAATACTGCCTAAATTGGTTACACCTATGGGGAAAAGAAACTTGTTTCTGGCTTCATACCTCTAAATTTCACAAGACTTTACATGTAACCATAAATATATCTTCCCTTACAACATTCAAGCTACACATAAACTTTGCTTCAACTAAATGGTTATGGTGTTGCATTTAGCCTAATTGTATAATCAAAATAATACACAATTCCTGGCATACCATTATGTGGCATACCTGTACCCCAGCCTTGTGTCTTGTACTGTCTAATATAGTCTCCAGATCCCGCTAGTGACCCTGACCAGGATAAGTGGTCAAAAGATGAATATTAGAAGATAGATATTCCCCAGACAGCCCCCTGACTGTGAGTTCCTTCTGACTACTGCTATATGCTGAGAGACAGTGCAGTAACACATGGAACCTTCACACTCTAATTGCATGGCAGTGAGTCAGCACTTTTGTATGTCAGCGAAGAGAATTATTATGAATGTCAGTCTCCCAGAAGCCACCTTTGATTTCTTAAGAAAACTGCATGCATTTTTCTTTGTGATAGAAAGACATGCAAAAAATGGTCTACATGAAATAATTTGATGTACCTGCAGTGGGGTCTCCGTCTGTGAGAAGAATGAGAATGGAAATGCTGTCTTTGCTTTTACGGCTCTCAGCCAGCTCGTTCAGCATCCTCACTCCGTCCAGCACTGCGTTGTTTATATCTGTGGCTGAGGAGGAAATGAAGATTTTAAATACAGTTTTTCTGAATTGCTAAGACACCAGACCACAATCTTTAAACGAGATTGTGAATTACCAAAATTCATTTATTGAATCAATCACTCATTTGACAAAATTTAAACAGCTTTCACAAAGTTAGAAATAATTTGTAGATCTCAGTCACCCTTTTTGCAAAACACTAGAAACATTCTCACTCATCATAACACATTTTTCATCATGGTGAACTTTGACGCAAAATAAAAGCACAGGCCACAAATATTAAATGCAACTGGCACACACAGTTATCATTTAAACACAATGACTGAAAACTGTTCACATGTTTCTAAACATGGAAGAAGTCCGTGAATGACTAGAACATAGAACACATGCTGGATGAGAGTGCAAGTGCCATAGATGAGGGTATGGATGGCTCACAACAAAGAATTCTTCCCCTGTTGCCAAACAAGACAGAACATTGCCTGTGATGTAGACATGCCTGAGACGTGATGATGAAGCAAAATGAATATTCTTCCTTGACTTGGGCTTGACAGTAGTACATTTTATTATAATGTGCCTTTCATTTAGATTTTTTTTACTTTTTTTTTTACAGCATCTTTCATGGAGTGCTAGATATTGCAAACATTACATATGGCTTTAGATATAATTGTATACAAACATATTTGCAGGTTGTTATTTTTTTTTAACTTATATTAAAGAGGTAGGGGTAGAGCTGGAGGAGGGCAACAAAAACAAAGAGGAGCAGCACTTTCGAATGAGATCCGAGCAACATTAGTTGACCATGTCATAAATCATGGGTTGACAATGAGAAAGGCTGGACAGAGGGTACAGCCCAACTTGAGTCATTTTACTGTTGCCTCTGTTATTCGGACATATCGTCTTGAGAATAGGTATGTAATCAACATAGCACACACTCTGTATATGTAATCCAAAAGTCATATGAAATATACTGTAAATATTACTTTTATGGCGCATGCATTCTAGGCATCTAGAATCTTGCAAAATATCCTTTAGAAAGAAAAAGGATACTGATTAATATCCACATTACTCTTGTTTAATCAAAGGATTGAAAGACGAGTCCAACATGGTGGAAGAAATCAAATGTTTAGTGAGGAACAAGAAGCAGCAATTATAAATTTGGTTTTAGCAAATAATGAAATAAGGCTAAGAGAAATTCAAAGCCACATCATAAATGATCGTACAACTTTTAGCCACATCAGGCAAGTCAGCCTGGGCACCCTAGCCCGTGTACTTCAACAACACCAAGTAAACATGAAGCAGCTTTACAGGGTACCCTGTCAGAGAAAAGCAGAAAGAATCAACGATCTGAGGCACAAGTATGTGACAGTAAGTACAAGAGTGAAGATATACAGCATTTTCATAATACTAAAATATGCCATATTGACCTTTTTTAAAAAGATAGACAGTGCTGGAAATGGATGCGGATACAATCTCGCATGAGTTTATGTTCATGGATGAGGCTGGCTTTAACCTCGCCAAAACCAGGAGAAGGGGAAGAAACATCATTGGTCACAGAGCTGTTGTGGATGTTCCTGCCTATGTGGAGGGGGGACATTACAATGTGTGCTGCCATCACAAATAATGGAGTTTTCCACCACCATGCCAATCTTGGTCCTTACAACACAGAGCTCATCATCTTGTTTCTGGACAGGTTGCGTGACATAGTGATCCAGGGAGACCGTGCGGATGATGATGGGCAGCACAGATATGTTGTAGTATGGGACAATGTAAGTTTCCATTATGCTGCCCTCGTGCAAAATTGGTTTGTGGCCAATCCACGGTTTACTGTCCTTTACCTTCCCCCATAATCCATTCCTTAACCCAATAGAAGAGTTCTTCTCGGCATGGCGATGGAAGGTCTATGACCATCAACCACATGTCTGTGAAAGCCTTCTTCAGGCAATGGAGGAGGCATGTGAGGACATTGTTGTCGGTGCTGTCCAGGGCTGGATTAGACACTCCCGGCGCTTTTTTCCTTGCTGTCTAGTAAGGGAAGACATTTTTTGTGATGTTGATGAGGTGCTGTGGCCACACCCAGCTAGAAGACATGACTGTCTCACAACTGCTTATGCTCAATATGCATGTGTGGCGGTCTGTGAAAGAGTGGCTTATTCCTCAGGATTAAATCCCCTCCCACTAATGACTGAATGCTTCCCTAGCGAATCGGTGACTGTCTAGAACTGTGAACGAATCAGGAAAAAAAAGAAGAGTGAGAAATATGGCGGCAAACTAATGGAACTGACGGAAGTTCCGGGGTGTATGGGAATTAGCTGTGTAAAAGCGATGGAAAAGAGAGCAGCTGCAGCGGGAACAGCTGAGGCACAAAGGAAATGGACAAAGATTCGCGAGCTTGAAGTTCGCGGATTCTGCTGTAGTAATGGCGGCATCTCCGGTGAATCTGTTCGGCTAACATACACAGTTGTCTTCCGTGTTCTCTTTCCTTCTTTCTGTGAGTATTCCCTGCTTCATCCACATTAGCGCCGAGCGCGTGGTTCGGACTTTTACAACGAGGTTTTTGCTAGTCTCCCTCGTAAACGGGACTCTAAAATATAAAGAGGAAAAAAAAGTTTTCACAAACGTACGAAGTATACGATGGGATGTAAGCTGTTGGTTGGACTGCGTAATACTATTGTGAGGGTTTTTTTTTGTTATTGTGAAACTTGTGTTCTGGTGTTATGACAAAAGTTTGAATTAGTTTAAAGTTGAGTTTGAATTAACATGTGGATATTCTCTATGTTAAGTTAGGAAGTTTTCCCCTAAATGCACCAGAGAAGATAAGAACATGGCCTTATGCTGCATTTGTGGTTTCAATGTTCATGGAGTAAAACCAGTTTGCAAAGTATATTACTAACTGACACAGAACTAAGGTTATCGTAAAAGGGAGGTGGGCTGAAGGCGGGAACACATTCATTCAAGCCCATGCCAGTGATACAGAAATCCAGCTCTCACCCATGTAAGTAGAGTTAACTTCATGTACTGTAAGGAGTTCAGCCTACGTCGTTACACATGCCTACATTATTTACAGGTTTTTTTCCCCTAATTTTTTTCTCCCAAGTTTTGATTTGCATTGAATGTGCTTTGCCTTTTTAGTTTGTGTTGAAGAGTGAAGTAAAAAGTTTCAGTCACATTTGTTTCTGCTCATGTCTCTCTGAATTTGTCTGCAATAATTTCTCTTTGTGGCCTTTTCAGCATACACAATTACGAGAATCCTCCAAAAGGCAAACGTGTTTTAGATTACACATGGCAGTGGGTTGTTGGTTAGATCAAAATTTCGGGATGTGAATGAAGTGTTTAGTATTTGGGTCAAAAGTTTGATTTTGATAAGTATTTATATAGTTTTGCATGCTGAGCTTCATTTTGCAGGATAGGTGAGGTGTTTTCCTCTTTGGGTGTGTGATTTTGTGAATTGTGTTTAGTGATTTGAAGTTGTTAAAATTGTGCTTAAGTAATTGAGGAAAAACTGTAACACCCTGCCACACCAAAAAAGGGTGTGACAAAATCTTGTGCTGGTGCAACCAAATGAGAAAGATGGTAGCACCAGTGCTACCACTGGAAAAGTTAACCTGGAGTCCTCAGTAAGAACTTGTAACAGATACACTAATTTACTGTACATACCAGAGGTATTCAAACTGTGGGGTGTGAAGAAATTGGAGAGGGGGCACAGGTAAAGAAAGAAAAAATAGAACTGTGTTGGCCGGTTTGAGCTTGTGGCAAATCTATTTCAAACCTGCAACCTTCAGCAATATTAAAAATAATTTGAACACATTATACGCTTGTACACTCATGATGGCTAAAATGACACTTAATGAAACTGTATTGCTGTATTTTGTTCCCCACTAAATGTTGATCTCTGTTCAAAAAGGGCTCAGATCATACCCCATAGCAAATCATGAGCACCATCTAGTGGGGTCAACAGGAAATGGTTCATGAGGCTTCGTTATGACCATCACTACTGTAAACATTATATGACAAATTACAATAATTATTTTTCAATATGAGATGATCACGCACCATACAAGATGGATGTCAAACAAAAAACTGAACAAAAAATTGTTATAATTTACAGTATATACATGAAATTGGCTGCAATCAACAGGAACAGCATTTACGAAGTATTTACAAGTATTGTTAACCCTTGACTCTTTCACTTAAAGTAGCGTTTCCCAACCTATTTCATTTGACGGTCCACTTTCACTGTTCAAAAAGTAGTTCCTGCCCACAATAAATGTAACCATGCAAACACTAACATTAAAGTTTCATTACAGTTATTAGCAACACGTACATGAATGTCAATGAGTAAACATGAAATCTGAATACAAATATCAACTGTCTGCATATTTACAATGTGGTGGCTGAAGCATTGTTTTGTTTTTTCATAAACATGCTCATTCACCTAATGAGAGGGCTGGTGTTGTAATCCAATACTGACTGCTGTACGGTATTTAGGCCTACTCCTTTCTCCTTTAATATAGCTGTTTCCTCTTTGTTTCATCTGTTTTTTTTTGTTTAAGTGATCCTGTTGAAAGTCATTGATCCATTTTCAGTTAGTTTTAGCTTGCTATGAAGCCTCTTATTAACTTAAATACGAAAGGTATGCAGCAACATTTGGCGGCCAATCTTCAACACCCTCACGGCACATTAGGGGGCCATGGCACACAGGGTGGAAAACGCTGACGCTGAATGTACCAATTTCTTGCCCACATAACAAGAAGGAATATTGGCAGACAATATTACTTGATTGTTGAACGTTTTGAATGGTTTGAAGCAGCGCACACACACAAATTAGAAATTGACATTACTATTTCTGAGGTTTGTTACATAATCACTGCTGCAAATTCTGCCACTTGCTCCCCCTTCCTACACCTATAACTAAGAAATGTCTCCTGGTGCTCGGTCCCTTCCTCGCCACCCTTTAATCTACTGTATCCCTAGCCCATGGTCATGTTCCTACTGCCTTAAAAGTAGCAGCTGTCACCCCTACCCTTAAAAGCCTGATCTTGACCTAACTAACCTTGCTAACTACCGCCCAATGTCTAATTTGCCTTTCTTTTCAAAAACATTGGAAAGTATAGTCTACACCAAGTTTCTTACCTATCTTCAAAATAATAGCCTCCATGAACCACTTCAGTCTGGTTTTCACCAGTCCCACAGTACAGAAACTGCTTTAATTAAAGCCTTAAATGACCTATTTGTTGCTAAAGACACTGGTGCCAAAAGGCATCTGGGGCAGCCTGTGTGCTTATAATCAGAAGGTTGTCGGTTCAAACCCAGCCTCAGCATATTTGCTGGTCCTTGACCAAGGCCCTTAACCCCTGGATGCTGCTACAGGTGGCAGCCCTTAACAGACAACTTACTCTACAAAGAGCAAGTTGAAGGAGGCGTAAAAAGAGAATTTCCCCGCGGGGATCAATAAAGTATCTTATTATTATTACTTCTGCATGATTTAAGTGAGGCCTTTGACACTGTCTCCCACTCTATTTTAATACAAAGACTCCACAACCTAGGAGTTTGTGGGCCAGTGCTTCACAGGTTCATTTCATATCTCACTGACAAATAAGTACATTCCTCAAAAACACATTTCATTACCCGATCAGGTCATAAATCAGCCACAACAGTTATCACATGTGGCATCCCCCAGGGCTCCGTGCTGGAGCCACTAGTCTTCCTCATTCATCCCATAGATCAGACCATTTGCTAATTTAATCTAAATTTCCATCTCTATGCTGACAACACCCAGATCTACTTCAGTTCCAGCTCCCTAAACAACCTGCCACTTGCATACATTGAAACATTTATTTCTGAAATCAAACAATGGTTGAGCCAAAATTTTCTAAAACTTAACAGTAATACGACAGAAATAATTGTCTTTGGGACAAAATCCACACTCAACAAAATCAGGTTGATTACCCTCCAATTGGACCACACCACCATCTCCCCCCTCCTCTGGTTAGTAACCTTGGTGTTACCTTAAACCCAACCCTCTCATTTGACGCACACATACGTTCCACAGTAAAAACAGCTTACTTCCATCTTCACAACATCGCCTGGGTTAGGGCCTTCCTATCCAACTCTGCTGCTGAGTGGCTTATTTATGCCTTTATCCCTAGCCGTCTAGATTACGGCAACTCATTATTCACTGGTATTACTGGTAAATCAATCCATAAATTCCAAATACTTCAGAGCTCTGCCGCCCGCCTCCTCACCCACACTCATTCCTACCAGCACATCACTCCCATACATCAGAGCCTTCAATGTCTCCCCATAAAAGAATGTATCCACTTTAAAATACTTCTCCTGACATTCAAAGCTCTTACTGTAACAACCAAGCCTCATCTTATCTTTCTGAACTGCTTCTCCTCCACGAGCCTCCCCACACTCTTAGATCCTCCTCTTCTGGCTCTCTCCTCACCCCCCATCCAAACTCCATAGCCATGGTGACCGCGTACTTTTCCCATTTAGCTCCCCGACTTTGGAATTCCCTCCCCAGTGACATTCATCTATTGGTCTCTGTCCCAGATTTCAAACTCAAGTTAAAAATCTTTTTGTCTGCTCAAGCCTATGACATTCCTTATTCATAATGTGCTTTGTTGTTAACTTTATTCTATGAAAGTGTCTTTGCGATCCTGAAAAGAGCTGTATACGTAAAATGTATCTAATACAAACTATAAGGTCAAATACTCCATAAATTATTTCAGTGGTAGGATATGTGGACCTTTGACTAGATCTATGATTCTTACCTCCCCGATCAACGATCTTTCTCACAAATGCCCGTGCAGCCTCCAGGTTTCCAGGTGTGGCCGGGACCAGGTGGGGTTTCCATTTATAGATGGTATCATCAAAGCTGATAAGGCCAAAGTAGTCTTCCTCTGAGATATCTCCAAGGATCTTTAGCAGGGCCTCACGAGTCTGAAGGAGCAGATTATATGACAAATCAAGAGAATTCTAGTCCAAGCAATATACCAAAAATGAAACCAATTAAAAGGTACCTGTACCTGTTTAATTTTTATGCCGTGCATGGAGCCACTCTGGTCGATGATAAACACCACGTTTTTAGGCATGCGGGGGAGATCCGTTGGGGCAAAGTAATGCACAAAATATCCATTGAGCACCTAAGATAATATCAGCCAGTAGGGGTGGGGTAAGGAGTACACAGAAGAACACTTTAAGAGAGAAAATCCAGGAGAAACATTTTTTTGTTTATCATTCTGTATCACTATTTATGTGTTTACTTTAGTTAGTCTCTTCTTCTTATATATAACGCACCCTATAACTGAATAACCGCCTCTATTTATTCCTGTGCTGCCTAATGACTCATCCCACCATCAAATGCTCTGGTTTTCACCACATATATAAGTCTTCCCTACAAATCCCATAATATCCACTGGGATATACCAATATCATCGTTGGATACTTAGAGTCCAGCCGTGCCGATATTATAGCCTACACTAGAATGAGGTACTGTGACCTTGGCTGCTTTGTGGAGAGCCTAGGGAAATCTATGAATTTCTTGATTTAAGAGACACAGATAAGCTGCCTAGCTGCATTCTCTGTGCACATTTTCAGACAAAAAAACAATACAGTAGTGGTTTCCAAAGACTTTTGCAACTAACCGACTTAAAAACATAAGAAATTTACAAACGAGAGGAGGCCATTCGGCCCTTCAAGCTTGTTTGGGGAGAACCTAACTAATAGCTCA
>JAODLD010000136.1:10335337-10360762 GCA_026781065.1 Mormyrops boulengeri | reverse complement strand
CCACTATGAATGCAGGCCCACTGTGACATTGTGCCTCTAATAACTACTTGCTGCTTCCTGTCTGTTAACCAGTTTTCGATTCAAGCTGCTACAGTTTCTAAAATTCCTGCAGCTTTGAGCTTAAGCAAGAGCCGTTTGTGGGGGACAACATAAAAGGCCTTCTGGAAATCTAAGTAGATCACATCGTAGGCCTTTTTGTGATCAATTTCTCTTGTAGTTTGCTAACATTTGTTTGTTCATTTGTTAAGTATATAATTTTTAAAGTCTAAGAGACGGATAAACTGCTAAGTAATTACTTTTGTTTATTTGGTGTTTTTATCTATCCAATAAGAACTCTGTGTCCTGTTGAGGATCTTACCCTCTGAATGTCCCTCTTGATAACAGCAGAAGAAACAGAGGCCAATAAAAAGCTGAGAACAACCAGTGGCCCCATATCCAAGCAGAACTGGAGAGCAGATGGAGATGGCCCCTTTTTAAAGGCAGGAGAGCAGGAACCCATTGGCATTGTGACACTCAAAAGTACACAGGAGCCAGTTAATCATTGTACTTTTATTGAACGTATCAAAGTCCTCACATTCCCTTTTCCCAGTTGACCAGTTCCCTTACTGGAAGTTTTGTTTTGCAGTGTGGTAAAGGGCATCGTCTTGCATAAAAATGGCTGACTGATTGGGTGATGTTCGCTGGGAAGGAGCCACATGTTGAAGGAGGTTCTGAGACATTTTAGCATTCACCTTGCCATGTAGCCTGCACAAGAGGCCTGACTCCTGCTGCAAAGAACATTCCCCACAACATAACATGTACCCCTCCAGACTTTACTGACTTCTTTACACATCATTCCCCAATTCAACACCAGAAATAAGGTTTCCCATCTGAACCAACTAAATTTAACTTTGGACCAGCTGTCCCTTGTTCACACAACATGCTCCACAACAAGGGGCTAGTCAAACCTTTTTATTCATTTTGGTGATATGTGGCTTGGCCACTGCAATGGTGGTTCTCAATTCATGTTGTCCCAGATGATTAAATCCTGTGAAAGCAAATTCTTGTCTTATCCAAAACTGATTTGGCAAGTAATTCCAGCTGCTGTTTTGAACTGATCCACCAAGAGTCTCTGTAAAATCCTGTTCTCTCACGCATTTGTCTTATCCCACTCTGAAGGACTTACAAAGTTCAGCCTCTAAAAGCGGAATGAAGATGCAACTGGGAGCACCGAATGAAACCTCTTGTACTGAAGTGCTAGTGCGGTGGAGCCGTCATTTTGTGTGTAGGTGCTGACAAGAGGAAGCGATCCCTTAAACGCGTCTATGTCACATATGCATTAGCATAGAACTGTTATTAGGCTGCTGGAACTACCTGTGCAATTACATGAAAATAATCAACACCCACGTCACATTTCTGGACCAATAAGAAAACAATATGTACCAAAGTCATGGTATAATAAAGTGTATGGGGTTGAATACTTGTGCAAGCAACCTTATTCAGTTTTTGATTTTCTTTAAAGTGTTTGCTGGCAATTTATTTTGACTACTTTTTCAATACAAATGGGAACAAGAAGAAAATATTTCTGGAGAATTCCACGGAAGTAAGAAAAATTACATGGGACAGAAAAAGGATCAAAGTTTCGTCAAGATTTTACAGAAAAAAACTACTACAGATTAGAGATCATTGCATATTCCAAAACCAAAAAGGGGTATCTGACAGTACCACACAAAGTGCAAATAATAATAAAATGTCTTTGTTATCACATATCAATAACATAAAGATCATTCAATAAAAAGTAAATCCTTACATTGGAAAGGAAATAACTAATATACAGGCAGATTCAGGAAAGGCAAGCGAACAAAAGATATCATTGCCGATTCATGAAGGTCAAATGAAAAAAAAAAAAGCAAGAAATAATAAAAGAGGGTCAACATCTCTAGTATTGATTCCAGGAAAGCCTTTTATTTCGTTGGAAAATTGGAATATTCTCTGGAAAATTGATGTGCTAGAACATCTTAAGGACCCTAATAATGTCCTTCTGAAAAATATCTACACTATAGAAGAAGCCACAAACAGGATGGAAAATGGAGAAAACTGACTAGTACCACATCGGTAAATGTGTTAGACAAGGATGTTAATCCATCACAGGACACACACTATAGGAAATTTAGAAACACCAATTAGCTACGATGTATGTGTCAGGATTGGTCCCGGTCTTGTCTCATTCTGTCCATCATTTCCCTGTTTGGCCAGGAGGTGTCACAGGTCATCACGTTCAGGACCCTGTATTTTCCTTGATTTGCCCCCATTTATTATGGTTATAGTTTCCCTATGCCACAACATAGGGCCGCTGCATGGGTAAATGGGCTGAACATGTGGCTGTAAATCATTCATCCTCAAGTGACATGAGTTTGAGACTGGCCTATTTGAATGTTTTTGACTTTTGAGCCCTCAAGTTCTATTTTCTTAAATTCCATGTTAGTCAAGTTCTATGTGTTTTGTACACCAGTTGGTACACAAGTCAGGTACAGTTGAAGAGCAGATTCGAAAATATTCCACTTCTTTGCTTTAATAAAGTCCTGGGTTACTTTTGCTGTGTGTTTTGGGTTATTGCCCATCTGTATTATGAAATGCTGCCAAATCAATTTGGCTGGATTTGAGCAGACATGATGTCTCTGAACACCTCAGCATTCTTTCGGCTGCTTCCATCCTGTGTCACATCATCAAGAAACACTAAAGACCCAGTGCCACTGGCAGCCATGCACGCCCAAGCCATCACACTGCCTCCACCATGTTTTACAGATGATGCGGTGTTCTTTGGATCATAAGCTGTTCCAGTCCTTCTCCATACTTTTTTCTTTCCATCATTCTTGCCTCATGACTAGTGGGTCACACCTGATACAGGTTGATCTTGGTTATGAGTGGCTTGCATCTTGCAGTGAACCCTCTGTATTTGCTTTCATGCAGTCTTCTCTTTATTGTAGACTTGGATATTGATACGCCTACCTCCTGGAGATTGTTGGTTGGCTGTTACGAAGGGGTTTCTCTTCACCATGGAAATGATTCTGCGATCATCCACCACTGTTGTCATCTGTAGACGTCCAGGCCTTTTTGCGTTGCTGAGTTCACCAGTGCTTGCTTGCTTGCTTTCTTTCTTTCTTTCTTTCTTTCTTTCTTTCTACCAAACTAGGGATTTTGCCACTCCTACTGTTGTGGCAATTTCTCAAATTGTTTTTTTCTGTTTTTGCAGCCTACAGAGGGCCTGTTTCACCTGCATACTGAATTCCTTTGACCGCATGTTGTATGTTCACACCTCAATCTTCCAAATGCAAACAAGACACGTCAAATCAACTCCAGGCCTTTCATCGGCTTAATTGATAATGAAAGAACGAAGGAATTGCCCACACCTGTCCATGAAATAGCTTTTAAGTGAATTGTCCAATTACTTTTGGCCCCTTTAAAAAGAGGGTGGCACATGTTAACGAGCTGAAACTCCTAAACCCTTCATCCAATTTGAATGTGAAATCTGAGAGCCTGCACTCTATGTCCATGCCCATTGTATAAATTCAATTGCAATATATTTCAGTAAACAGGTAAAATAGTAAAACTTGTGTCAGTGACCAAATATTTATGGTCCTGACTGTATGTGTCTGCCAGTGCCCTTTTCCTGTCGGCTATGGTATGTTATCCAAAAGTGTCTGACTGATTGTTGGATGTCTTCTTTTATAAACTCTGTTCTAAGTCTGTGAGATTTCTTTGTGCCTCCTTATGTTTAGCTCAGGTCTTAGGTAGTTCTAGTGTTGCCTTCCTGCCTTGGTTTATGCTCCTCATCATCTCTTTAGTTTTGAGTGTTTGGAGTTTTGTTGTGTAATAAAGGCCCTTTGTACAATTGACCTTGGACACAGATGGTTACATTCGGTGCATGTATTCAACAGTGACATTCCACCAGACCAGGAGAAGGCAGATGTATTGCAACAAAGACAAACACAAGCAGTGTAGTGAAATGGGTAAAGTGCTCATTTTTTTAAGATAAGATAAGAAAAACTTTATTTATCCAGAGGGAAATTCTTTTGTCTTAACATGCTCAGTGCAACAAGAGAAATAAAGATAAGATAGTAAAGAGCTTAAAAAAGAACAGTAGTAATTGTGCAAAGCAGAATAACAAAATAGATCTAACAAATTAACAAATGATTGTAACAGATAATTAGTGCAAGTGGTTATGAAAAGTGACTTAGTGTTTGTGCAATAAAATGAGATAGCAGCTTGTGATGTTGTTTATGTAGAGTTTTAATGCTAGACATCTGCAGTCTAAAGAAATCCTGGCATCAAAGTTAGCTGGGACTCCGCCCTATGCTTGGCAAATTGTATCGGCAAGGTTTAAAAATGCCGGAAATTTGTACAAAAATATCTGGGCTACATGTGCACCGCAGGCAGCCATAAACCCCTAATGACAAAATGTATGTCAGCTCACTCTATGCTAATTAACTAATAAAGTGCAAGTTAAGCATGAATTAGTCTTATGAAGATCTTGCATCCGAGTGGTGAGCCAGAGGAACTGAAATAGACATCATAATCACCGGTAATTACACAACAGCTGGGAGGTATGTGGCCAATAATAGGAATCCTGGGATCCTGAGACATGGGCTGAGGAGGTGTGCCTGATTTGGTGGAGTCCTGGCACAGGGGGTTCCCTGGGGGGCTTGGGTGGAATTTGAACCCCCAACCCCACTAGTCATGAAGCAAAAGTCCTACCCAACAAGCAACCATGCATTTAAGAAGACTATTTCAGTAAAATAAATACATTTAGTCCCACACTATTAAAGGCAGCAAAACATTCGGAAATTGAATAGGTTTATTTGTCTCATTAAACAGGTTCCATGTTTGTGACCAAAAGCAAGGATTATACAGCAGGTAGAAGCAATCCTACAAAGTGCAAGCCTCTGTGACGGTTCTTGTATTTGGTCACAGTGCAGAAATATGCAAGAGAAACAGGAGTAATACTTCAGTAGAGAGCAGAATCTGCGCAATATTTTTATAAAAGTTTAATTCTACTCAAAGGCATGGCATAGACATTTGGTGAATGAATTAAAAAAAAACATTTATTGATGACACTGCTATGTTTATAGAGGTTCTGAAAAAAACTTAGTGGACTGTTCTTAATTGAGACTTAGTTGAGTAGGGTTCCTAAAATATGTGCAAATCATATCCATAACAAAGTAAAATGTTATTTTCAAATGTTTTTCATATTGTACAATTTTGCCTTAACTTGCAAAAAAATAAAATTATTATTAAAAAAACATAGTAATATATAAATTTAGTGCAGTTTTCCATGGTTTTTTTTTCTTTTTTCTGTTTGTTCATGTAGACCCAGAAAGTCAAATAGAATAAAACATGCAGGGTTCTCCACTGTATCAAGATCTTTTTTTCTGAAATTTGCCAAAATCAAGGTACAAAAACTCAGTAAATAAACTGTGCAGTTAGGAGGATAAAGTGATCATATATCCTGTCACAGAGTGAATAGGGGATACTAGAATAGCTCAAGACTGATATGGCAGGCACCATACCTGCTCTAACCCTAAAGTATGCTACACACCCACACACTACACATGCTTTACGCCTATAATACTCATACATTACACTTGCCTTAAATCTACAATGCTTCATTGTATGAGCGGTTCTTCCATTACAGCACTGTACTGTTGTATATTTATTTTGTTGTGGCAATTGGGTTACTCTCGTCCACAACCTTTGGCTATAATGCAAGATCAGCAGCTGTGAGTGATACTTTCTCTCTCACACAGTCCACATAAACACCCAAAATATGCCAGAGCCATCAAATAAATGATAGTGGCACTCAGTTACTTGACATTTTACATATCCATCTCAACAGCTGCTTATCCAAACAGGGTCTCATGAAGCATACTAAATTCAACACCAATCCACTGCAGGGCAACTGCACAACAAGGAATTCTCTAGACACCAGTTCAGCTGAACGGCAGGTCATTGGACGATAGATGAAAACCACAGTATCTGGAAGAAACCGGCATACACACCATGCAATCCCCACACACCAAGAGACGAGTGGAGAATCAAATCTGCAATTCTGGGACTATCACAATGCTACCTGCTGAACCCTCATGCTCTCCCCCAAAAAATTACAGTAATTCTTATATTTCACTCATAAAATTATTGCATAACTTATTACGATATTACTTATTGGACAAAACAGAGCGGTCTAGTAAATGCACGTATGACAGAATTTACAGAATGGGGCCCATTCTACAAACTGCCACTGAGTTTAATCTGCATCAATGTCATCCCAAGAGAAGGTATCTCCAAATAGTTATTAAACAGTATGTGTGTCACTAGAAATAAGCCTAAAATCTTCTACAGACAGCTTCTCCTTACATAAGCACCCATTTTTATGGTTCCAATTTGTGACACAAAGCAGATTTAGACTGATGAGAAGAATATGTACACAGGAAGAGTTAAACCTTACAAACAGCATGCTCCTTTGCTGAATTATTTGAAAAGCATCGTTGAAGGCACTTATACTCTTTGTCACCTCAAGTACAAGTTTAAGTTTTTTAATGAATACTACTTCTGTAAGAGTTATCAGTAGCTCACAGTCTCCTAAATGAATGATAATAGTAAATATCTATGAAAAAAGAAAAAATCACAGTGACTGTTTGAAGTTTACATTGAGTAAAGGGACCAGCAGCTTAATGGCCATGTGGACAAACCTCATCTAAATGCAAACCTTCTGCTGTAACTACTGGCTGTCTCCTACCACACTCAGACAGAGGATGCGATAATTCACTTTCCATCTCTGATTATGTTTATTTGAAGCAATTTATCTGTCCCACTTCATACCTTGTATAACTGACTCAATAAAGGAAAAGATACCTAAAACATTTGGCCCTTGACAACATGGACTATTCATTCCCAAGTCTAAACACACACAACGCTTCTTTCTCCAGCACTTTCAAGGAAATATGTGAATGAGGTAGTCCTATGGTCAAATGATCAGCCACAATGGACAAGACAAAAGCGAGGACAGGTAGTCCTAGCATTTGCTGCACTCCAACACCACAAATAATGAAAAGATGAACCTAGAATAAGACATACAGGACTTTGGAAACCAGCTGGTCCTTGCATTAGCCATGGGAGAAGGTGAAAGAAGATGAAGATAGCCATCGCTAGTAACAGAGTGAACCAGGGCTAAGAAAAAATAGTACTGTCACTCAGCCATACTGGAACAGAGAAAAGTGCTATGACTACACCTATTACTAGTGTTGTGAAAACTAGGCCAAAGAGGAACTGAATCAGCTGACATAAGCATTAGCTACATTTGGCGAAGGAAGAGTAGGCTATAACTAACAAGTCTTAGCATTAGCCACACTTGGCGAAAGACTAGAACTAGCAGTCTCCATAATAATTATATGTGATATAATAATAATAATAATAATAATAATAATAATAATAATAATAATAAACTAATAATACGTAATTAGCTATCATTTATAAAACAAGAATGGGAAGTGCAGTGGCTCAGAATAGTAGGGCTAGTTAATTATAGCAACACGTCAAAGTAGGACTAGCTGGTATTTGCACTGGTGCTGAATGTCTCTACTCGGTTGGGCAAAGGCAGCGGAAAGGCCTGGGACTTGGAACTGGCCATGGAAGGAAAGGCCAGGGCACTAGTCGCTCCTGGCATTTTAACAGGAACTATCCCAGGCCATGCTGTTTCTTCTCCGAAAGGACCGGTTGGAGGTATGGCATAACCGGACCCCATGGATGCAAGTGTAGCAGGCATAGGGTGGGAGAAGGGTGGCTGAACAACCCCTACACCGGGAACCCTGCCAAAGTCCTCCTAGAGAGTGAACAAAAAGGAAGAATTAAACTGCTTTTTCTTTTGCACACTCTACTTGCGGTCACAGTATTGTGAACAAGAAGGTTTTGAAGATAATATGATTTCCAGTGTTTGGTTGTACCCAGATTATGTTCCCCTGTGTGCCTTATGCCCAGTTCCCTTCTGCTGGAGCTTCTTTCCCGTTTACTTCTGACCTGACAGCCAGCTGTTACCCTCCCGAGCGTCACCCATTCACTGACACACGCTGCCGTGTCGCATTGCATTCCGCCCCTCTGAGCGGTCTGCTCAGTGTCCTTAAAAACTATGGTGCCTACAAGGACCAAATTATCATGCTTATAAATAAGTCAAAATACTAAAATTGATTTCAATAGAAAGGCCGCATTTTTAAAGGGGTCTCTTTAAAAAAGCCGAGTGATTTCTAATGGCAGAAGTCAACAGGATGGTAAATGTAAGCACTCATATAGCCGTTGTCTCTGCTCTTGACTGGGTAACGTGTTTGTGAGCCCACTCAAGCTACCATTCATTCAGATCTTAATTTTAGCCCCCAGCCATAAGCTTACCTCACTGGTGTCAGAGGGTGAAGCTCTGCTCTCCCCCTTGTGCCTCTGGTGCTGCGGACTACTTAGACCAAGAAGGGGCTTGGCCTGTCTCGCTGCCAGAGTCTCCCGCACCCAGTCGTCCACCAGCCTGTGCAGCTCCTCTGTAAAGGTGCCTTTCTTGTTGTTGCTGTTATTAGTTTGGGCCAGAGGCAGCCCTGGCTGGCATGGAGGAGGGGTTGAATCTGGGGGCTGCTTTACTATCGCTGGGGCTGCCCCGCCACTCTGTGATGACTCTGGCAAACAGAAGGCCCTGACGTCACTCCCATTCCCGGAAATTGCAGCGCATTCCCACACTGCCCCCGAGGCATCAAAGGAGATGTAATCATAGCACAAATTCTCCCAAAAAGCCTTTAAATTAGAAGATGGAAGCTACCTAAACAGACACGGCTGACATATAGCGGGGGCTTATACATTTGAAAATGAATGAATTGGAGTAAAACATAAATTTGAATTCCAAATGCACGTAGCTTAGCCTCCTTACACAAGCACAGACTAGTAAGAGTTTTAAGAGATAGTTACTATTACTGCGGTCTTTGCCTACACACAGTCTTTTCAAGGTGGACCCTAGGAGACAAACAAGGTTAAGTCAGGTTGTTGGAACAATGCTTCTAAAAAAATACCAACAGAGATTAAAAGATGCTCTCAACACTGCACTGTACTCGGGGAACCATGCGCAGCAGGCAGGTGATAGGTACTAAAACAAAAGCTTAATCATGCCTTTTTAAAAGACATATGTTGGTAACCAACACTGATGTGGTAAGCAGAGCAGGCATCTTAGAGCTAGGGGTACATCTGAGGCTTTGATTAGTAGGTGCAGCAGTTAAATATTTACAGGTAGGATGTTCGGAGGCTGGCAGGATAACATGAGTATAGGCATGAAACAGAAACCACACTGACCAAGACGGCACATGCAAGGGCGTGAGAGCACATCCAACTATGTGTGTATGTACAACTGACCCTGCAGCTAAAATGGCACCATTACTTACTATTGCTATATGACAGCAACATGGGTCCCGAACACTATCTGCTACTGTGCCCACAACTAAACCTATTGCTATGACTAGGTGTGTATGTGCCTGTATCTATAGGATTTGTGACTCGACTGTCATCTGCTCTAGTGTCTTTGGTTCCATCTACAGTTATGTTTGAGACTGCTGCTACCACAGGGTGCCAAGAAGGTAAGTTAAGTAAACTGGCACACCGCACCACCTAGCTCTAAGATGGAACATGGGTGTTGCGCACGGTAGACTTGTACAAGGCATTGCTCTTTAGGGAAAAGTTTGGTTTCCCGACCACTTTCCGCTTTTTAGCGTGTGGAGGACCAGGAGATCTGGGCTTCCTTGCACATGCCTCATTTGAGCCCGTGGCACCTAGAGAGCATCCGCCAAGGCCGCCACAGCACAGGAGGGAAGCCCTACAGAGCTGCTCGGGGCGGTTGGTCGGCCAAAGGGAGGGTGAGAGGCAGAGGACGTGCTGACGTGGAGGAACATGCAGAGGGATACAAACAGATGGACAAGGACACGGGCCCACTGAGGAATCGAGCTCGTGGTTTGCTGCCAGACTTGGAGCTGGATCTCTCTGGTGTGTGAGGCTGCGTCGTCCAGCCTGTGGAGGAAGACAAAGAAGCAGTCAAAGGAGCCCCCAAGTGTCTTCATGTAGATGTGACTTTCACCTTACTGTATGTCTCATGTGGTTCCTGGGAACGGCTCTAGGCTGATAGCGACCCTCAACTACAGAAACCTTTTATTAAATTAGGAGTTTCTGACCATTCCTAAAGCAGGGACCCCCAAATGAAAACAGACCAGAACTAGGGGTACCCGAATGCATTATCAACTTGCTAGCATTTTACGAAACATTAGCATGTCGGAATATGGATGGATGCAAGCAAATTAATAAAAGGGAAAAATCTTTTTCTATTTCGATGTATTCCAATATATATATATATATATATATATAGATGCTACAGTACCAATAAGCATTTGTGGGCTGTCGCATTTGTGTGTCCGAGAGCCGGTTACCATGGTTACCATGGGCCGCCTGACCGTGTGCCATCCTCCCTGCTTTCTGCAAGCCTGAACAGTAGATGTTGTCTGTGGAGAGAGAGGCCCTGAGAGAGCAGGGCTGCTGAGTCTGGACCGGCACTGAGGTTGAGGTGGGCAGCAGGCCAGCATTGGACCGGAAAGTGCCATCGGCGGGTCCCGAAGCCGTCAGCGAGGTCGTGATGGGTTCACCTTTCAGGCACAGGGGATGTCGGAGTAGCCATCACTATGATGCTCAGAGCATTTTAAAAGTATAAACAGCAACAGAAAGAAGCCAAAGATTTGAAGTGTTTCAGTTACAAGGAAAAGTAACTTTCATTATTTTAAAATCCCGCATAGCAAAAAAAAAAAAGAAAAATTTTAAATATGGGAAAATGAAATGGAGTTTCAAGGTGGGTATAAGAAGTAGAATAATTCCAGCTCCCTAAATCCTCTGGAAGAAAAATAAATAAATCCAGCAACTTTGGTTTAGTTTTTGTTTTAGTTCTTGCTGCATGGGGCACACTTGGTATAACATGTCCGCTAACGTTCACTGACTCTGCTTCGGATGTCTCTCAATAAATATTATTAAGGCTATTAAGGGAGATGTGTATGGTGGGACACTACTCGATAGCACATAAGTCAATGACTGTATAAGGATCATTGTTTTTTTCATCTACAAGTTAATATTTGACAGATTCTGTTTGTTTTCTCTACAACGAGCAACACGCTGTGCTGTCCCCTCCTGGTAATATGCTCTGACTCACTGGTTTTACTGGTCACGCCTTTCAGCTGCTGAACCAGTGGATTGAGGAGTTTCCCAGCTCTGAGCCTGTGTTTGCTGGCTCGCCGCCTGCGGCCAGCAGGTGGTGCTGTTGGTAAGAATCCCAAGCTGGGAGGCACGGATTTACCCAGCTTCTTGTACAACGTCTCAATTTCCTGTCTCTGATAGGCCTGGAGCTCTGTAATTTCTTTCATGTGTCTGAAAAAGAGGAACAATGTAATAATAACATTTCACCAGAAAAGTCACAAATAGCTCTGTCTTTCAAAAATGTGTTACAGTCAAACTTCCTGTCACACATCTTTCTACATAAATCTGGTCAGGTCAGGTCAGGTCAGGTTGGGGAGCATGCACTGATGCAGCACGTTGCCGCACCCACTAATGGCGAAACTCCTCAGGATCCTGGCTGGCGACCCCCCAGGCAGACACACGGACCAGTCCCATCCTCCGGAAATGACCATCCATCTGCTGCAGCCAGGTGTTACATGACCGTCCCTTTGGCTTGGTCCAGCACCTCAAGTCCTCAGCACTGAGGATCCTGTGAGCTGGGTCACCCTCAGGGAAACGTGCACAGCACTCACTGTACCAGTATACAGGCTGCCCATGACGTCCAGAAGCTTTGGGGGGATCCCGCAAAGTCTCAGGATGCCCCACAGGGCAACTCGATCAACTGAGTCAAACGCTTTACGAATATCAACAAAGCTGCAAAGAACCTTTGCCGATATTCCCGCTTGTGCTCAATGAGAACCTCAGTGCAAGGATACGTATGGTCAGTGGTAGACTTCTTAGGTGTAAAACCAGTCTGCTCCAGCTGCTGATAGGCGAGCAAGTCATCCTGTTAAGGATGAGCCTAGCACAGACATAACTGGCACTGAGGGCAGTGTTATCACCCTCTAGTTGCCACAATCCAGGCGATCACCCTTCCCATTCCAGATAGGGACTACAGGTCCCATCTTCCAGTCAATTGGGATGATGCCTGACTCTGAAATGGAAGCAAAGATTGCCCATGATGCCAGGAGGACAGCCTTACCACCAACTTGGAGAAGTTCACCCCAGATACCACAGATCCCTGTGGCCTTCCCCACCCCCAGCTGATTCACCACCTGTGCAATCTCAGTGAGATTGGGTGGTTCACAGCTGATTGGAGGATCAGCCTCGAGAACCATGGACCCAGAGATGTCCAACGTCCTAGCCGGAGGGTCAACCTTGAACAGCTGCTCAGAGTAGCCGGCCCAGCAGGTCACAACTGCAGTGTCACAGTGTCAACCGTAAGGACCATTTCATCATCCTCCCTGATTGCAAGTAGGGTTGCCACATCCAAGTTGTGGAAAACCGGGACACCCGCGGCGCCGGGGGTGGGGGGGGGGGGGGGTGCACGCCCTGACACACACGCACTCGCACTGCCACTGTCCCTGGACTCTGCCTCTCCTCAATACTGGTTGAAATAACCTAAACAACGTTGGGAAAGTAAACTGTTTAAGGGGGGACCTTCTTCACTGCTGCACGCACACACACTCGCGCAGCCCCTCCCCTCCTCTCAATAGTCGCTGCATGCACTCTCGCTGGTTAACACACACACACCGAGTGGCATATGCTGCAGTTGAAGGCACTTTGCGAGCTGCTTTAGTCAAAAAAAAAAGTGCAAAAGTGCCGTTTGGAAGTACTTTGCAGACAATGGAAAGGCAAAGGATGTCGATAAGCCTCTATTCAAACAGTGCTACAAAGTTGTGGCGATGAAGTCAAGCAGCACGTCAAACTTGGCAAAGCATCTTAAAGACCGACATCCTGGTCTTTATGAGAAATTTCGCGAGGTCAGTAAAGCTTGTGTTCCAGCAACACTGAACCATTAAACACTTATCAAAAATGTTAACTTGGCCGGCGCACACCTAAACATTAGCCATTTATCTATAAGCAGTTAGCCAACAAAAACGTTAGCCATCTGTTATCATTAAGGTAGTGGATAGGCTCAATGGCTAATAATAAAATAATATAGTTAATTTGGGAACAATATAAAAATGTAAAACAAAAATGTGTCCTGTAAAATCCTGTAAAATGTGGTAAATGCCCAGTCATACTTTAAAACAAATACTGTTGTATACTTTGAAAAATACAATACGATATAAATTTTTGGTCATACTGCCCAGCTCTATACGTAATGCTTCGATTCCTCTGTAAGAAGGACGTGGGTCACTAGACCACAGATGATGTGTCACCTGCTCACAGATTTGTCTAACAAATGCCTCCTCATCTGCCCTCAGAGCCCTCTCAGCTGTCCTCCTCAGTTCCCGGTACAGATTGGAGATGCCAACAAGTCATGCGTTGCAGCTCCTCTCGATAATATCCAGGGTGCCCTGTGAGATACAACACCTCCTTCTAGAAACACCAGCAACACTAACACATCCCTCGGCAACCTTCAGGGTCTCATCACGGAAGGTCTCCCACATCACATTAGAGTTGGCAGTCGCACCCAAGTCTGCAAGTTCCTCACACAAACTGCGTGCAAACTCATCAGAAACAGCTTGATCTTGGATTCTGGTCAAGTCCAGCCTCATTCTTCTAGTAGGTGATAGCCTACTAGATCTAAGCTGAATCTTCAGAGTAGCAACAACAAGTCTATGGTCAGAATTCACAAACTGGGCACTTCTGTAGACCCTGCAGTTTTGCAGGTGCCTCCAGCATCAGGCCACAAGGATGTGATCGATCTCCTTCGCTGCACCCCCAGTTTTGGAGTACCAAGTCCAATGATGTGGCTCAGGGCGTCGGAAACCAGGATCCAACGACCTGTAGCCCCAGACCTTTCACAAAGATAAGGAACATGGAGCCATTCTCACCCCATGTTCCAGACCCATGGGGATCAACACAATTCTCATAGCCAGCCCTGTCAGTGCCTGTGGTCGCCTTAAAGCCACCCATGACCAGAGGAGTGTCACCTTGTCACCAAGCGAAGCTGCGAGTAAAACGTCTCCCTCAACGAGAGATCACTCACCATGGTCGGAGCATACACTGAGACAACAGACAAGACACCCAAGGAGTGCCTTACCCTGAGCCTCATAATATGCTCTTTGAAAGGAGTGACATCAGACACCATTGGGAGGAGCCGATCCGCCACCAAAGCAGCTACTCTATAGCATCCATCAGAGCGACCTCAGAGAGTGTCGCCACCGAAATGCGGAGTTTACGAAGCTCCCCCGACAGCAGAGGAAGATGGTCATCTTGCCAGAGAGACAAGACGTTCCACGTGCCTACCCGGATGAGTCGCCTCAAATTGGGACCCAAGTGTCGCCATGCATCAGGCGACATCTCAAATTTGGAATTACTATTATTTTGGGAAATGTTGTTAAATGGTGCCGAGAAACCACTGAGTAGGTTCAAAACAGCTGACAAAAACCGTTTCTGGTATATGATCAAATAAGCTTAAGAATAAAAATGGCCTAAAAATTGCCCATTGAATTTCATTAAACAATATTTGCCATTCATATTTAAAGGCTAAGAAATAAAGCTGGATCTTATTAGAATTATGAAATCTGAACTCATTTATCCAAGACTTTAACTGAATAACATTTTTCTTATGATATAAATCTCTTATGTCACAATGAAACTATGATTGTACTATTATTTTGCAATAAATTTAACAGTACTTTACAGTGAGTGATGAGACAGTCTCACACACACACACACACACACACACACACAATTATCTTACTTCTCCCTAAGTCTCTGTAGCTCTTTCCTGATGTCAAGGTCTTCAAACTCAGAGTCATTGTCACTGCTGACGTAGGAGCAGGAATGGAAAGTAGCAGCGTGGACGATGTGGGCGTGGCCAGTGCTGCCGTGGGCAGGTGAATCTGAGCTGTGGACGCTGCTGCTACGCCCTGACCTCTTCAGAAACGCCACGGCTTTCTTCACCAGGTCACTGCCCCTGCGCTCACTGGGGGGGCGCTGGAACTGCAGGGCAGGCAGATGTTTGATGGGGCTGCTGTCTTCCCCAGAATCAGAAGAACGTCGGTGAGAATTCGGTCTCACTGCAGCCACAGGGGAGGGGCTCCGCCTTGGAGGTGGGGGCGGGTCCAGGTAGAAGTCTGGTGGGGCAGAATACCTGTTGCAGCGTACCTTCAGGGTGACCTCATCTTGAGTACTGACCACGGAGAATCTGCCGATGCTAGTGACAGGCACTACCCCCTTTTCTACATTTGTTTCAGAGCTCTCTTCCCTGCCCTGAACAACAGGAGGTGCCGTGGCAGAATAGGTGCTCCAACTCCTGGGATTCTCCTCCAGATGCTGTCTGGTTTCTGTCGGAGTAGGAAACAGCTTTGGGGGAAACACAGGCAAAGTATTATTTCACTAACCTTTACACCTTTTTGTAACACTCTCCTATGTGGTGAACTGAAAAATCAAAAGTTTACAAACAGTTCCCAATCCCAACGTCGTAGAGAAACTTTAATCCCATAGTTAACAGTGAGGGAGGTGGCTACCTCCAGGCACAAGGCCAGCATTTTTCATGAAGAAGAGACTCCCACCCTGCATATGTGACAGCGTCGATAAGCATTTATGACAGCAGAAGGAGGGAAGTAGTTTATTGGAAGAGTATGACTGCAGTTGTCCTTGTATTGTGGCAAGCTTTCCAGTTGCTGTTTCTGAAGAGCATACCTTGAAGCGACTTCTTGACCCTGAACAGGATGCAGAGTGCGGGACTGCGTAACGCTTTGCCTGGCCCCACTCAGGAGCTGAAAACAGAGAACACTTAGTTCAGAGTATCGTTCCAGAGTATCGTTCCAGAGTATCGTTGGTGCCAATCACAGCAAAATGGCCAGCTGAGAGTAGTAACAATAACTAGATTCTGTCAGAACCACAACAATGTATTCCCCAGATGGCCCGTCACCCCCATCCCCATCTATTCTATGCTCACCCCACACCCCCGCAACCTCTATCTCTAGCCCCATGCACTAGGCTTGGGCGGTATCTAATTTTTCATATCGTCAAACAGTCCATACATTATACTGTGGCGTACAGTATTTTCAAACGCAATAGTATTCCAGTATTTTGAAATCTTGGCATGAAGCGTCCCAACAGTAAAATTACTAAACATAAATACCGCAGTATTCATCTAAAATAATACGACAATAACTCCCAAGCCCACCCTACACCCTGGTTAGCCTCCTTATGCATGTTCCTTACAAATGTGGGGTCATGATTTCAAAAAAATTTCTCAAGCGAAACGATAAATTTATAATTTTACACCATAAGTTTTGCCGACTGCTGCTGATAAGATCTGGCAAGCAGGGGAGAGTGATAAATTTCACCCATAGGCTAATGGACTAATACCAATAAATTTTGCTGGACTTGAGAAAAAAAATGATCAGCTCCATCCATCCATCCTTCCATCCATCTATCTTCTCAATCCACTTGTCCTATTCAGGATTGCGGAGGGTCTGAGAAATTATCAACTCTTTAAAGCATATTCAGAACATCTCTTTGTGACTCTTACTGGGCACTCCACAGTTTTAGAGCCACTGACTAATACAATGTTCCTTGGAAGCTGGGCTGTCACAATCATGAAATTTTAGTTGACAGTTAATTATCAAATATCAAATAATTACGATTAACGATTTGTTTTTTTCTGTTCATTTTATAACACTATCAGCCTAGAGTTAGCCTAATCATAGTTGAATAGGACATATACACCTTAGAAAAAACTAAATACTGAATATTTGGAACATATAAATAAAACATGCATTTGCCTTTTAAGCTTTGTAAACAAAAATTGTAGAGGCCTGATATGACATTAACAAATAAGTGGAACATCTCAAGATTAACAGTTAGTGTTGTCTCTCCCTGATCCATACCACCTGCCAGATTTTACTTCACATGTCTGCACTGCCCTATTTGCTCATCCTGCCATTTTCCGGCAAATCATGTTGAATACATTTACAGCAAACTAAGCCAAATAACTTAAGGTATTAAGGTAGTCTGGCGTAAATATAAGTGAACGACGATCAAATTTGTTTAAGCTATAGGGTACCTTACTTCTGACAAGTTATCAGCTAAGCAAGAAATCCGGCTTTGTGAAGCATGATACAGACCCTTGGTATTAATGATTCCATTTTCTTTGCTTATCATTTTAAGTGTTCAATCCAGTTGTCTATTTCCAGGTTTGTGGTCAACACTATTACCAATTACCTAGGTGGAGTGGTGGCTCTGAGGCTAGGGATCTGTGCCAGCAATCGGAAGGTCACTAGATTGAATCCTGTGAATGCCAGGAGTGATCCTACTCTGTCGGGCCGGTGAGCAAGGCCCTTAACCTGCAATTGCTTAATTGTGTATATGATATCAATCAACATTGACCCCTGCAAGGTCCTCCAACTTGCAGGGAAATTTGGGGGTTGATGGCAGGATTAACACTCCAGCCACCAGGAAAAAAAAAACTCACACTGGTCCATATCACCCACTGCATGTCTCCACTCAGGTTCTCATCCCTGAAGTGGTTTGTTGTGTAGTGGGTGTAACAACACACTGTAATCAGTGCATGCCCCTACTTAAATGTCCCATATCTGAAATGTTAGTTTTTTATTTTCATCAGTTGAAATTGCTGCTATCCAGTGACATGGTGTTTTGGGATACAAACAGCTTTGGTTTACTCTGAACTGAAATATGAAGTTTGGCGTATTTTGTGTGTATTTTGCCATGTTTATATCCAGGGATGCGCATAACTGATATACAAGTACACATTCTTTGTATGTGCAAATGCATATTTATTTTATGTGCATTCACACTGTTATGACAGGAAATCACTACATATGCACTGTGCATTAGCCTTTATACTGCCAAAGAAGTACAAATTAGCCTTATAAAGGTTAAAATGCACGGTAATTTCTTGTCATAACAGCGTAAATGCATATAAAATACATACGCATTTGCGCTGCTACAAGGAATTTCTGCATGTACTGTTTTATGGTGAAAGCATACCTGAAGTTATGTGTACCTGTTTATATCACTCCAAAACAATGGGATCAGAAAAAAATGGAAAAATAACATACATTTCTCTAGTTCTTTGTCCTACTGGCATAATATACTGACTCAGTATATCAGGCTGGGTCATGAAAATGTTGAGAGGCTAAGTGGTACAAATCGGGCACCGGCGTAAAATTTGCCCCGAAGTATAATGCTGCACATGCGCAGACGTGTGAGGTACAAATAGGGCAGGTGGTATGAATTGGTTCAGAAACGCAATGAGATGATGTCATTAAACGAGCGCCAGCCAAACATTATATGGTAGAAAATTATTTGGAAATAGTGATAGAAATCTGACGGTTCTGTCTCATCCAGCTATGTTTATACAGATGAATGGAGATGTTTCTAATGATTATGCAAAAAGTAATCAGGGTCAATTCAAATAATTACGATCAGGCGATTATGTAATAATAGTTACAGGCCTATTTGGCAATTTGAAAAAAAGAAACCCATGGAATACTTTTAGAGTTACTGCGTTCAATTTGCTGTGCTGTTTCAATTTTGGGGAATCGGTCTCAAAATGAAATCAGGAGTAGATCTCATCCTTATAATTTTTTGTGAAGTGGTAATAAAATAAAATTCAAGATCAAAAGACTTTTTGAGTTATCAGTGTTCGAAAGCTCAAATGTCTTCTGAGGTGTTAATTTTTTTGTGATTTTCTCAAAATTTCTTACAATGTGCCTGCTAAATTTGAAAAAGATAAGATACTTTTGAAAGTATCATGCTAATGGGATAAGTGTCTGAGGCTGCCCGTTTCTTTGTACAATTTTCTCTAAAAATTTGAATTTCAACCAACCTTGTGTTAGCCAAAGTTCAACCTTGCAGGATCAAAATTTGATAACTTCCAGATCTTTACCCATATAATTTATCTGCAAAATGTGAAAAAGTTCCTTCAAATGCTTTTTTGAGTTATCTCAGCGAAGTGCAAAACTGCGTTTTTCTTTCCGATCACTATGCAGCACTGATTCTGTTTTGGGGCAATCTTTCTCAAAAGTTGACTAATTCCAGTTCTTCACCCATACAATGCATCTGCAAAGTTTGGAAATGATCCATCAAATACTTTTTGAGTTATCATGCTAATAAGATTGTGTCTGTAGCAGCAACGGCAGTGGACTGGTGCATAAAACCATATGTATCACAGAATACTGAGTTGTCTATGTGCCAGAATAAGAACCATTATTCAGAGTTTTTCACTGGTGCGTCATAAGAAATTGAAAGTTCTCCGTACCAGTGACAGCTGAGTCACTGAGAGTCGTGAGGCTGTCCATCCGCTCAGGAATCTGAGGCTGAGATGAGAAAGAGCAAGATGAGAGAGCTGTAGAAAAAGCAGAGCACCAAAGCAGCCAGATCACAGGGTACGGAGGCATGTGCGAATGAGACACCGGATCACTGCTATAAGACTCTTCATGGAGGACATGGTACTCACCAGCTGCTCTCCTCTTCGGGGCAGACCACCTGTCCTCTCGCGGCCGGGCGTCGAGGTGACAGATTCGCTGGCAGACTCAGGCGTGTCAGGCAGCAGTGGTGTATACTCCTGGTACAGCAGGTTACGCAGCTTCTCGTCCAGGGTTTTTATAGTATTGTCAACGAAGCCCACCCTGGGGGGTCCCTCCCCATCAGATTCACCGAGACAAGCCGCCTGAGACGGGGCGGGGCTCTGGGGCAGGGAGAGCGGCAGAGATGTGGCACTGGGCTGTTGAAGCACCACGGGCTGTTGCGCGGAGCCTCCCTGTCCACTAGGCAGAGGCTCCACAGTGGTCACTGCGTCCACAGCGGGTAGCGCCTGCAGCGGCACCCCCTGAATAGAGTTTGCCTCCAGGGACAGGGATGCCACTAGGGGGCAACAGGGGACCCCATCTGTAACGGTAGCAGCACGAACGATTTCCACTGCCTGCTGGGCTGTGTGGATGGGAGACACGCTTCTGACGAGGACACCGGAGGGCTCGTCTAGTAACTGGGGACTGAGGAGGGCGCGATATTCTCCTGTGCCTCCTTGCACTTCCACTGTGACGCTAGGTCCAGCGCGCCCTACTGGGGTGATCTCCTCAGCCGCAAAAGGTGGGGAGGCAGCACTGGCCAGGGGCTCAGATGTGTCTTTGTTTACTGCCTCTGGAGGTAATGGCAAGTACACAGGCAAACAAACAAACTGGACTCTAGACATAATGTGTGGAATCTAGATGTAACAAGTGGAATCTAGACATAACAACTACTCCACATGTAACACTAAATATGGTGCGAGTGCATGTGTGAAAATACAAATGTACATAAATTCATCTGAGTGCACCAGTAATGTTCTTCAAAAAGTGCACGTTAATGTACATGCACATCAGTTAATAACTGATTATACATAAACAGCAGCAACAGCATTTATACATTTGTTCATAAAAAGTAAATCTACCCGTGTGTGATATGTGAAAGAGAGCTTACCCATGCAATGGAGGATACCACGTTGGTTACCTTTCATAGCAGCAGGAGGGGGAGTTGAAGCAGCAGGTGAAGCCACCTCCTCCTTGTTGGGTGTAGGGCTCTCATCCACAGGGCAGATGATGAACCACCTCTTACCCGTGTGGAGCACTACAAGGGTATAGATACATTCCCAGTCCGGTGAAATTTTCTGACAACCTGGAGAACCTCTTGTCCCTTTGAAGGATTTTGCTTAAGCAAGGAGCGAAGCTCACAACTTTACCGTTCTGCTGATAGACGGGTTGCTTGCTGTCAGAGGGGGTCATTATCGCAGTCTGAAATGTAGAATCAGAGATGAAAGTGTCTGAACTACAAGATGAAGATGAAGCTTTGAAGCAGTTAAGTACAGACAGATGTTCTCAGGCAGTGTGGGTTTGTCTTAAGAGCGAATGTTTGCATCCAAACAGAAAGAACTGTTTGTTTGTCCTGGGAGCACACATGAGCACATCCTGTGTGAGTGGGTGTATCTTTAGAAGAATGAATGACACATGGTGGCATCTGCTTCAAGCACCTCTTCTCCGGGGAGAACAAGTGTACAGTCTGGTTGGGGGCTGCTGCCTGGTCCTGAGCTTCTCTCTCCCTCAGTGTCCTCACTCAGGAGGTCCTCTGCCTTATCCACAATATCTTTTAGCTGCTCAATGAAAATCTCCTTCTCCAGCTGAAGGATGAAGTCGTGCTCCACCTGGGGCAAAAGATCATTTCTTTATGAAGTATATTAGCTTGTATACGTAATGTGTGTGTGGTTTGCGTGTGTGTGTATATGTATATACACTACTCACTTAATGACCAAGTTCCGTTCCTAGGACTACGTCATTAAGCGTATTGGTCAATAGGTGAGTATCCACCCCTTACCGATACTTCAGGCATACTGTACTGGTAGTTTCTGTCAACCATCTCTAGATATTGTTTTAATGTCACCTTTGCACCATTTATAACCTTTTTAGTATATTTATAAATGTTCATACAGTAGTGTACTATATACTGTAATACTGTTCCCACTATGTGTTTTCTCCGTATGTGACAGGTGAATATCTATGAGGGAAACTGTAATAAACAGTGACATATGGAAAAATGCTAATGCTAACGATGACAACCTTAACCCCTAACCAGCCCTAACCATAATCATAAGTAACCAAGCAAAATACAAGTGTTTTTGCATTTTTAGTTTTTTCATTGCTGTTATGGATTTTTATAAAATAGTTTTCCCATATGGGGACCAGGAAACTAAAAAAAATTGGTATTCATCACATTGTGGGGACATTTGGTCCCCACAAGGTAAGGTTTACCTGGACCACACACACACATACACTATATTTTCAAAAGTATTAGGACACCCTTCCAAATCATTCAGTTCAGTTGCTCCAATCACTTCCATAGCCACATGTGTATAATGTCAAGCACCTAGGCGTGCAGACTGCTTCTACAAACATTTCCGAAAGAATGGGTCGCTCTCAGGAGCTCAGTAAATTCAAGCGTGGTACCATGATAGGAAGCCACCTGTGCTATAAGTCCATTTGTGAAATTTCCTCGCTACTAAATACTCCACAGTCAACTGTTAGTGGTATTATAACAAAGTGCAATCAATTAGGAACAACAGCAACTCAGCCATGAAGTGGTAGGCCACATAAAATCACAGAGCGGGGACAACGCATACTGAGGCGCACAGTGTGCAGCAGTCGAGCAACTGTCTGCAGAGTCAATAGCTACAGACCTCCAAACTTCGTGTGGCCTACATATTAACTCAAGAAGAGTGCGTAGAGAACTTCATGTATTGGGTTTCCATGGCTAAGCAGCTGCATCCAAGCCTTACATCACCAAGTGCAATGCAAAGCGTTGGATGCAGTGGTGTAAAGCACGCCGCCACTGGACTCTAGAGCAGTGGAGACATGTTCTCTGGAGTGACAAATCATGCTTGTCTGTCTGGCAATCCAGTGGATGAGTCTGGGTTTGGCAGTACTTTCCTGACTAAATTGTGCCATGTGTAAAGTTTGGTGGAGGGGAGATTATGGTATGGGATTGTTTTTCAGGAGTTGGGCTTGGCCCCTTAGTACCAGTGAAAGGAACTCTTAATGCTGCAGCATTCAAAGCCGTTTTCGACAATTTCATGTTCCCAACTTTGTGGGAACAGTTTGGGGATGGCCCCTTTCTGTTCCAACATGACTGCGCACCAGTGCACAAAGCAAAGTCCATAACAGGGATGAGCGAGGAGTCTAGTGTGGAGGAATTTGACTGGCCTGCACAGAGCCCTGACCTCAACCCGACAGAACACCTTTGGGATGAATTAGAGCGGAGACTGTGAGCCAGGCCTTCTCATCCAACTTAAGTGCCTGACCTCACAAATGCTCTCCTGGAAGAATGGTCAAAAATTCCCATAAACACACTTTGTGGACAGCCTTCCCAGAAGGATTGAAGCTGTTATAGCTGCAAAGAGTGCGACAGCTCCATATTAAAGCCTATTTATTAAGAATGGGATGTCATTAAAGTTCATATGTGTGTAAAGGCAAATGTCCCAATACTTTTGGCAATATAGCGTATATTTAAACTTTGTAGCCTCAATAAACTATAAAAACTAAAGACCAATACTATTCACAAAGCACTGATTTGATGTAGTCTGTAACTTAGGAGTACATGGGCTTAGGGTTCGATTGCTGAGCACAGCCTACCATGTAGGTGGCAATCTCCTCAGGCGCATCTCCATCGAGGTCGAACTTGAAGGTGACCATCTTATGATTGTGAGTCTCTAGACGACACTCCACCATCTTATCCCCAGTATTACAGACCTGGAGGGCAAACATAATTTGTTCATGGCGGAGATCATCAGAGATGTCAAAGAATTTCAGTTCTAAGACACACTCATGTATGTTGACCATGGGAGTGTGTCCAGATTATCGCTGTTAGGTAGCCTATAAGGCAAAGTGTTTTTAAAAAAGAAACTTGATATTTCATATGCAACTTCTTTATTTGTGCTAATAAATTATTTATGGAAAAAACTAAAATTGGACTAATACATTATTTAGGGGGTATCTCTTGCAGTAGCAACAACAGGAGCTAGTAAGCAGAGCACTCACACAAACAAAGAGTTATCAATAAAACAGGACAGTTTGATGACCTCCTTCTCAATGAAAACTCTATGGGAGGATAATGCTCTCTTTGAGAAGTAGGTTAAACATAAAGGAGCATCTGTAGGGATAGTAGTCCAAAAGTTGTAAGTATTCATTTAATATTTTGATGAAATTACATTAATTCCCATACGTTGTTTTTCCAAAAACTGAAACTCGCTTTACTGTAAACTGCAAAAGGGAATCCAATTAAGTAAACGAGAAGCAAGTTTCCAAAGCTGACTCAGTCCATAGAATACGGTTTTGAGAACTGAGTGAGTTTCGGTTCCCAATAATGTAGTACACATATGACGAGAAAGCCTGACTTTAGGTCACTGGCAGTCTCATCTCAAAAACAACAAAAATGGACTGAGCTCTTAAAATAGCTTCTAGATAGCTTAATTTTTTTAAGAACCAGTCACTGTGCATACAGCAGTAGCTGACATGTATCCCCTGCTCAGTCAAGCAGGTAACATAGCTATAGTTTAATAATATAACTGGATGACATTCACAGCCTGGCAGATGTGCGATTTGCAGGAAGGGTGCTGTGAAACGCCTGCTTAGCACCCACATTGAGCATGCTTAGTTTGGGTTTGCTGGTGCGTTCCTGTCGCGATCGTGCTCGCGTTGACCGCCGGTGGTGCTTCCTGGACTTCCCCTCTGCCTTGCCGCTGCCCATCGAGCCCTCACAGCTGTCACTCAGCTCCTTCCCCGAGGCAGCATCCGAATTCAGGCTGTTTGGGGTGAGGGAGCAGCTTAAACAAACCTGGCTGGCTTTCATTACAGAGCCATTTTACAACAGCGGTGTCATGAATTATCTTTATGTTCTGACTTTAAATTTACTGATGGACCCTGGCCTGAACACACGGGTTCCTCGGGGATTCAGGTTTACAATTCCGATGCTAATTAATATGAGAGAAAACAGAGAGCCATAGAAATTAAACAGGCAGGGGGAACAAGAGGAACTTGCATACAAGGAGGGTCATAATTAATTACAACTAAGGAAGGGAAAATGTCACCAATTCCATACAGGTATTTAGCAAAATAAAGCCAGTATACAATGCTAGTCATGCTACCCCACTTTTACATTAATAACATAATCTAACTAATTTGATTCAACATACCCCCACAATAAAATATATCACACACCTGTCATAGCCATAATGATGAAATGGCATCATTTTTTCTGGTAAAGTCTCCTGGAAGCATAGAGAAACAATGAGCTGAAATCAATACATATTATTTATGCACAGTAAAAGAATGAGCCTTGGTATCATATATATCCTCTAATGGCCCTGCTCACATGTGATAATACTTTTCTTCTGGAGAGAAGGAGAGTGAGCTTATGTGAGGACTGTGAGAGGGTGAGTGAGTTTATGTGAGGACGCGAAAGGGTGAGAGTGAGCTTATGTGAGGACGCGAGAGGGTGAGAGTGAGCTTATGAGGGAACGTGACAGAGTGAGAGTGAACTTATGTGAGGACACGAGAGGGTGAGAGTGAGCTTATGTGAGGACGCGAAAGGGTGAGAGTGAGTTTATGTGAGGACGCGAAAGGGTGAGAGTGAGCTTATGTGAGGACGCGAGAGGGTGAGAGTGAGCTTATG
>JAODLD010000136.1:10310355-10329082 GCA_026781065.1 Mormyrops boulengeri | reverse complement strand
CCGTTTGTGGGGGACAACATCAAAGGCCTTCTGGAAATCTAAGTAGATCACATCGTAGGCCTTTTTGTGATCAATTTGTCTTGTAGCTTCCTCAAAGAACTCAAGTAAATTAGTTAAACAGGATCTACCTCCACTAAATCCATGTTGGCTATCCCTCAGAATGTTATTTGAATCCAGGTAATCTACCATTTTCAGTTGGGTTATGGCGTCCATTACTTTTCTAGTTATGCAAGTTAAACTGATTGGCCTATAGCTTGCTGGATTATTTCTATTTTTTTGAATATGGGCGTTATATTAGCATGCTTCCAATCAGAAGGTACCACACCAGCAGATAAAGATTTGTTGAATAGTAAAGTTAAAGGTTGGCTAATAATATCCTTTATCTCTTTTAAAACTATAGGGACCTGCGATTTATTTATTTATGATATCATGGAATAAAGAGGGAGAATGTCAAAAAGAAAAAAATAAAGTTTAAAGTTTAAAAGTGGGGGTAGTATTGTAGTCCATAATTATCCACTTGAGTGAATCAAAAATAATTTAATTATACGTAATAAACGAATGACAAAACAAAAGCCATATGCACTTCCTATGGTTTGATTGCATCCAAGCCACTAACATCAGAATGATGGCTTCTTGTGTTACTGAACATTTTCGATTTCAAAACATACCTGAATTTCTGTAATATTTTTTTCTGCTATACTTTAGAACCTGAATGCTTCTGTAAGTCACTGAGGAGAAATGCCATACATACATCCAGCCAAAGAAGAAGAAATATGAGGCTTTTACTTCCTTTATATCAACATTTCTATGATATAAAGGTAGCGCATTCTATATCTTACCTGCAGCTTTGGTGGCAGGGCATGGTGCAGTGTGGGTACTGCAGGCCGGACAGACACTTGGGTCTGTTGATAGACCTGGCTGGGATCCTCTGCAGAGAGCACTGATGTAGCCAGTTCTGGAGCCAACATTGTGCCGGGCTGGAATGCAAAAGGGGCGATTTCTTAAAAATAAAAAGCATTTTTACATTACTGTTATTTTCCATAGCAATTAGGGCTAAGGGTCTTGCTCCAGGGCCCAACAGTTGAACACCTGCTAACCATGGGATAGAGACTCATGATCATCCAGACATGGCCACAGATCCCTTACCCCCCAAGAAATGCCAAAACAATAAGAGACTAAAGAAGTGCTGTAGCAATTTAGCGGTCGGTTCACTGGTTACATTTGTAGTCTACAGGTAAATTCTCAATAACTGCACTTTCTAAAGAGGTTCTAAACTTATTGGGGGTTTTTGAGGGTTCTACTGCTTAACTATCTGTCAAATGGTCAAAAAATATGAGACAAAGAGTGGGATAATCAAGAAAGTAGAAAGTGTCACAACTCACAACTGGATTTTGCTGATAGGGCCCCAACTGGGACGAAGGTGACTGGTAGGGCCCTTGGTTTAGTATACTGGGAGGCTGCTGATATGGACCCTGGAAAAGCTGAGTTGAGGGAGGTTGCTGGGACCCCTGGAGCGTCTGGTATGATGCCTGATATTGAACGTGGTGTAGCTGGGCTGTCTGCAGTGTTTGGAAGGCCCCCTGGGGTATCTGAGCTGGGAGTGTGTGGTAGGATTCCTGGAATAGCTGGGTCGAGAGCGGCTGAGAGAGATTTTGTTGCATCCGGGTTGGGAGTTGCTGCCGGAGCTCAGAGGCTAAAGGGATACAGACTGATGAGACAGAAGGAAAAAGAGTCTCCTGTTGGGACAGACAGGGTACGTTCTGGGCAGGACGGGCATCCGGCTGCATGAAGGTGAAACTGTACTGACCAGCGCTGGCATCTGGTTGCATCATGTTAAAACTGTGTTGACCAGCGTTGGTGTCTGGCTGAATCATGCCATGTTGACCAGCACTGACATCTGGCTGCATTGTGTTGAAGCCATTTTGACTAGTGCTTGCATCTGGTTGTACTGTGTTGAAGACGTGTTGACCAACGTTGGCACCTGGTTGTATTGTGTTGTAGACATGTTGACTAGCGTTGGCATCTGGCTGTACTGTATTGAAGCTGTGCTGACCAGCACTGGCATCTGGTTGTATTGTGCTGATGCTCTGTTGAACAATGCTGGCTTCTGGCTGTACTATGCTGAAGGTGTGCTGACCAGCATTGGCATCTGGCTGTATTGTGTTGAAAACGTGTTGACAGGTATTGGGGTCCGGCTGTATCGCGTTGAAGCTGTGTTGTCCGGCATTCACGTCTGTCTGCACAGTAAAGCCAAGGCCATTGTCCATGGCACTGTCTGAAGGGGCTGGGGAAACAGGAAGAAAGTGAGATGTAATGTGCAACATACAAAACAAAGTTAGACAGACACACCTGGACTTGTTAATGACACAATGCCCCACCTCAACAAGAGACATTTAATAAAAGACATCCCAAATAAGAAACATATCTTAAAAAGTACATCTAAATATGTATGTGTGCGTGGTAACATTGTACTCACAAGTAATGTAGGGTATACCAGCTGGTTGGTCAGCCATTTGCTCTTGGGGGTCAGGCACAGTAGGCGGGCTTGTCTCCCAGGGGACCTTGCGGCAGGGCGCACTGCCTCCATCCTTCTGCTTATCCCCCTCCTCTGCAGACATCGCACGCTCCCTCCTCCACCGGATTAGAGACACCCGGTCGCGGATCGACTTACCCACAGCCTTGACGTCACTCTCTTGGAAGAGGCCAGACTCCACCTGGCAAGAAAACACTTTTGTTAAGCAATGCAGCAGAAAGTACAACAAACTGGAAAAAACTTACATCAGGCCCAAACAGTGGTTGAGAAGAACATGGATGAATATGACGGAAATCATTAAAGGAGACTTTGATCTTTCTGTTCTCATTTAATACTCTGACAAATTGGCGCAAACACAGAGACACAAACAGATGAACATACACTTGCCATTAAACCGAGAAAAGATTATGATTGGACAGCTGCAGGCTGGCTGGATCAAGACACATCATCTTACACAACAAACAGGGTCCACTCTGAACAACAGAGATCAACCGCATGCTGCTGCCACCGTGAAAAAATAAAACTTGCCCAGTTTCTTGTTATAATGAGATAAGAATCTCGTTATAATGAGAAAAAGGCTTCATGGAGGCTCAGTGGTACATAGATTGGAATGACCACGATTAGATTAGATTCAAATTTATTGTCAGTGTGCTGAGTACAGGTGCAGAGCCAGTGAAACACAAACAAGACCAGGTGCAAATTAAATATATATACAGAAATAAAATAAATCATGCAAAATTATCTGTAAAATATACCTTAAGCAGTATGATAAGATGCCATATTGTAAATGCAAACTGGAGATACACAATGTGCAAAATGAATAGTGGGAGCAAACAAATGAGCAGCCAGTGCAAACAAAAACAGTGTTCAGTCAAGGAACCAAGTTATATGTGGAGCGGGTTGGGGTGGAGAACACCGAAAGGTACCACTGAGCACACTGACAGTGTTGGGAAAGAGGCTGTTCCTCAGCCTAACCCCTAAACTGCAGGTTACATTTGGGTGAAACTTTGTGTGGATACATAGAAGATTATTCTGAAGTTGGAATGGGAGACACATTATTCCGTATTATAAAGATCTGAGCAAATAATTTTACTACTGTAGACGTATTTGCACACAGGCAAACTACGTGCGGTTGGCTTGACCGCAGTCTCGTCCCTGGCATAAAGTAAAACTCACTACACAAATCAACATAACATAACATAACATGCCCATTAGGTTATAAGGAGAAACGTTTGTCATTTAACTAAATCATCTGATTCTCTGATGATTTTAATCAGATAGATCAGTATTACACTGCAATGCAAGCCTTTCTCGTTTCACCCAGATAATTTCACCTCATATCTTGTTATAATGAGATAACTTATGTCTCGTTGTAATGAGAAACAGATTTCATTATAATGAGAGCCCTTTGAGAACCCTTTGCTGGAGAAAGACTTCCTTTGATTAGTGACCGGTATAGCTAGATGCATGATTAGTCCTAGATATAATTTTTCCATTTCTGGTTATTATTACCATTGTTTTCATTTATGACTTAATGAATACTTTTTTGAGGTACTTTGTAGACCTCTTAAACCCATGCCCCATTATCATAAGACCAGTGGAATGTTTTTGAGGATGAAAGACACAGAGTGTCAGTGCTGCGGTAACAAACTCACCATCTCTTGGGCTACACCCTCTGGGGCTTCCTTCTCAAGGTCGAACGTGAACTCAATGGCTCCGCTCTCCCTGTACTTGCCCTTCAGCTTTCTCGGATCCTCAATCCACAGCTTCAAAGCAATGGACGACTTCTTGCCGTCATCCTCCTCAGCCAGCTCTACCCTCAGCCCTGTGTCTTCCGCAAAGAAGGCATGGCTCAGAAGGTCCTTGATGGAGAACCTACAGTGGCCATTAAAGATTTAATCATTACAACAAAGACCTGCATTAAAAGAAAAGCCAGCAGTTTCATTAAGATGTTTTTTAAAAAGGGCTTTATATAGAAATAAACTTTATAGTAACTGCTGACCTCTTGTCCTTGCGATGGCAGATACATTCCCCGATTATCTCCTTGATCTCAGGGTCAGTGACCTTGTCATAACTGGCAGGCTTGACCCCCTGGAGAAACATCACAAATGCACAAAGATCACATAAATGTCAGGAAAGCAATCCGTGGGGTCTCCAGCCACCTTATATATGGTACGAATGTGTAATAATAATGGAATAATAATAATAATAACACCCGGGCTTTAGAATGTCATCAACTGCTCATTAGTATGAAGTGATATGACAGTGGCTTCAAAAAACAGAATCACAACAGCAACCAGGGATGTCTTGATCTACTTTTTTGGTTCCCAGGTCCAATCCGATGCATTCAAATATATCTTCTGAGATTCTGAGACCTGATCCGATCTTTTAATAAATATTTAAATATACATGCACGTGCATTCATAAGTAAACCTTATCAGTATTATTCTTTATGACGTTTCTGGAAGAGCTTAATTACATTCATTGTTTTAAATGACACTCTGTTGCTTTCTCCTCTCAAAGGGCTGGTATTCCAAACACTGCAGGTAGATTTTGGGCCAATCTGAGTTTCCAATTTAAAGAATTTGTACATCTCGATAGTCAGTCATTTCAGGCCATGTGCCTCTTGCTTACTGCAGCATGTGACGGAACCTTACAATCTGTGCAACTGACATAAATTAGGCATACGCAAGTAATTAAAGGGATCAGCCTTGAAATTCAGCTGAAGTAGCCGATGCCAATCAGTTAAAAAATTCCTGGATTGGCCCAGATTCTGATCTTTGATATCGGGTCAGGACTGGCAGCAACTTCATTCCAATTACTAAAGTCTAAGAGAGGAAACAGACCTAAATTAATAATCCATTAACATATTAGGAAACACTATTGTAAGTCAGACAGAATGAGAATGAGACCAAAAACTACCCTTCTGTCCTTAAACAAATGTTTTATTCAGTGAACTAATCAAGATAACAATCATATATATGCTGTATATACTCAGTGGCCACCTGTGTAATACCAGCTAAGACCCATTTTTGTCTCCCAAACTACTTCAGGTGTTAATAATTTATGTATTAGGAGAGGCCTTTCTGCACACCACTGTTGTACTAAGCTGTTACTCTTGCCTTCCTGTTAACTTTAACAAGCCTTATTCTCCCCTGACCTCTCTCATTAACAAGGTGTTTTTCTCCACAGAACTTACGGGACTTGATGCTTTTTGTTCATTGTACAATTCTCTATGAGCGCAAAACAGTGTGCTGCGTGAAAATCTCAAATGGGCAGCTGTTTCTGAGATTCTGAAACCACCACATCTGGGACTAAATATTACATCACGTTTGAAATCGCTTAGATCAGGTGTTTTAGCTGTTCTACTGCTTAGTCACACAGCAGGTGAACCGCCTGACCCTGTCTCTTGGCTGTATGGATTCAGTTTGTAGGAGCAGGCTGTTTGATGAAAAAACCGATGTCCCTAAAAAACTGAAAATACTTTCATGTAATCAGAGATCCACGCTGACCTACCGACGGAAGTGAAACGCAGATGTGACTAGGGGCTTGCAGGCTAATGTAGATAAATCATACACTGACGCCTGGTTTTTGTAAGGCACAAGCACAGCTCTACTCACACTGGTGACCTTGCGGTATATCTGCGCTGCATTCTGGCACTCAGCATAAGGGTACTCCGAGGTGGCCATCTCCAGCATGCACATGCCGAAGGCGTAGACGTCCACAGCCTCGTCATAGTGCTCTTCATACATCTCAGGAGCCATAAACTCTGGGGTTCCTGGGAAGTGCATGATAAAAGCAGGCCCCCCCGTTCAAGAAACTGCTTCCAACAATTATTCATAAATAATAAGTCAAGGCTTTTGTCCTAAGCAATTTATAAGTAAGGATGAAAGAGCAGCCAGTTCCTAGACCAGGGGTCTCCAACTCCGGTCCTGGAGAGCTACTGTCCAGAAGGTTTTCTATCCTACCTGGCTTCAGATGAGCCACACCATTTCTCTGGTAAATACCAGGAACAGGTGTTGCTCATCAGAAGCCAGGTAGAATAGAAAACCTACTGGATAGTAGCTCTCCAGGACTGGAGTTGGAGACCCCTGCCCTAGACCAACTGAGTATAAAGGTCTTGCTCAAGGGCCCAACAGTGACATCACTCTTCCAGTCAGGGGATTTGAACTGGCAATCTTCTGATCACAGATTCAGACGTACAACCCAGAGCCACATGCCACCAACACAGAGGTTTAACTCTTAGATATTAAAGTGATTATTCTGTCATTTCAAATACGATATTACTTTCAGTATCTCTGAAACTAGTTTCATACAAAATGAATCTCATATATGATTTTTACGACTTATTGATTTCTAGAAAGTTCACAAACCATTGCCCAAGCCACATACTGTATGGCCTGATATCACCAGAAAATTTGATCTGTGATGGCTGCCATAAAAAGAACAGGATGGAAAATAAAATTATAATTCCGATAGCTTGCCTATGACACTCGTCGCAAATGAGGCTCTCTTGAGTGTCGCCAGACCCAAGTCTCCGATCTTGACGGAGCCTGTGGGGCCCGTGATGAAGATGTTATCGCACTTCAGGTCACGGTGGATGATGGGCGGGGTCCGGGTGTGTAGGAAATGCAAACCCTTCAGAATCTGTCTGCACCAGCTGCGTAACACCTTGGGTTTCATGAGCTTGAACCTGCGCAGGTACCTTTGAGGTAATAGAAGCAGAGATGTAAGTACCAATATGGACACAAGGTCTCTTAAGGACAACATCAGAACTATCCTTGTAGAGTCTGTAACAGGATTTTTTTACAAAACAAATCCAACTGCCTCAAAATAAGTGACCAAACTAGAAATCAATGATGCCATGACTTGGCAGCCTTGATGGTAGTTAGAACTTTCAGTCCATAGATGTGCTCTTGTCAATGTGCAGACCTTTCCTGGATCTGCAGAGACATTACACTACAAAAGATGAAGAGAACAGCTCACGTTTTCAGTGTTCCAGACGTCATCAGCTCAGTCACCAGCACAATGCACCCCTTGCCCTTGACTGCAGACTCCCAGAAGTCATAGAAGCGCACAATGTTGGGGTGCTGGAGCCCCTTTAGCATCTCAGCTTCCTCCTTGAAACGCTGCCGCTCCGCCCGGGACAGCTTGCGATCCTGGGACAGGGTGGCCATGTCAGATTCTTCTTATTTCGATTGCAATTTGATGGACTCATTCTCAATCTTTTGTATTTTTCAGAATCGTATTTCTGCTTTGGTTTCCCATAGATAAATTCGGAATTTTGTCAATGAAGGAAATCAGGCACAGTAATTCAACAGCACAAAGTTGCTTTTATAGCTACATGATTAATCGTTTTTGAATCATGATCTCGATTTATATCCCTATGTGATCTCACTCAACGCAGATTATTGGAATGACATTACAGTACATTATTTTTGATCGTGTAGAAAATGAAAGATTGATCAGTGGGCCAGATATAATGAATTACAAACATTCACGGGCCAATACTTCGAGACATTTCATAAGTGGTAACTGTGCCGACGAAATCCCTTGTTCGCCACTACAGAAAATGCCTAATCATACAATGCCATCTCCATTATTTCAGTTGTTGTGACTTTAGTTGCAGTGCTGCTATCTTTGGATATTCATAAACTTTCAATATCTGCAAGCAATATCTGCCAAGATTGATACATCGGACTGATGCTGCTATATTGTGATTTTTAAACAAATATCAGTCAATACCAATAAGTTAACCAATATATCATGCATCTTTACACATTGTGTATCCCACCTTCAAAAAGACAACATTTAGTAATAATAATAAAGACTGAGATATATTACTCAAGATAAAGGGTTGCAAAATTTTCAAAGTTGGAAACTTTCCATGGGAATTAACAGGAATATGTGGGAATTAATGGGAATAAACTGAAAATTTACTGCTTAATGGGAATAAACTGGGAATAAACTGAAAAGTTAGTCTATAACAGGGAACAAATGTAGTTGAAAAGAAAACATTTTGCAGGATAATTTTGGTTAAAGCAACCAGATTTAAGGCAAATTCAGTCAAGTAAGTTTTGATGATATCGCTGGGTTGAAAATATTTGATCAATGGTATTGAAGTATAACTAGCAAATACATACTAAATTTACTATACAGTAGCTAGCTAGCTGTTAAATCAGATGTGCTAATTGTAAGCTAGCTAACACCATCCCATTGACAATTTTACCTTTAGGATCTGATCGCCGCCCAATGCGTTGAATGAGATTAAAACCGATAACTCACAATCCCACTGACGCACAAAAATCATACACACACCCTCAGAATCGCAAGACGCCAAACCTGACGGCACTAATAGTGATATCATTGTGTAACCAAGTGCTTGTGAGTAATTATGTGTGCATAAAAACGCACCAAAATAAGCAGCTGCATCAAAATCCACTGCCCATAAGTAATATTCTATGTTGTATTATTTCTACAGTTTGTTTTCTTTGCCGTATCTGACAGCTGCAGTTCCACAGCTCACTGAAACGATCTGACTCAGCTTATTTATTAGAGACAAAACACCTGTTATAGCCTATAAATAACAACAGAGTGCAGTACTGTATTTATTAGGAAGTCATTTACTTGATATTTTTGCAGTATTTATTTACAAAAGTTTGCATATAGTTTTGCTTCCCCTTACTATAGGTGATCTTTTTCAGCAACAATAATATTGAATGTTTGTTTCATCCCCTCATCACAAGCTGCTATCTCATTTTATTCATGGCACAGACACTAAGTGACTTTTCACAACCACTAATTATCTGTTATTTTATTATATCTTTTATAGTTATTTGTTACTGTTAGATTTATTTTGTTATTCTGTTTCGCACTATCACTACTGTTGTTTTTTAAGCTCTTTACTATCGTATCTTTTTTCCTCTTATTGCACTGAGCATGTTTAAGACAAAAGAATTTCATCATGCTCTCGATAAGAAGTGAAAAAAAAATAGCAATTTGTATTTTACCCAGAATCATGCAGCGCTATTTGATATGTAACTATATATAAAAGATATTCAACTGCATACTGTCATTGCGACTGGTCACAACGCCCCTCGAACTATGAACTAGCTCCCCAATCAGTTAGGGCAATAAAAACATTTGAAGAGTAAAAAAACACAATTCTTGGAAAAAAGAAAGTACAAATTGAGAGGTCTATTGATGCTATTCCTTCAAAGCATTTCTAGAATCACAATCATTCAATGCATAAAATCACCAACAGGGGTCTTTTGGACATTTAGAGGCACAAATTCATTTAAATGTATGTTTCTGTGACAACAGCACATGCAGAACATAATAGCACTGCATGCACTTCTGCACGAAATCTGAGTGGAAAAGAAAGAAAAAGCTGAAAATGAACCTATAATGTGACATCGTAATCAATAGTATTTACCTTTTAGGAACGAAAGCTTGCTACTGGGACACTTCCCTCTCTGTGGTAAAAAGACTGAGGCAGGACCTCAAACTAGAAGTGTCACTTGCAAAAGAGCTGCAATCCCTTAGTTTCACAAGGGAGGAACACAGCACTATCACTTCCTTGTCAGCAATATTTTTATAAGGGCGAGCGAGTAGGATGTCAAGCCTTACATGAGAAAGCTACCGTCAGAATTATTCAGCTGCAGTCAACTTTCACTACATGGAACATCATACCTGCACTGTGTAAATCCATATCATAACACCTTCTAATATTTACCTTTGATGTTATCGAATATTGCCTTATCTAAAAATACCCAATTTTACAATGTTAAAGCTGGGGTTTCAACAGACTTGTGTCCATGGGAATAACCACTCTACCATTCTTAGCAATGATAAATTTACAGAGGATATTGGGATAAAACATGCCTACATACTGTACACAGCAACTGTGAACAGTTCTCAGCCCAGAAGAGGTCCAGAAAACTGAGATAATGACATAATCTGATGAAGCACAGCGGACAACTTTGTTACTATGTATTCCTAGCAGGAAACAAACAGGGCAAGATCATCTCTCATGCCCAGCTGTGTTAAAGGACTCCCACTTGCACAATATCCACAGTATGAGGCACTAACACTGATGTCCTTAAGTCCTTGACGTCACTGCTTCAGACCTAGATCAGCCTCAGAGTTACAGAGCGAGGAGAATACAAATGAGCCACAGTGATTAACCCTGCCTTTGCGATACTCCATTTATTTATCTCAGTGAAACAGATACTTATCCATTCAATTACTGCTATACCTGACAAGTGAGACAAGACTCTCCTTAGCTAGTTAAACTTTAGTTTAACTATCCAATAAAGATAATCCTCAATTAATTACTTTTTTAAATTCTCAGCCCATATCATGGGAAATTCTCTGATAATCCATCTGTACACCCTGAACACACTGACCTGGATATTCTCAACTGCACAGTTACACAATCTACGGATGAAACTATAGGCTAGATCCTCGGTTTAGAGGAGAAAATCATTACTTTAATAAGCCAGAGAGAGAGAGATAACTGGCACTGAAGTAATGCGATACCCCTGAGGAAGGGCTACATTGTTCAGCTGGTTCACAAAAAATGTATCCATATGTCTTGTGTATCCATAGGAGAGCAGGACAGTGTACGCACATTTGCACATTTTCTTCACCAGGGTAGCAAAAAAACATAATTCAGTGTCTTTTTACTGTCTTCTTATAATCTGTAACATTTTTACTATTACAAGTACATGGATCAGCTCTCAGCTATAGCTTGTTGGAAAGCTCAGAAAGAGCACATTTTCAAAATTCAACTTTTGCATAAATCTAAGTTTCCTTTCTCAAGGAACTGCATTTTATTCTGGTTATTAAAAACCAGTAAAGGGCTTGGAGTAACAAGTCAGTTTGTTATAATGAAATACATATGTATGTATATTACATGTACATAAAACTCCAACCTTCATGAGATAAGCGCCCCAAAACTGAACTGGTTTTTAAAAACTTTTTGAGCCTCAAAAAAGGCACGTGTGGCATGGGTTAAATTTTTTCCACTTATTTGGGAAGAAGGTACTCTTTACCTGCTCTCAAACGAAGAACAAATGTGTTGTTATTCGCAGGAGTGTAGGAGTCACAAGGCTCTGAACTTGCAAAAAAAAGGAGAAAATCACTGAAACTACGCACTAATCTCACTGTGTTTTAATCCACTTCTTTCTCAGAAAGAACACAAAAGTGTATCTGAAGTGTAGGCCTACCTAAAGCGTAAAGTGCATAAAATATTTTAGGGGATTTTCAGAGGATTTATCCTTTGTGTAGTAAAATGGTGGCATACCACTTATCAAGTTTTCACCAAGCCATTGCTGAGCCATGTAGCTGTAACAGTAAAAAAGAAAAGTTACAGCCCATAGGAAAAACACTTAGAATTATCATTTTTCAAAAACCAACACAACTGTCACTCTTGACTAGATCTGATAACTACTGGTTAAGTGATATCCTTCAATAACAAACCAGAAATAACTCCCAATTTCCCTAAAATCAAATGTTGAACAAGGACAATGTTAAATGAACACACAATTCCATTATGTACATTTTACTTTACAGCTTTTCGGTTTCCTACAGTATATTTGCTTTGCTAGTTGTCATGCGCACTGAATAAACACGGAATACCTGCAGTTCACACCAGGCAACTTCAACCCAGGTGTCCGTGTCCAGACCCTTGTAGACGGTCTTGAAGGATCCTCTCCCAAGCTCAATGTCAAACTTGAGAAACCTGCCACTTGGTGAGGTGGAGACGGCTTTCATCTCCGCCTCCTCCTCGTTCTCATCGCTGACCGCTTTGCCGGTGCTGCTCTCATGGTCGGAGGCGGCGACGTGGACTTTGTGATCAGTGTCACCGCGTTCCTTGTCTTCGTCAGCGCTGACACTCTCCGTGGCACTGTGCTTGTGAGCGCCTTGGCTCTCGGTGCTCGACGTCTCCCGGCGCGTCCCACGTGTCCTGTTAATGACTGTCTCGATATTCCCATTCACAGGCTTGTTGATGTTGTCACATTCGGCGGCTTCAGACGTTTGGTCGTCAGAGTCGGACAGCCACAAGTTCTTCCTGACAAACCTCTGACGGAGGAGTCCTTGATAATTTGAAGAAAGGTACACGCTGGGGTCGCTTCCTCCTTTTGGTGTTGCTGCATTGCTGATGAAGTTGACGTTGCTATCACTGATGCTCCCGTTTAAGACATCATTAGTGTTCACATCCAGGTGTGAACTGGAAACAGATGAAGATGTATATTCCAGCTTGGGATCTATACTGGTTACGCCCCCTGACTCCATATCTGGTGCCAGTTGAGAACGTTTTTATTGCTCATGTACTGTTGACAGCACGATCTTCTCCCAGAGGCCGAATGGGTAGCTGCAGTGCCGGCGTGTGCTGACGCAGTCTGCCATCATCGCTACAAAACCAGTAGCACACTGTAAGCACAATGACGATGCGTCTATTTTTTATGTGATTTTCTAAATATTGCATAAAGCTGTAAAAAATGCAGTAGCCTCATAATTTTTTTATTAATATTATTTTACCTTCATAATGCACCTAACCACGAAATAATATTACTAGCACACTGAAGGGTAGAAAGCCATAGTTCTAGCACAATGCCAGCGTGGCGAGGTAACAAAAGCCCGAAACTGTCGTGATTCAGCAGTTTCATAAATCATTGTACTTAAAATAAATATTCATGCGGCGAAATGACCCTGCGCACATGCACAATCCTCTTTTCCTGTCCCGGAGCAAACGGAACAATTTGTAACGCTCGTTTTTTATAAAACATCATTTTTAAGGCTCACAAACGTGAAATATAATATGGATATTCCAAAACAATACCCTTTTGCAAGTTACAGACTCCATCTGCACCGGGATCTTTCCCACACGGAAACTCACATTGTCATAATGACAGTAATGCACTGGTACAGCGCATCCTTTTTTTCTACATAGGACCCACGCCCCTAGCAGCCACTCTCATCCAATAAAACTGCACGTTTTCTGACCATACCGCTTTCAGCACAGGGGTCCATCTGGGCGACACCATTCAGTTCGTTCACCGGTCACCACTCCAATAAACAGCCAAAGGGTTGGTTTCTAAAAGTTTTTCTCGATTGCTTTGGAGCATTTCTCAAATGACAATTAACATTTGCAAAACAACAAGTGTAACCCCAACACCGTAATGTCACTTCTGCGTGGCAGAACACTTCTTGTTGCTTCACACAAACTTCACACGTATGTTTTAATATATATATGCAAATGACTCATCATTTGGCACAATTTTGAGTTGTTTTAGTCTTGTTGGTCAAAATAGATTATGTAGTAATAATCTGTAATAACTTTACACCCAAAACTACATATGTATGTGATCTTTGTGCCACCACATGCAAAACAGTTAACCAAGCTTTCAAAATGATTTAAAAATATATTCAACAAATTGCAATGATAAGGCATTTTTATATTTTTGGTTTTCACAGTATATGAAATGTTGAAACTGGTGTCTTTGACATGAACAAGTATCAGTTTGCTGAAGAAAAACTGAGACATTGACATTGATAAAGCAGGAAAGGAATAACATTCAGAACTTTGGAGCTCGGGAACATACTTACACTGACATTTCAATGCTGATCATACTTTTTATTTAGGTGGCACTGACTAATTCATTGATGTAACTGTTTGCTTTTGAAATGAGTTAATTGTTTTGGGTCAGTTACACGCTTTGGCAGCTGAACCATAGTGTTGTGCTATATGCATAAGCTGTTTTGAGAAATGCTCTTATAGTCTTGAGAATATTAAATATGTTTCATGAAATGTGCCAAAGCAATTGAGGAAAAACTCAATATGGAAATATGGAAACGTTCGGCCCTACATTAATAAATAGATAAAAACATTAATACGTTAATAAAATAAAATAAAAAATTCAGTTTCCCAGGCAACATCAGTAATAATAATAGTCACAGATGCGGGGCGTGGTGCAGGGGGGAAATGAGGGTCCAAGGCAAATGGTTTTATTAAACAAAATAGACCATCAAAGGGTAAAGCACAAAATGAAATGACCTTGTGGGGTCAAAAGCTAATGAGAGAAACAAGAACTAATACAAAATATCAAAAGGTAATAACTAGGGAGCAACAGAGGGAGAGAGCAGAACTAGAAAAACCAAAACAAAGCAGCAACACAACAGAACTTCAACAATAACTGACTGGAGAACAGAGCAGGAACAGGCACTTAAATACACACAAGGTAACAAGACATGATGCAGGACAGGTGAGAACAATACCAAAATTAACCAATCAATGAAAGCACAGGAAAATGGACTATGGGTGAAATTCACAACAACTAATAAGCAAAGAAACTAGGAAACATAACAAGCACAAAACCTAGGAAAATACTAAAGGTTTACAATACTGGGACATTTGGGACCATAACATTATGCAAATCATAATTAGACACAGCAGAAGAAGGGGAAACAGGAAAATGATAAATAATATACATTAGGGAAATGGAAAACCGAAAAAAAAAAATGAATACAGGTGTGGCCGGCGTCTAGTGAGCCTCAACGAGCCCATGGTGTCTAAGTCACATGCTTAACTCACCAAGCTATTCAGTAGTCCAGGGAGCAGGTGTAACACACAAGGGTTATCAGACAGGTAGTGAAAAGATGGGTTGGCCAGCAACACCTGCTGGCCAAACGGGGAAGAGACATGAAGGCCAGGGGCGGACGGGCGCTAACCCTGACTAATAATAATAATAATAATAATATTGTTCTCCATGTATTTGATTGCACAACCCAAAAACTTCCAATGTAAGCGTGTACTCTGCAATGGACTGGTACCCCATTCAGGGATCCCTAGCTGTACCCTAAATAAATAAAAAATAATAAGAAAGTGTAAGGAATCCATTTGCAGAGTCTCCGCAGTTTCAGTGAAACGGTGGTTTATTGAACAGTAAAAATAATATAACGTAATACGTTGTAGACATACACCGGGTATTGCAAGGCAGCTCAAATACAAATTAAGGACAGTTCTTCACCCCCCTTTATACCCCAAAAGACTCTCCCCAACAAGGTCCTGTGTGTAGGTGTGGTGAGTGAATTTACATATAAAAAGTGACCCCCTGGACTGTGAGGAGCCTGGGGCAGGGATGGGGCAGGACAGGATGGAGAATTTCTGATCATTGTAATTCAATGATCTTCCTTATCAGCTAGTGGTGCCGACTGGAACTGCCATTCTATCCCTGGCTTCCCCCTTGATCATTATTTGCTAACACTGTCTGCATTCAAATGATCAACCAAGAACATTGGGACATCTTTACTACTTTTCCTTACACAAGCATCATACATCTGAAGCTGATTGTAAAAGACGCTTTTACTATTGATACTATTTCAGAGTATCTTCCGTTACTAAGATAAATTCTAATTTAAAGCAGAAATTAGGCAAACATGAAACAGGAGGTAAAGTAGCCTGATGTGAAAAGTAAAATTGAGAATATTGTGGGTTAAAGTAAAAATAAATAAGATCAGTTTTAGAGTATGTGAAATCCATGCACTGCCAAGCCAAAAAAAGTCACACACTTTAATATTTGTTTGGACCACCATTAGCTTTACTTTTGCTGCACATTTGTCAATGCATTGTTACCATGTGGTTATGCAACATCTCAACATTTTTCTTCATCCAGATTTACATTAATTTCTCGTCAAGATCTTATATTGATGAAAGGCAAGCTGAACCACTCCGTAAAGTCATCTTCAGCACATCTCAAAGACTTCCGATGGGGTTAAGGTCAAGACCCTGGGCTGGCCAATTCATGTGTTCTTTGACAATTAGAACCCAATGAATCTTGGCATTATGGTCCTGGAATATGCCCACGCCATTAGGAAAGAAAAGAATCTATTAATCCGATAACCTGATCAATCAATAGATTCAGGTACTAAGTTGATTTCACTTGCCACTTTCCAATTTTGTATTTTAGGTAGCCAACATTTTAAAAATTATTTTTGTTTTGACGGTAAGTACCAGTTAAACACCGGACTTTTACTCCATTCTAAGGTTTAGAGTTTATAATTGTAGTAATGGACTTATCTTTATAGCGAGTGATTAAACAAAGACAAATTAAATCTGGAGAGGATATTGTGGTGAAAATAGCGGCTTGACAGTACATGGAGACAGTTAAATTACCGCACAGATATGTGCGGAAACATACTTTTCCCTTGACTGGGGGGTGGATGTCGGGGGTGGGGATTTCCGGACTTTGCTAACCCGAAAGCGTTAAATTGTTGAAGTGGTTATTCATTTACTATTTCTTGCGCTCTGTTAAAGCCACACAGTATATAGAGGGTACCTAATTAGGTGTGAAATCATAGTGAATTTTCACTTTGTCTGATATACATCACCATGGAGATTATGGAAATGAATGGAAAACCAGAGGTAAGAAACCGATAAAAAAATACATTACTGTGGGGAATAGATTTTAATACAACCCCAACATTTTGTACCGTAAGTCAGTTGCTGCTTCTGTGCAAAACAGGGAAGCTAACAGAGACATCATTGTTTTTAAACCAATCTTATTTTTATTTTGAAATACTACAATCAAAATAGGCGTCTGTTTACACATTAACAATTAATTTTACAAACAACTGTGTGCATTTGACTTTTAGGGCAGTAGCCTACGTGTGACAATATACATTTAATTAAGCCTATAGTTTACAGAATCTCTATTCGAAAAGCATCGGTGATTATAGCCTTTCAAGGACATGTATGTGGCTAACGAACAAAAAGTTTCACTTATTTTCATTGCCTGATTCCATTACTTCCACTTTTACATATTTGTCATATTTAGATGCTTTTTGTCCAAAGCGACGTGCAAATCAGGCAAACAGCACATTACAAACAAAGGTCCAGTAAAGGTGTCAACTAGACGTAAGTACAGCTAGCCTGAGCTTCCAATGAATGCCCAGGTTCAAGTGTAAGCAGTACTGGGGTAAGAACTACACGGCGTGTTCTAACAAAGTGAGAACCTTCAAACTATTCAATAACCAGACGTGCATCAGAGCGCAACGAGGCATCAAGCTATTCATTACACAAATATAATTAAATGTAGCCTATCAGTACGCCTACACGCATATGATAAATAATATACGTATATAAGAAGAAAATATATGCATGCGTGAAGAAAAAATATATATGTAAGATTAGAACACTGCGTGAGAGATCTTAAGGTGGAAACGGAAGGCAGGTCATCGCGCTGTGATTGGCTGAGAAGCTCAGTTGTGTATGTCGTGTTTGTGCCCCTGAATTTTTTGTTTGTGCTGCAAACAGGTCACAATTGTTCGTGCAATTGTGCCGTTTAAAAATGTCGGTGTTATTTCTGAGATATCCCTCTTGGTTTATTACATTACATGATCGTTGTATAATGCTCATGCTCATGTTTCTCATATAGATATAGATAGAGATATCTTTAAATACAATGTTTATTAGTAAGAATAGAGTTTTGGATACTTGTTTTTTCACTATGACTAGTAAAAATATAATTCTTACTAGGAGAAATGGAATTCTGGATATGTATAACATAATTACAGATAGGAAAGAGGTGTGTTTAAATGTTAAAACGACTTGCCATAAGGAATAACCCATGAAGGGTCACCAACCAATCGCAGGGCAAAAGAACATAAGAAATTTACCAACGAGAGGAGGCCATTTGGTCCATCAAGCTCATTTGGGGAGAACTTAACTTATAGCTCAGAGTTGTTAAAATCTTATCTAACTCTGATTTAAAGGAACCCAGGGTTTTAGCTTGCACTACACTGGCAGGAAGACTATTCCATAGTCTAACTACATGCTGTGTAAAAAAGTGCTTTCTCAAATTCATTTTAAAATGTTCTCCCAATAATTTCCACTTATGGTCACGAGTTCTAGTATTTAAACTAATATTGAAATAGTCATTTGACTGAACAGCATCCAGACCTGTTAGAATCTTATATACCTGGATCATGTCCCCCCTTAGTCTCCTTTGTTCAAGGCTAAACAGATTCAGCTCAGCTAACCTCTCCTCATAAAACATTCCTCTAAGACCAGGAATCATTCTTGTTGCCCTATGCTGCACCCTTTCCAAGGCAACAATGTCCTTTTTAAGGTATGGTGACCAAACCTGCACACAATATTCTAGGTGGGGTCTTACCAAGGAATTATATAAT
>JAODLD010000136.1:10290489-10310255 GCA_026781065.1 Mormyrops boulengeri | reverse complement strand
GCTGAACAGCATCCCGACCTGTTAGAATCTTATATACCTGGATCATGTCCCCCCTTAGTCTCCTTTGCTCGAGGCTAGTACATCTGCCTCACTTGTACTGTATGTTGGTTTGGATAACAGCATCTTCCAAATAAATAAATTATAATTATGCTCAAAAAGGTACATGCTAATGAAAACAGTTCTTCCACTGCTACAGCAGCAAATGGGTGTATTTTTAGGTGTCTAATCCTCACCCTTGAAGCCTGCACCGTATACTAATTAATGCCCATCCATACTGAAGGAATTAATTCCTTGAGTTATTGGAATGCAATTCACATAGAGTCCCTGTTAGCCACAGTGCATTCTCTAGAACAGCTAACATTCTAAAACATGATTTCAGCTGTTAAAAACACAGGTAATAAACCCCTGATGTACAATATCCAATCTTTAAGAAAGATCAAGAGAGGCAGGTGAAAAATGTGTGTGTGTGTGTGTGTGTGTGTGTGTCCGTCTGTGTGTATATAAGTAATACATCCATTTTAGTGTTTCCTGTCACTAAAAGCAGTAAGGAGCACCATTGGTTCTTACAATGAATTCTGACCTTATACATGAGAAAACAACAGGGTGTCTCTTCCTGTCTGCCCTGCTTTGTCAGTCCCTATGCTTTGCTTTGCTTTCTTTTTTCCCTTTTGCCCATTGAATCCTGGTGTTTATCTTTGACCCCTGTTTTTGTTATTCATCCCGTCTCTGGTTCATGGTTCCTCGGTTGTCCTGTATCTCATTGGTCCAATGCTCCTGGTGGTATCTGGTGTCAGGTCCAGTCTCCTTTGATGTCATCCATCTGATGTTTTGCCGTGTCCTGTGCAATCTTCCTTCCCCTTGTGTGTATACTTCTGTTCTGTGTTCCCTCTCCTTCTTGTCTTGGATGCCTGGTAGACACGCGTTTGGGGAAGGTACTGTCACGTCCTGCCGTCACGTCTACCACACCCCTCATTTTCCTCCCTGGTGTGACCTAACAAGCCACTCTGAGTGTGTGTTAGTCTTACCTCTCTTTTAGTCATTGAAGTTGTTACCCAGTGCTGTCCATGTTCTCTTCCCTTGGCATCCCCTGTTTTGAATCCCTCATGGTTCTGTCTATCTTAAGTTTAGTCCTGTTTTGTTTAATAAAGGGGCGACCCCGTTATCGCATTTCAGGTCACGGTGGATGATGGATGGGGTCCAGGTGTGTAGGAAATGCAGACCCTTCAGAATCTGTCTGCACCAGCTGCGTAACACCTTGGGTTTCATGAGCTTGAACCTGCGCAGGTACCTTTGAGGTCATAGAAGCAGAGATGTAAGTACCAATATGGACACAAGGTCTCTTAAGGACAACACCAGAACCAATGTAAATGAGCTGACAAATCCCTTGTTCAGCACTATAGAAAATGCCTAATTGCACAATGCCATCATCTCCATTATTTCAATTGTTGTGTCTTTAGTTCCAGTGGTGCTAACTTTGCATATTCAGTATTACATATTAAATTTTGATATCTGCCAGGATTATCTGCCAAGATTGATTGATATCTTGATTTCTTAACCCATGTGTTTACTTCTGGGTCCTGGGGACCCAGTTGAGGTATCATTTCTGACCCGATTTTGAGATTGACCTTGGATGTTATGACTTTGTGCATTTTAGGGTAAGGTCATTGATTATACCACATAATGATGAACACAATTTTTTTTAATTCTGTGGTCAATTTTAAGTGAACACCCGGGTTAACAAATATCAGACAATACTGATGTTAACCAATATATCGTGCATCTCTACACATTGTTTGTCCCATCTTCAAAGACAATATGTAATAATAATAAGAGTGAAATATACTGTATTGTTCAAGAATCATGAGAGAAAATAGCAATCTCAATTCTAAGTGAAAAAATTTGCTATTCATATTTTACCCAGAATCATGCAGCTGTATTTGATATGCAACTGTTTACTAATGATATTTAACTGCATACTGTCATTGTGACTCAGGTTGGGTACCTTTTACATTTGAACCGATATCGGTACCGGTACCGGTACTTAGTGTTCGGTACCAATACTCAACAGTACTTCAATTTCGATACCTTGCTCTGAATCTGTAATGCCTGGTTTGTATCAACATAAAAAATACAGTAATAAAAGATAAGCCCCAAACTAATTTCAAACATTGTCAACTATATGTTTTGATCAAACTCTTCCTGAAACAGACCACACAACTGTGACCAGAAACATTATTTTAACAATTCTTTTTAAGGAAGACAAGCATGTCAACCTTTTCGGGTGAAAGCCGTGCCTGCTCCACACTTACTGTGTCCCCTGCTGTTGAAAACACCCGCTCTGAGGGTGTCAAGGAGGCCTGAACACACAGATATTTTTGGCCAAGTTAGTGAGCAGTGGCATCTGGTCCCTCTTCTGCCACCACCACAGGATAGGGTTCACTAAGCTGAGGACTGCCGGGTGGCTCCTGTATAGCTGTACCTCCTTCTGGGCCTTTTCAGTGATTGACGGCCCACTGCACTCTGTATCTACAGCCTTCAAGAGGGCCTGATATTCATCTTTGAAGAGCTGCCTGAGAGCTGAAAGTTTTTTCTGCAAACAGAAACATCTCTCATAATTATCATGCATGATTTTACCAGTAGAAGAAGTGTGTCAGTAACATCAGTCTCTTACATGTGGTGGTGTTTCTGTGATTCTGTTTTTCCTTGAGGACAGGTTTAGCAAGGTTAGCTTTCCTCAGCCACACCACAATGGATCTTATCCTTACAGACCAGCTGGCTACTGTTTTCAGACTGTATAGCTTTTGAGCAGCTACATTAAGCGTGTGTGCAAAACACCCCATCTTCATGATTTGCATCCACTTCATTGCTACATCCATGTTCGCTGCATTGTCAACAGTAATTCCTACCACTTTTGACTTCACCCCAAAATCTTCAAAAATGGTATCTATCTCTTCAGCTATTGCAGGCCCTGCCTGTGAGATGTAAACTGCACGTGTATAAAGCACTTTTTCCCTGAGCTCGGCCTCCACAATGTAATGCACAGTGACTGTCAGGTAGTGGTCTTGGGCCAGACTACTCCATAAATCTGCAGTCACTGAGACATGGTCAACAGCTTGGAGTTCCCTCTTGAGATTTTCTTTTGCTATGTCATACCAAGTTGGTATGAAGGTGTTTGAGAGAAGATCCCTGGATGGGGGGCGGTATTTTGGGTTCAGGGTCCCTATCATTTCCCTGTCATCATAAAAAGACAGTATACCATAAATAATAACACTGCTTTTTCATTAGTATTTTATTTTCATCATCATCATAATCATACCCATAAACCCTCATTTACAATAGGCCGTAATAAGTTACCTAAAGCATGTGGACTCCATAGTGGAGAAGGGCAGCATCTCTTTGACAATGAATGCGGTCACTGACCTGTGGCACTCATTTACTTTTTGAAGAGACAAGGCCTCTAGTTCCTGCTGGCCAACCTATTTGGTGTTGCCCATGTGTGTTTGCCCTTCTTTCTTGGACCATGGTCTGTGGGCTGACCATGTGGCTTAGAGGCTAGTGTCTTTTGTTGTGAGTTCAAGTCCAGCCTCATTTTTTGTTTAATCTATTAGTTTCACTTTCCTAGAATATGGTATAGTTTATGTCTTTGTTTTGTGTCTGTTTTTGGTCTACCCTGCCCGTGTCCTGTTTAATAATATTGTGTTGTGTTCCTAGTGTAGTTCACCCTCAGTGTTTGTTAATGTTGCTTAGCCTCCAGTGCCTTTTCATTGCAATATGCCCCACCTCTTCCTTGTTGCCCGAGTCCTTGTGATTGGTCAATTCCCACCAGTCCTGCATCATGTCTCATTAGTTGTGTATTTTAGTGCCTGCTTTTGCTCGGTTCCTTGTTGGTTCATTGACGCTGATTCCCTTTCTTGCTTTGACTATTACCCTGTTAGTAGTATTTCTTGTTATGTCTTGTAGTTTTCCTGAGTACCTCCCTGCCTTTAGTATTGTTTTCCCAGTGTTGCTGTCTGCCTTGATTTCTGTTTTATCAGTTTTGTTTTGACCCTTCATAATTCCTTTATTTTCTGTTTAGCCCTTTGTGTTACTTTTGTTCATAAACCCCTTTTGTTGGAGCTTTTCCACGGATCGTCCCCTCCTTTCGACATGCCCCACCGTAATATAAATGTATGTTTCTGGATCATGGAACTGGAGTATCAGGAGAAACTCTTCTTATACGGACAACAGCACATGCAGAACATAATAGCACTGCATGCATTTTTACACAAAATCTGTGTGGAAAAGAAAGAAAAAGCTGAAAATGAACCTATATTGTGACATCATAGTATTTACCTTTTAGGAATGAAAGCTTGCTACTGGGACACTTCCCTCTCTGTGGTAAAAAGACTGAGTCAGGACCTCAAACTAGGAGTGTCACTTGCAAAAGAGCTGCAATCCCTTAGTTTCACAAGGGAGGAACACAGCACTATCACTTCCTTGTCAGCAATATTTTTATAAGGGCGAGCGAGTAGGATGTCAAGCCTTACATGAGAAAGCTACCGTCAGAATTATTCAGCTGCAGTCAACTTTCAATACATGGAACATCATACCTGCACTGTGTAAATCCATATCATAACCCCTTCTAATATTTACCTTTGATGTTATTGAACATTGCCTTATCTAAAAAAAAAAAAAACAATTTTATAGTTTTAAAGCTGGGGTTCCTACAGACCTGTCTCTGTGGGAATAACCACTCTGCCATTCTTAGCAATGATGAATTTATGCAGAATATTGAGATAAAACATGCCTACATACACAGCAACTGTGAACAGTTCTCAGCCCAGAAGAGGTCCAGAAAACAGATAATAACATAATGATGCCCCGCCTCGTGCCCATAGTTTCCGGGATAGGCTCCGGACTACCCGCGACGCACTAGGATAAGCGGTTTGGACAATGGATGGATGGATGGAACATAATGATGAAGCTCAATGGACAACTTTCTTGTTGTGTATTGCTAGCAGGAAACAAACAGGGCAAGATCTTCTCTCATGGCCAGTTGTGTTAAAGGACTCCCACTTGCACTATATCCACAGTATGAGGTCCTTAAGTTCTGTGTTGTGAGGATCTATTCTGTCATATGTCTTTATTCCAAATAAGGATGCGTTATGATTTGAGGTTGTTGTATTAGTCCACCACGTACGGAAACAGTGCGATGGCGTTTCTGACCAGTTGTGAGAAATAACAGTTAAAGTTACATGGCCGTGTGTGCCTCCTCAACACCACATGGTGTCAGAAGTGTGGTTATTGCGAAGTTTAATCCCTCGGAAAGTTTTAGCCATCCTGAACGCTGGTCGGAATGGAAACTGCATTTTTCCCGCTACAGGATTGCGACCAAACTAAACAAATAGGATGACGATGTGCAGGTCTGTACGCTCCTTTATGCACTCAGAAAAGAGGCTGAACAAATATATAAAACATTCACTTCTGAATCATGATGAAGATGAGACTTACGAGACTGTGCTAGAGAAGTTGGACAGCTATTTGGTGCCAAAAGCACGAGCGAGCACGATTCCATCAACGTGCCCAGAGGCATGGCGACTCTGCGGAAGAGTATATCCGTGGCCTTCACGAACTAGCCGACACGTGAATTTAGAGTGGCGAAAGAAAAGAATATTTGTGACAGATTAGTTATTGGAATTCTAGATCAGAAGTTGTCCGAAAAGCTCCAGCTGATGGCAGATTTAACACTCGGCAAAGCAGTTGAGCTCATTAGGTAAACCGAGCAAGTGAAAGAACATGTAAACGAGCAGGCAGCATGCAGCACGCAGCTCAATGAAGTAGCCCGAAGCCGACAGCATCATGGTGGTGAGAAGGCTAGACCCAAACGAGGTCAAAACTCAAGTTCTAAACAGAATGGGAATTTTAGTAGGTACCGATGTAAGAGATGCGGAAGAAGCCACGGAAAAGAGGATTGTCCTGCGAAGAATACAGAATGCTGAAAATGTAAAAAGAGCGGCCACTTCACTGTAGTCTGTTGCACGCGAGAAGTTATGACGTATGCACGTCACTAGATGCCGGTGTCGCAACACATTTCTTATGAGAGCTGAGGAAAAGGGTTGAAAGCAACAAGGAATGGACAGTTTCACTCCCTATACATGGAACGGAGGTGGAGTTTAAGATTGATACCAGTGCAGATATCAGTGTAATATAAGAAAAGACCCTTTTAAGCCTAAAGCACCAGCCTCAGTTAAAGTTTGCCAAAGTAAACCTGGAAAGTCCTGGTGCAAAACTACATTGTAAAGGACAGTTCACAGCCACAACTGCCATAAAGAATAGACAGTTCAAGTTCGAAGTGTTTGTAGTTACCGGACCTACTGTGAACAACCTTCTTGGTCGTGAGGCAACAGTAGCAATGGGTTTGATAAAGAGATTGGAAGACCTGAAGTCAGCTGCTCCTGGAGAGATCGGACTGTTAAAGATAAAACCGATATAGATCCACTTAAAAGGCAACGCTATCCCGGACAGTATGGCCATAGCCAGACGTGCGTCTGTGCCCATGCTCCATTAAGTCAAAAAAGAGCTGGAGAGAATGGCTTGGTGTGGTGTCATTGAAGAAATAAAAGAGCCTACGGAGTGGTGTGCTCCTATGGTCGCTGTGCACAAGAAGAATGGACAGATACGCATCTGTGTAGATCTCAAACAGCTTAACAAGGCCGTTAAGAGGAAAAGATACATCCTTCCCAGACTAGCACATGCCAAAGTTTTTTCCCTTCTAGATGCAGCTAGTGGATTTTGGGAGTTGCCATTAGATGAAGACAGTGCTAAACTGACAACCTTCATAACGCCATTTGGAAGGTATTTTTTCCGTAGACTTCCGTTTGGCATTACTAGTGCCCCAGAAATATTTCAGAGGGAAATTTCTGAGCTGTTGATGCATCAAGAAGGAGTAGCCGTTTTCATGAATGAAATCCACGTCTATGGAAACTCTGATGAAGAACATGAGAAAAGACTTCAAAGCACATTGAGGATGATTCATGAAGCAGGCTTGGTGTTGAATACACAGAAATGTCTACTGAGACAGAACCAACTCCACCACTTTATTGATAAGGAAGGCATACGTCCAAATATGGCCAAGATTGAGGCCATATCTATTCTAGAGCCACCTAAAAACACCTCAGACCTGAGAAGGATGCTGGGCATGGTCCACTGTCTCGGCAGGTATGTTCCACACTTGTCAGAGGTCACACAGCCACTCAGTGAGCTGTTGAAGAAAGAGACAGTGTGGACCTGGGGTCCTGCAAAGGTTAAGGCCTTCATCTCAGTGAAGCGTTTACTCACAGAGGCGCCAGTGCTTGCATTCTACGACGTTACTAGACCCACTATAGTGAGTGCAGACGCCAGCAGCTAGAGTACGGTTTAGGTGGAGTCCTCCTACAGGACCACGATGGAGTGCTAAAGCCAGTCACTTACTGTTCAAGGGTCTTAAATGCAGAGAACACATTTCGTTGTTGTGCACTATGTGCTGTGGTGTGTCAACAATGACAATTAATCCCTAAATTCTTCTGTGAACATGGGGCCCTGTCCTCCTTGGCGTTCTCAGATGTGTTGACAAAACAAAATACATGTAGCCTATACAGTAAAATTCCACATAATTAGGCATGGATACCAGAAAATTCACCTATGCTGTTGACGAAATGTCCAAGCTGAGGCTTGGCTGGACCTCCCTCAGTGTCAACCCATGATTTACTACACGGCCGACAAGGGTCGCACGAATTTCGTTGGACAAATTTGGTCGTCGTCTTCTTTGTCCTCTCCCTCCACCAGGTCTACCTCTACCTTGGCCTCTGCCTCTACCTGCTTCTCCACCATGGATGCCTCCTCTCATTCTCACTCTTCTCCTTCCTCTCATGTCCTCCATGTTTGTTGATGTCAGGTTAACTCACCTGTTCCCTTTTATAGTGCCTAAACCTTATTGGTGTGTCCAAGCACCTGGTGGTTGTGTTTAACCGAATAGAGCTTCAGGTTAACCCAAGTTCATGGGTGTCACCATTTGAAAGCCAGTGCTTTGAAGTGTGTTAGTGATTTGCAAATCACTGTGTTGACTTTTGCAAGAAGTATGAAGCTGACAACATGCTTAGTGTTGTGCAAATCTGGGCCGATGTTTTGCTAACTGAGTGTAAAGTTATGCCAAATATGGGAGACTTTTTCTTTTAGTGTTTAAACAATCAGAACTGTAACCATATGATCCTCCCTATTATTGGAGTTCAGGATTTTCATACAAAATAATGTACCATGCTGAATTAGACTGTTAAATAAGGGCAGCAACAGCACACGTCTAGAGGCCTAGTACGGTAATTCTATACTATTCTATAATTCTATAAAATGTCCTATCAGGTAATGGCAGAATTTGTGTCTGTACAGCTAGGCCTAAAATGGACTTGCTCCAGGTGTAAACATAACATGGAATGAAACATAGACTACCACAGTCTCTAGTTATGGCTAAATAATGTTAGCACAGCCCTGGCTTTACTTTGTGTCACTGGTGTAGCAGTCATTCTTGTGCTTATTACTCGACTGAGTAAGTAGAGAAGGGAAAACTAAGGTCTGTGAACAGGAAACTCAAACTAACCAAAATAATACTCATGGAACATAAACCATTTGAACTTAATTGGAACTTATAAGTGGGAGAGTTTTGATTCAGGTTTAACCAGTAATCTACATTCCATTGGTGACTTGGTACATGCTGTTATACTGCCTCTATAACTAAATGGCTAGAATGAGGTGTTGAGTTTATTGAAGTAATAATTCTTCTCCTTCTCTGTTTCTCTAGGCAGACATTTGTTAATGACAAGTAGGAAGATGTACCCCTGATCTCTCATCAGTCATCCTTGATCTTTCATCCTCCCATGGATAACCGGGACTTAATACAACTTTACTTTAACTTGGGCCTCAAATATAAGGACATCCTCCACATTTTGAGTGTAAAACACAGGATTGACAACCTGACAACCTTAAAATGAATCCTGAAGAAGAATGGACTCTGGTAAGGTCAGGTTGGGGAGCATGCATGGATGCAACACGTTGCCGCACCCACCACACAGCAAAACTCCTCGGGATCCCGGCCAGCGATCCCCCAGGCAGATACACGGTCCAGTCCGACCTTCTGGAAATGACCATCCATCTGCCGCAGCCAGGTGTTACGTGGGTGTCCCCTTGGCCTGGTCCAGCCGCTTGGGTCCTCAGCAATGAGGATCCTGCGAGCCAGATCACCCTCAGGGAAACGCGCCACATGGCTGTAGTGCTGTAAATACTGCTTGTTTGTATCGAGCAGTTGTGAGTTGTTTTACGGTGGCTGGAGTGCCAATCCCGCCACCAACCCCCAAAAATTGTTTCCCTGCAAGTTGGAGGACCACTTGCACGGCCGGATGCAGTTTAAAGTCATACCCAGGACAGTACAGAAGCATTTATATTCAAATTTTAAGCAAAAATGTCCATTGTTCTTATTATACCCCAGTCCTCAGCAGTCCAATCCCTGTACAGTACCTTTTGCAGAATATCAGTCTGTCCCTGAAGTTTTTCTTGGAGAGAAGTGGCTTCTTTGCTGCCCTCCTTGACACCAGACCATCGTCCAAGATTCTTCACCTAACTGTGCATGCAGATGCACTCACACCTGCCTGCTGCCTTTCCTGAGCAAACTCTGCCCTGATCCCGCAGCTGAATCAACTTTAGGAGACGGTCCTGGCACTTGCTGGACTTTCTTGGGCACCCTGAAGCCTTCTTCACAACAATTGAACTTCTCTCCTTGAAGTTCTTGATGATCCAATAAATAGTTGATTTATGTGCAGTCTTACTAGCAGCAATATCCTTACCTGTGGAGCCCTTTTTGTGCAAAGCAATGATGACTGCACGTGTTTTCTTGCAGGTGACCATGGTTAACAAAGGAAGAACAATGATTTCAAGCACCACCCCCTTTTAAAGCATTCACTCTGCTATTCTAACTCAATCAGCATGACAGAGTGATCTCCAGCCTTGTCCTCGTCAACACTTCTCACGAGTGAATCACTGAAATGATGTCAGCAGGTCCTTTTATGGCAGGGCCGGAATGCAGTGGAAATGGTTTTTTTGGGATTGAGTTCCTTTTCATGGTAAAGAGGGACTTTGCAATTAATTGCAATTCATCTAGTCACTATTCATAATATTCTGGAGTATATTCAAATTGCCATCATGAAAACTGGTTCTCCTATCTCCACAAGGGAACACTGGAGCTCCCCCTTAGTGACTGTTGGGTTCTTGGTCTCACTAAGGCTCTTCTTCCTCAATTACTCATTTGGTCGGGTGGCCAGATCTAGGGAGGGTCCTGGTGGTTCCAAACTTTTTCCATTTCCAAATAATGGAGACCACAGTGCTTTTTGGGACCTTCAATGCTGCTGATTTTTTTGTATCCTTCCCCAGATTTGTGCCTAGGACTTCATTGCTTTGTTTCTGCTCTGGTATGTCAACTGTGACACCTCATATAGACAAGTGTGTGCCATTATAAATCATGTTCAATCAACTGAATTTACCACAGGAGGACACAAATCAAGTTGTAGAAGCATCTCTAGTATGATCAGTGGAAATCGGATGCACCTGAGCTAAATTTTGAGTGTCACAGCAAAGGGTGTGAATACTTATGTATACCGATTATGTTTAAATGTTTACATTTTTTTTTTATAAATCTAATAAAAATGTCTGAAAACATGTTTTCACTTTGCCATTATGGACCATTTTGTGTAGATTTTGTAAAATCCGGCCTTCTTGGAAGCCTTGGAGGGGGTACTGGAAGGTTCCCTGTCTGGGGACTCTATGATTCTGCTGGGGCCTTCAATGCTCACGTGGGTAATGACAGTGTAACCTGGAAAAGTGTGATTGGGAGGAATGGCCTGCCTGATTGTAATCCGAGCAGTGATCTGTTATTGGACTTCTATGCTAACTATAGTTTGTTCATACCGAACACCATGTCCGAGCATAAGGGTGTTCATAAGTGCACTTGACACCAGATCACCCAAGGCCGCAGCTCAATAATCAATTTTGCAGTTACGTCGTCAGATCTGTGTACATATGCTTTGAATATTCAGGTGAAGAGAAGAGCTGAGCTGTCACCTGATCACCACCTGGTGCTGAGTTGGATCTGATGGCGGCGGAAAATGCTAGATAGACCTGGTAGACCCAAGAGCATAATGAGGGTGCACTGTGAGTGTCTGGAGGAGGTCCCTGTCTGGGAGATCTTCGACTCATACCTTTGGCCGAACTTCTCTCCCAAGGGAGTCTGGGGTCATGTTCCAGGACTCCGTCGCTAAGGCAGCAGTGCAGAGCTGTGGTCGTAAGGATGTCGGTGGCAGTCGTGGTGGTAACCCCTATACATGGTGGTGGACACCAGCGGCAAAATCTAAAGAAGGAGGCCTTCAGGGCTGGGTTAGCTTGTGGGACTCCGGAAGCAGCGGACAGGTACTGGCAGCCCAGGTGGAAAGCGGCTCGGGTGGTTGCTGAGGCAAAAAACTTGGGTGTGGGAGAAGTTTGGTGAGGCTATGGAGAAGTATTTTCAGTTGGCTTTGAAAAGGTTCTGGCAATCCATCAGGCGACTCAGGTGGGGGAAGCAGGGCTTTAGCAATGCCGTTTACAGCAGGAATGGAGAACTGTTGACCTCAAGTGGGGATATAGTCAGGTGGTGGAAGGAATATTTTGAGGATCTCCTAAATCCCACTGATATGATTTCCTCGGAGGAAGTAGAGCTAGAAGACTCAGAAGAGGACTTGCCCATCTCTGGGGCTGAGGTCACTGAAGTAGTTAAACAACTGCTCGGTGGTAGGGCTCTGGGGGTGGATGAGATTCGCTCTTTGTTCTTGAAAGCTCTTGATGTTGTTGGGCTATTTTGGCTGACACACCTTTTCAACACTGCATGGACATTGGGGACAGTGTCTTTGGATTGGCAGACTAGGGTGGTGGTCCCAATCTTTAAGCAAGGGGACTGGTAGATGTGTTCCAACTTTAGCTGGATCACACTCATCAGCCTCCCTGGGAAGCTCTATGCTGTGGAACTGGAGAGGAGGGTCCGTCTGTTGGTCGAACCTCAGATCCAGGAGGAACAATGCAGATTTCGTCCTGGTCACGGAACACTGGACCATCTCTTCACCCTCACAAGGATACTAGAGGGTTTGTGGGAGTTTACTCAACCAGTCTGCATGTGTTTCGTGGACTTGGAAAAAACATATAACTATGTCCCTTAGGGGGTCCTGTGGGGGGTGCTCCAGGAGTATGGGGTACGGGGTCCATCAGATCCCTGTACAATCAGAGTGACAGTTTGTTCCGCATTGGCAGCAGTGAGTCAGACTTGTTCCCTGTGAGTGTTGGACTCCACCAGGGCCCTTTGTCTCCAATTTTGTTCAGAACTTTTATGGACAGAATTTCTAGGTGTAACCAAGGGGCAGAGGGGTTCCAGTTTGGGGCCTCAGGATCGCGTCTTTGCTTTTTGCAGGTGATGTGGTCTTGTTGGCATCATGGGGCTGTGATCTGCAACAGGCACTGGGGCAGTTTTCAACTGGGTGAGCCAGAAGGCAAAGCTCTCGATTTTCCAGTCAATCTACGTTCCCACCCTCACCTGTGGTCATGAGTTCTGGGTAATAACCGAAAGAATGAGATCGTGGATACAAGAAATGAAGTTCCTATGCAGGGTGACAGGGCTCAGCCTTAGTTCTTACTTATATCTTCTGATGCACCTGAACACATCATCTGTGATGTAAGCTGGGGCCATTGGGTGTTTTGGGTCTTTTAACATTAGACACCCTTTCCCAGGCGACCCCACCATGGTTGATCAGACCGCAGCAAGTGTTCAGGTGGCGTGCACTAGTCCCCATGGATTTCCTCTCCGGATCCAGAGCCATCTGGAGGCTTTCTCAGCTGCTTTGGTGATGTTCTTGATGGCTGTGCTCCATTCTCTTCCTGTGATGCCTAGTAAACTGAGGGCAGTGTGGAGTGAGTGACCCACAAATCGCTTACTTCGATAGGCATACACTTGGCCTTCCAACCCTGTTCTTGACAGTCTATCACCTCCTTCAAAATAGGTTGAGGAGTTCAGACATTTCAGCGGGGGGGGGCTTAAAGTAGAGCTGCTGTTTCTCCGCATCGAAAGGAGCCAGTTGAGATGGTTTGGGCATCTATGTAGGATGCCTCCTGGACGGGTACCTGGGGTGGTGTTTTTGGCATGTCCAACCGGGAAGAGGCCCCAGGGCAGACCCAGGACATGCTGGTGAGATGATGTCTTTTGCACAGATGAGTCTGTGTTATGAGAAATGCCTAAAAAGGGGGTGAGCATGATGTTCCTGATGTGAGAATTGCATGAAAGTGATTGAGGAAAAACTGTATAGTCTTGAGAATGTAAGCATGTTACATGAAACGTACCAAAGCAAATGAGAAAATCTGTAACGATCAACAAAACCTGCAAAACAACAATGTGTTCTGCAAAACTTGTTGTTTTCACTGCAGAACCCAATACTCCAATCAGAACTATAAATACATGCTGCAAAACTGCATAATGCACTCTAACAGTTACAGGAAGCATTACAACGGTAACACATCCAAGCATTCAATATTCACAAGCAAAACACTAACCACACATCTCTTTGAAGCAGAGAAAAATTTGATGTATTTTTTTACAGTTTATTTTGATTCACTATAAACATCACTGACTAAACTAATGAGTATACATAGGTGGTCCAACAAAATGAAATGCAAAAAGGTGGATGATGAATATTCACTGAAATTAAATTTTACTGTATTAGATATTATATTGGTACAAACTCAAACCTGATCATGAACAAAAAATCTAATATTTACATACAGTATACATTATACAATTACGGTGCAAATTAAAAATGCACTTTCCTTGAGAATCAGAATCAACGCAGGCCTCTACCAAATGGTTGACATTTCCCTTTATGGTAGGACTCTGAATGCATAAACAAGTGAGTAAAAATCTAATAAAATTCTTAGACTCTTAAAAACTTCTAAGCAAAATTCATAAAACTCCCTCAAATGTGTGTAATTGCAACAGAACCACCTGCAACAGCAGCTTTTTAGGCATTAAATCCACTTTATTTATGGTGGCATGCTAGAAAGCATTATTGGTGTGCATTCAAGCGCAGGAACACATTGCACTTCTGGGATTTCCACCTCGACACACCCTTGGAACAGAGGTTGCACCGCCCCTGCATGTCACAGTAAAGTGGCAGATGTCTGTAGCTGTCATCACGCACATCTGGTTGTGGTTTTGAGGGTCTTGGGGTGTAGTGTTTCCTCTGAAACAGCATGTCTTTTGGAAAGGAGGATGATGGTTGGTCAGCTTTAGATGCTGGCTTGTTGACTTGCTTCAAACTGTGGGTGACTGCCAAGCAGAACTTTTGGAGAGAGAACGGTGAAAACAATGCTGATTGTACATTACATTTTGGTAGTACTGACTAATTCATTGCTTGCTTTAGAGACATGAGGTAATTGTTTTGAGTAAGTTACAGTATTTTGCAGCTATAAAATAGTGTTGTGCTCCATGCATGAACTGTTTTTAGAAATGCTCTTATAGTCTTGAGAATGTTAAGCATGTTTCATGAAATGTGGCAAAGCAATAGAGAAAATCTGTATCAATCAACAAAACCTGTAAAACAATAATATGTTTTGCAAATCGCGTTGTTTTCACTGCAGAACACAATACTCCAATCAGAAAATTAACACATGGTGAAAAACTGATTAATCCACTCAAACAGTTACACAAAGCATTAAAATAGTAACACATCTAAGCATTCTTTGGATATTAACAAGAGAAACACTAACCACACATCTCACTGAGCAGAGAAAAATGGTGGTGGACTTTGTAGCACAATGTTTCTTATATTAATTTTAATCCACCATAAACATCACTGACTAAACTCATTAGTACACATAGGTGGTCCAACAAAATGAAATGCAAAAAGGTGGATGATGCATATTCACTGAAATGAAATTTTACTGTACCATACCATACCATCTTTATTTATAAAAGCACTTTAAAACAACCATAGCTGACACAAAGTACTGTACATTGGAAGGAAGAAAAAAAAAATCCAAGGTCAGATAACTAAAAGAAAACTAAGTCCTACCGGGGCCAAAAGCCAAAGCATAAAAGTGCGTTTTAAGACGAGTTTTGAAGGTGGACAGCAAAGGGGCCTCTCTAATGTGCAAGGGCAAGTCATTCCATAATTGTGGAGCAACGACAGAGAAAGCCCTATCTCCTCTGAGTTTCCTCATGGATCTCGGTACTTCTAGGAGCAGCTGACCAGAGAGACCGAGCAGGAGTGTAGGGGTGGAGGAGCTCAGAGAGGTAAGGCAGTGTAAGATTGTGAAAAGATTTAAAAACAAACATAAGAATTTAAAAATGAACTCTATAATATACTGTACAGGCAGCCAGTGGAGTGAGGCCAGGACAGGGGTTATGTACTCGCTTTTACGAGTCCCTTTTAAAAGTTGTGCAGCTGCATTTTGAACTAGCTGCAGATGCGAGAGTAACGACTGACTGACTCCCACATAAAGTGAGTTACAGTAATCCAGATGGGATGAAATAAAACCATGGATCACTGTTTCAAAGTGCTGCCTAGAAAGAAAAGATTTTACATTTGCCAGTCGCCTTAAGTGATAAAAACTGGACTTAACTATGGCTCTGATTTGGCTGTCAAACTTAAAATCACTGTCCAACTTAACACCAAGATCAACAATAATAGGTTTAAGATATGCTTCCAAGGGCCCCATATCAACAGGGAAGGACTCACAGCGGCCACTAGGTCCAATCACCTCTGTTTTCTTTTCATTGAAATCTAAAAAGTTTGAGGCCAACCAAGCTTTGATGTCATACAGACATGCCAAAACAGGTTTTATGGAGAATGCATCCTTCTGTCTCAACGGTAAATAAATTTGGCAGTCGTCAGCGTAACAGTGAAACGAGATCCCATGCCTTCTAAGGCAGGAACCCAGAGGCAGTAGATACAGGGAAAAGAGCAATGCCCCTAAAATTGAGCCCTGTGGGACACCACATACTGTAACAGAGAAGCAGCTGATGATTCAGAACTGTGAAGTTTTACGGAAAAAGTTCTATCTGCCAGATACAGTAAGACCTAAACCATTTAAGTGCAGTGCCACCAATGCCCACTACGTGATATAATTGTGATATTAAAATGTTGTGGTCGACTGTATCAAAGGCAGCAGTTAAGTCAAGCAAAACTAGAACAACATGGTTACCAGAATCACATGCAAGGAGAATGTCGTTACAGACCCTGAATAATGCAGATTCTGTGCTATGAAGGGTTTTAAAGCCTGACTGAAAAACCTCTGTGATGCTGTTCTCATCCAGAAAACATTTTAGTTGACAAAATACAAATTTCTCTAAAATTTTAGAAAGAAAAGGCAACTTGGCAATAGGCTGTAATTAGCCAACACAGTGTGGTCAATGCCAGGCTTCTTAAACAGTGGCTGCACTACTGCATGTTTAAAATTAGCAGGAACCACACCAGAGGACAGACTGTCATTAATAATGGCAAGAACAGATTGCCCTATGCTAGGCCAGACTTCTTTAAACAATCGAGGAGGGACAGGATCACGAGGGGAACCTGAGGGCTTCATATGGCCAACCACATCCTCTAAAAGTGAAAGAGTCACAGACTCAAACTGAGTAAAAACAGCAGAGCAAGTTACAGGGACAGAGGGGTCAGAGTCAAAGAGGATAAAAGCCCTGGTGGTGGCAACCTTTTCAATAAAAAAGCGCAGAAAACTATTGCACATATCAGGAGACGCTTCCAAACAAGCATTCTGTGGAGAATTGAGAACAGAATCAATAGTTTTAAATAACACACGCAGGTTATGGCTGTTGGAAGAAATAATATCCATCCAGCCATTGTCCAAACCGCTTATCCCAGTGGGTCGCGGGGAGTCCGGAGCCTATCCTGGAAACTATGGGCATGAGGCGGGGAACAACCCAGGATGGGGGGCCAGCCCATCGCAGGGCACGGAAGAAATAATATTTGCAAAATATTCCCTTTTTTCCTCTTTAACAATGTTCTGGTAGTGACGCCAGCAGTCTTTTAAAATTTGAAATGACACCTGCAGTTTGTCCTTTTTCCACCTGCGTTCTGCTCGGCGACATTCCTTCCGGACAGGGGTTCTGTCATTAAACCAAGGTTCAGGTTTAGTCTTAGGCTGCCTGTTTTTTAATGGAGTCGCAGCGTCCAAGATAGTTTGACAGGAAGAATAAAACCAAGAACTGAGCTCATCTGTATCAGAGGAGAAAACCTTGGACGGGCCACAAAGCTGATAAAAAGCAGCGGAGAACTGAGCGGCAGTGTAAGGACTAATAACGTGAAACAGGAGTGCGAAATGTAACTGCGGTACCTGTAAAACCCGCATTAAATAAAACAGGCATATGATCTGAGAATAGAGAGTGTATTAGATATTATATTGGTATAAAGAAACTCAAACCTGATCATGAGCAAAAAATCTAACATTTACATATACATGATACGGTTAGGGTGCAATTAAAACTGCACTTTGCTTGAGAATCAGAATCAAAATCTTCTACTGTGCCCGATCCAGGATATTGGGCCACATGTTTTTGTCAACATCACGTAAAATATTTTCCTTCGCAATACATCATGATAGATACCTTCGGGCATGCCTGATCCAGATCTGGCAGTCGGATGCTGCGACTCCCCTACAAATCTCAGTTATAGCATCCAACAGCGGCATTCAGTTGTAAGCACATGGTCATCAGTCTTTTGAGCTCATCGAGGAATGTTTCACAGAGTTATATGGACCAACTGTGGGGATGCATGCTACAGGACCATTGTTTGATATGGCTGCAGAAAGAATAATATTTGAACCTCTTTCACCAGGTATCTGTACTATTTCTCTGTGGCCTGTAACATTCTTCCCATGGTTCCTGGTCTTGGCCTTATTGAAGCCACCTTCATCCACATAAAGAAATTTGTGTGGTACAACACTGGACTCCAGATCCACGATTGTCTGTTGTTTTCTTGTTCCATTTTACATTAAATATTGAACAATGCTGCCCACCCCTTTTATGTGCAGTGTACGTTGATTGGTTTAGAGACATATTTGCAGCATGCGTTTCTTTAGCTGCAGGACAAAGCCAACTTGAGTCAGTTTCTTGTGAGAGATCCTTAGCAGCTGACGCCATTTTATTGTGGTTAGCTTGACTTGGGACATTCAGGTGATTTTGATGTTCTCAAAGGATCATGGTGTCTAGTGTTTTGCAGAAAGTACAGTTGCACTGGTAACTGATGTAAATATAATGAGACATAGTTCACTGTTGTGCAAAAATGTTTACTGTTTTTCTTACATGTTTTTAGAACAGACAACATGCACCGATGGCTTGGAAAACCTTATAAGGAACTGAGAAAAACTGTAAGACAAGTTTATCCTTAGAGTTATGCTTTCAGGGTGCATCACTTGACCGGACAGGTGTGCGTGATAAGAACCCAGTTCTATCTCTGACATTCCACCAGTCCAATGCACATTTGAGTTAAGGTGTTTAAATTCTTCGTTAATTCTTGTTGGCTAAATGGTTTATGATAATATGAAATAGTGCTCTTATACTAATTTAAAATAGCATATTAACAAATGCTGCAGATTTCTTTTTCTTCTTTACTACCCTTTAATGGCCCTACCAAGAAAAACAATGACATGTTTTTTTATTTATTTATTTGGGGCAATAATAACAATAATGTTTAACCTTTTATTCAAACACACCTATAGTTTTTTAAACACAGGCCTCTACTAAATGGTTGAGATTTATGGTAGAACTCTGAATACATAACCAAATTAGTAAAAATCAAATAAAATTCTTAGACTCTAAAAACTTCTAAGCAAAATCCATAAAACTCCCTCAAATGTGTGTAATTGCAACAGAACCACCTGCAACAGCAGCTTTTTAGGCATTAGATCCACTTTATTTATGGTGGCATGCTAGAAAGCATTATTGGTGTGCATTCAAGCGCAATAACACATTGCACTTCTGGGATTTCCACCTCGACACACCCTTTGAACAGAGGTTGCACCGCCCCTGCATGTCACAGTAAAGTGGCAGATGTCTTTAGCTGTCATCACGCACATCTGGTTGTGGTTTTGAGGGTCTTGGGGTGTAGTGTTTCCTCTGAAACAGCATGTCTTTTGGAAAGGAGGATGATGGTTGGTCAGCTTTAGATGCTGGCTTGTTGACTTGCTTCAAACTGTGGGTGACTGCCAAGCAAAACTATTGGAGAGAAAACAATGAAAACAATGCTGATTGTTTAGAGATGTAGAGAGTTTTAGAGATTAGAGACATGAGTTAATTGTTTTGGGTAAGTTACAGGATTTTTCAGCTAAACCATGGTGTTGTGCTACATGCATGAACTGGTTTTAGAAATGCTCTTATAGTCATGCTGCAAAACTGATTAATCCACTCAAACAGTTACACAAAGCATTAAAAGTTAAGTTCTCCCCAAACGAGCTTGATGGACCGAATGGCCTCCTCTCATTTGTAAATTTCTTATGTTCTTAAAACACTAACACATCTAAGCATTCTTTGGATATTAACAAGAGAAACACTAACCACACATCTCACTGAGCAGAGAAGAATGGTGGTGGACTTTGTAGCACAATGTTTCTTATATTAATTTTAATCCACCATAAACATCACTGACTAAACTCATTAGTACACATAGGTGGTCCAACAAAATGAA
>JAODLD010000136.1:10270646-10283552 GCA_026781065.1 Mormyrops boulengeri | reverse complement strand
AAACCATCTATGTTCTGTAATTGTTCGTGAGGGTTGGCTATGTGAGGGAAATCATTGACAGTTTAGAAAATGTACATCTTTGTAGGTAATTGGTGATCAACAAGTTTGTCAATTTTGAGTGTTTGTCGATTTTGCTATCCTACTCCTTACATAAACAATAAGGTTGTGTTGAGTCCACCATTGTCTGTTAATCAAAATTAGTTAGATACCCCTGTGCTATGGTATTAGATATTATTGCTGTTTCGCACACACTTCTCATGCTTTTAGAGTATTGCCCTGTGTCTGTTGGAGCTGAGGGCAGTTTTTATAGAATTTAAATTGTATGTGTGTTTATATTCAAGTGATATTTACACAAGCCAAGAAATAAGTATTTCAGTGTATGGCATAATCAGTTCATCATGAACATGACAAATAAAGGACTTTTACTTTTAGACTCTTCGTGACGAGGCTCACGGACGTCCACAGCAGCAGGCCGGCCCCCTCAACATGAACCACTACGCTAACAAGAAGAGTATGGCAGAGAGTGTGCTGGATGTGGCCCTGCTGATAGCCAATGCTTCACAGCTGAAGGCTGTGGCAAACGAGGAATCCTATATTCGAAGTGTGATATTCTGGCTTCTCATCACCTCCCTCATTCTTCAGTTAGTGGTGGGCATCCTCCTCATCTTCACTGGTGAGCAAGCGTGTGTTTGCTAATATGCTCTTGACAGTATATTATAGTTGTCAGGGTCGTTCCACCCGGTGTCCCTTCCCCGTTTGGCCAGCAGGTGTTGCTGGTCATCCTGTCCCTCGTGTTGTCAGTCTTTGTGTTTTCAACGCAGCTACTACTGACATTGTTAAGTGCGCCTGACAATTAAACGTTTTTTCGGTCTGTTACCCCAAACACTGCTCCCACATGGATAATGTCAACACTATGACATCCAGCAGATCTGCGGAGCATTATCCATTGTTGGAAGAATTTCAGCAGCTTGAATATGTTACAAGTGTTTATGCATTTTTTCAAAGCTTCAAAATGTCACACAGAATGTGGATATAAACATATATCTCATCCGTTACTTTTCCTACATCATACACTACTGCAATATCCTATAAATCCGAATGGCACACAGGTGCCCAACCCATTTTGTCACGTACACTAGGATCAGACGGCAGACTAGGGCTGCACTGGCCATCTGGCATACTAGGCAAGACTCTTCATAAGGGAACCACCTCCCTGAAGTCCAGGGCCGAGTTTTACTCAAAACTGATTTCTACACCCTCTGTAGTGAAGTGGGACCTTAATGATCAGCATAAGCAAATGAAACTGAACTGTATGGAGAACTTCACCATATGTCTGGTCATCACCATTTTGATACTGAATATCTCCATCACGGCATTCGGTTTTCCAAAAGCCCACAAGACCGACTGACGTGGGATGAGCTGTCTGACCATCTAGCAGGTGTGTGTTTACATGATTCTCCCTTATTCAGCAAGGTGGGTTTCCCTTAATGGTCCATTAATGGTTTTCTCCAGTGAGACTTAGTGAGGAAAATCTCATCCTTATATACAGAAGAACAGTGAGTAAAAAAAATAAATAAATAAGGAAACCCACATCATCATAAGGAATCCCTCATCATCACCATGCAAACGGACTTTCTTTTTTTACAATTTACTGTATGGTTAGTTCTATGATTTAAGTCTTTAAATGAGATCCTCTCTCTCTCCAGGTCCTTCTTGTTCTGCCTCTTTCCAAGAGCTGATGGAGAACAGAGTCTGATTTCAGCAAAGGATGGAATGACTCATCATACACAAAAAATGTCACACCCATTGTAGACTTCCACGCTGACTGCTTTTTCTTGCTTTTTCTACTCTAAAAAAATGTGAATGAAGTACAGTGGAAACTGCTTAATGTGATCATGTCTGTCTGGGTTTAATTGTATCAGAATAAGCAGATGATCATTATAACCATTTATTTTTATTTGTCTCAAGCAGATTACCATCTAATTGACATTTGTATATTAATTACATGCATATAAGGTAATAAAACGTGTTGCTATTTACTGAATTTTATTGACTTTAAAAATAAAGTACAGCTACAGTTTCATCCAACCATCCATCCATCATCGTGACTGCTGAATCCCAACCGGGGTTGCAGGGGGACTGGAGCCTATCCTGGGAACAAGGGGTGCAAGTGGGAACCAACCCTGGGCAGGCGCCAACACACCGCAGGACGACAGCTGTTTCAAACGCTTTTCAAGTTACAGTATTGTACAAATTAAATTATTGAAAAGTTTAATTCAAATATGCTATAATATATACTACAGTATTGTATGTAAAATATAACTTCTGCATCTTGGTGGCTAGTTTTTTGGCAGTTTATCATAAGCTTGGATGAGTCTGTATTTGTCATTGAGAGAAAACGACTTTCTGTGCATGCAGCATTAGCTTCAGGCAGCTAGTCAGACACAGACGGGTTACCGCAAGGCAATGTAAGGCTATGAAAGTAAAGTTAAAAAAAATGAATTTCTGCTGTTTTACTTTTCTCCATATGTTGTCATGTATTTTTTTAAAAACCCCAGCATGAACACTGTAAGCGGACTGCTTGATTACTATAAGCGAAATATTTAAACAGTATTTGCAGTGTTGAGGAGTAGCAACGCTACCAACTTTACTTTTTTCAGTAGCTTATCAGTAGTATGGCTACTGCTTTTCCAGTTACTACTTTTAATTGTTTTTTTTACAAATAGCGATGTTGCATGGCAAAATGCTACATCACTAAAAGAAACTACAGGTCATTGTTGACTTACGGCTTGTGTGACTTCCGAGACCGCAGATATGTGGCCACGACTGCACCTTGTCTGGCAGTGCGAGTGATGCCCAGTGTAAGTATATGACGGTTTCTGCCCCAACTGCTGGCAACCCGAGCATCCCTACGAAACATTCATTCATTCATTCATTCATTCAATCATCTTGTGCTCAGGCCACCTTTTGCAGCGGTCACTGTACAGTAGGACATTGTGTCCCTTTGTGTCTTAGCAGCTTAAATGGTAATAAAAAGGTTAAAACAACAAACCATAGGACTTAAAGATGATATTTTATAATGTAGTATACGATTAATGATCATTTTTGCATATAAAAAATGTGCTGAATTAAGACTGGTCAGTTGGAACTGATCGCGGTTGTGTATTATATTTCTCTCTTTCCGAAGACGGGTATTTTCAACTACCAGCTGTTTCTGATTGGTGTTTTTTGCTTGAATACTCTGGAGTGGATGTTAAAGGGTTAAAAAAACACATCACATTACCTCTTGTTGAAGCTTAGCATGAAAATAATTCCTTTTGAGGGAAACTAACAAATACGTGCTCAGTCACTAAATGAGTATAGACCACTTAATATACCACATACAAGCATTGGTTCTTGCAAAGTTTGCTGCTTCGATGTTTATAGATCTTTTTGTAATTACAAGCATTTCATAAGTGTCAAAGGCATGACACAGGACTGATGGTAGCGCTCACCTTTTCTTCTCCGAACAATCTTTTTTCTGGATGCCCCAAACAATCGGAAAGGGGATCATCAGAGAAAATGACTTTACCCCAGTCCTCAGCAGTCCAATCCCTGTACCTTTTGCAGAATATCTGTCTGTCCCTGATGTTTTGCTTGGAGAGAAGTGGCTTCTTTGCTGCCCTTCTTGATTCTGGGCCTTCTACACAACAACTGAACCTCTCTCCTTGAAGTTCTTGATGATCCAATAAATGGTTGATTTAGGTGCAATCTTACTAGCAGCAATATCCTTCCCTGTAAAGCCATTTTTGCGCAAAGCAATGACGGCTGCACGTGTTTCCATGGAGGAAGAACAATGATTTCAAGCACCACCCTCCTTTTAAAGTATCCAGTCTGCTATTCCAATTCAATCAGCATGACAGAGTGATCTCCAGCCTTCAAAATTGTCACCTGTGTTAACGAGAGAATCACTGAAATGATGTCAGCAGGTCCTTTTGCGGCAGGGCTGAAACGCAGTGGAAATGCATTAAGTAAATTTTCATGGCAAAGAGGGACTTTGCGGTTAATTGCAATTCATCTGATCACCCTTCAGAACATTCTGGAGTATATGCAAATTGGAATCATAAAAACTGAAGCAGCCGACTTTGTGAAAATTTATATTTGTGTCCTTTAAGTGTTTAGGTGCTATTAAATCTTTTGGCCACGGCTGTATGTGTTATGATTGTGGTGGTGTAAGAAGTGGCAGAGGATAAAATTAACCTGGGTGAATTAAAGGATGAAGAACACAAGGGTAAACTTTTAACAAAACATTTTTAAAGATTGGTGTAGAGAGGCTTGTCAGAGAGATCTCTGATATGGAAACAAATCAAAAACAAATCGCAGACCCAATGTACCATCTGCCTCACTTATATGTTGTTGTGGATAACAGCATCTTCCAAATAAATTATATAATTGTCCTGCCCTGCTCCTCCCGCCCCCTCGTCAACCACGCCTGCTCGTTACCCTCGTGTGGATTCCCCGTGTTCACCAGCTGTTTCTTGTTACTGTCGTTAGTTCCTTGTATTTAAGTCCGCGTTACGTTCGTTTCCCCAGTCCGGTCATTGACGTTATGTGTTCCCAGTGTGTTAAGGTTTCAATAAGCCTCCTTTACTTGCATTCACGGCTCCTTTCGTCTGCTTCCCGACACTTGGCGTGACAATAATTATCCTCAAAAAGGTACATGCTAATGAAAACAGTTCCTCCAGAATCAGATCTGAGGACGGCTACAGCAGCAAATGGGTGTATTTTTAGGTGTCTAATCCTCACCCTTGAAGCCTGCACCGTATACTAATTAATGCTCATCCATACTGAAGTAATTCATTCCTTGAGTTATTGGAATGCAATTGGCATAGAGTTCCTGTTAGGCACAGTGCATTCTCTGCAACAGCTAATTCTCTAAAACATGACTTCAGCTTTTAAAAACACAGGCAATAAATCCCTGATGTACAATATCCAATCTTCAAGAAAGAAAAAAAATGGCTGATTAAAAATGTATATTTACATATTTATATAAATAATACATCCATTTTAATGTCCTCTGTCATTAAAAGTAGAAATCCGCTCTGTTCATTCTTAAAGGCTGTAACAATGAATCCTCTGTGACTTTATACATGAGCAAACAAAAAAAAAAGTTTAATACAATACGATTTAAAGATCTTTGGCATATGAATAAATGTAACAATATACTGACACAACTGAATATTTAAATACATTTATAAGAAATATTTTCCACCACTGCCTCACTTTTGATTGCCTTTTGATTTTGACAGGCCTCCCTGACTAGAAGTGACCAGAACATGGACGGATGGACCCCTTGCTTGTCCTAACGATTTTTGCCCATTTTTTCTGTATATAACAGTAACAGCGAGGTGGCTGGTCTGCTCAAGCCCAGAGCTGCATATGCCAACACCGCCCTGGCACCATGCCACAGGGCACCATCTGAAAAGACAGAGAGATGCCATGTCCTTCAGGGTAAAAAGTGTCAGCTGATTACATGAATTTCAGACACATACTGGTGACTGGTGAATCCTGTACTGATCAAACTTACCACTGTAGTAATACAATAGAGCGCCCCCTACAGCAAGGCCAAAGCAGCTGAAGAAAAACCAAGGACCTATGGGGTAACAGAAGGGGGTCACCACAGATCTGTATGACTGTGTAGGCTAGTCTGAGTATGGGTAGGAATGTGAGCATGGGATAAAATTCCTTTAGGAAACCCCAATTTATCAGCCGTCGGAAGGTTTCACTCACCCCTGTTGTTAAGTGCAAATCGTTCCTTTGGGGATTTGTGAGCTTGCTCTGTGTTTCCTACAGTGGGAACAGAATGAGAAATAATATCATTAAATTTTAGGAGTATTTTCTCAAAAAAACAATTACAGTGTCAGTAGAAACAACTAAGAACAACTTAGAATAGCTCAAGCTTTGAGTGTTGTTCTGACCAGGTTGAGCGGTCCGTGTGGGCAGGCTGAAGTACACATCCTCCGCCTGCAGGTGGAGCAGCCGGTACAGCTGGTGACAGGCCTCCTCCCCCTTCCCAAGCAGGTATGTCTGGAGCTCAGCCATTCGCAAACAGGTGGGAACATCCAGGTTCCATAACTGGAGTAAGCAGAGTGAAATATGACTGGGTAGGTGGGGCTTACACACTTCCGCAGACAACTAAATATACTTCACCAGCACGACTGGAACACACGCACAAGCCCTCAAATGGAGCCTCTTACAACAATCTGTCCAGCTTGATTGCCAAATATGAGAAATTAAATTATTTACATTTAGTTAGTCTGAGGTCCACAGGTAGTGAGAAAAGATGAAGTATAAGATTTAAGTGTATTTCAGAAGGATGGGAGTGGACTTACTTTATAGGCCTCTGCGGATGTGAGTATCTGCGGGGAGCTCTGGCTGAGCTCCAGGATGAGTTTATCCAAGAGCCTGGAGTCCATTCTGCGGTCTACTCTGAGAAACCAGGAGTCCCTCAGCAGCTGCTTCTGGAAGCTTTCTGCACGTCAGACAGCGGTGCGTTTCTCAAAACTACAATCACCACAAAGCCCTTACAAAACTCCTTCCGCGACCAAAGCAAACTATAAAAAGCATAGTGGATCTGGGTGTGGGCATTTAAACCAGTTTGACAGCGTTTCCAAGGAAAAGCACTGAAACGTTTGCTTTAAATAAAATATAATCTGCTCTGTCACTACGAGACGACTGCATTGCATTAGATGTAATGACCGCGACTGTATAACACGCAAACTTGAGAGTAAATAACTCACCGCACCTCGCAGCAAAGCACGGACGTCATACTAAGACACTTACTTGTAATCTATTTGTGAACATTTGCTTGTATACTTCAGGCATTTTGTCAACGAGAATATTTCACGGGTGTTCTGGAAGCTGCCTATGCGAATATGATGCAGTTTGGCACAACAAACTGCCCCAGTGCTTTGAAGTGGGCCGGTTCTCAGCGGGACAGAGTACCCTCAGCTCTTTGGTTTTACAGAGTACCGGCACCTCTCAATATCTACCAGTCGTTTTCGTGAAATTCACTTGCCGCGAAGCGGGATTTACGTACCTCTCCTCATCCTGAAACATCAAGATTCAAGTTATTGACAACGATCCGACTTCTCCTTCTTCCATCACTTCCTTACTTTTCGCGGCAAATTTGGAACAATACCGCCACCAAGCGGCGGATTCACGTCACCATGGGTGATCGGGCCTTCTGTTCTGCCGCCCCGCGACTGTGGAACACCCTCCCAGACCATTTGAGGGCACTACAGACTATTGAAAATGACTTCGGACATTTCTTTTTAACAGAACTTATGGATTTTAATTAATTTTGCAAGCTACAGGTTTCTTATTTATTGATCTACTTGCTTGTTTTAATTGCTGTTTTAATAGGTGTTTATTCACTTTTTAGGATGACTTATTTTGTGGCTGAGATTTATTTTAAATGTAAAGTGCGTTACAAGTAAAATAAATAAATAAAATAAAATAATATTGTCACCCTCCCCCAATGCCCCCACATGCATGCTGATTTGTTTAAAGCTTCAGTAAAGTGTTGGGGGAAACTGGGGAACCCGAAGAAAACCCCACGACGACACGGGGAGAACATGTAACCTCTACATATATGGAGTCAGGTCCCAGAGGTGTGAGGCAACAGTGCTAAGCACTGCATCACCATTCTGCCCCAGATATAAAGATTTATATTTTTGTAATGTTAAAATGATTTTTAAATGATGTTAAAAGTTACATTTGTCCAGAAACTGTTCTTAGTATTCAGGGAAAAGGTATTCAGTAAACGTTTGTACAGTTATAGTTATTTGTGGCTTGAAATTTATATAGGCATGTAATAGTGTTTCTTGAAAGTCACATGTACTCAAAGGTTAAGGTGTTAAATTATATAATTAACAAGACAAATCTACGTAACCATTTAACAAGACATCACCCGAATGTGCTGGTGCCAATCCGTCAGCCAGAACATGCATGTAAACCTTCTCTTCATGAAAAAAATAAAAACAAACCCCAATCTGTCCGCCGCCGATCCCCAGACAGTGTCCCGCCTGTCCGCCGCCGATCCCCAAGCAGTGTCTCAATCTGTCTGCCGCCGATCCCCAGGCAGTGTCCCGCCTGTCCGCCGCCGATCCCCAAGCAGTGTCTCAATCTGTCCGCCGCCGATCCCCAGGCAGTGTCCCGCCTGTCCGCCGCCGATCCCCAGGCAGTGTTTCAATCTGTCCGCCGCCGATCCCCAGGAATGTCCCACCTGTCCGCCGCCGATCCCCAGGCAGTGTCCCACCTGTCCGCCGCAGATCCCCAGGCAGTGTCCCACCTGTTTGCCACTGATCCCCAGGCAGCGACCGACCTATCTGCCAGCCTCCTTTGAATAAAGCCCACTTCTCAGCCCACTGTGCTCCTGCTATGTGCCGCTTCCCAGCTCACTGTGGCCCCGCAACTCCGCCCACCAGCTCCCCTCAGCTCAGCACAGCTCAGCCCATTAGTTTGCTGAGACCAGAGCTCACTGTCATGCCCTCTGCCATCCTGCAGCAATCCGGTCTTCCAAGCCCAACTCCAAAGGGGACGCGTCATCCGCGTCCGGCTCAGGTGAGCCCACCTCTCCGGCTCAAATGTCTCCTGTTCCTGTTCATGCCGTTGTGCTCTGTCTCCTGCTCTCCCGTCGGCACCCACTTTGTCTCCTACCACCCCATCGACGCCCACCTCGTCTCTGGCCATCCCATCAGAGCCCATCCTCTTCCCCGCCAGGCGTGTCTCCTCAGATCTGAGGTCATCAGCATCTCCAGCCTCTCGGGTCATGCCCGTTCCTCCAGTTGCCCAGATAACAACCACTTCAGTATTTCCATAAGAGATTCCTAGCCCAAAATGGGCCACTCTGCCCAGCCCACTGAACTCCTGGCTACCCCGCCGGCTTCTGAACTCCAGCAACTGTGTCAGCCTCCCGGCCGTGGCTACCCAGGTAGCTGGCTGCTTAATGTTCTATGGGTCATGGACAACCCTAGACCGGACTCCCCAGCAATCTGGACAGACCCTGGTTCCTTGGTTGCCCATTTGAGGCCTGTTTTCTTGGAGGCTCCATTGTCTGCCTGGCACCCCCTAGTGTCCTGCCGGTGCCTCCTGAGGTCCAGTCGGCATTTCCTGCAGTCTCGCTTAGGAGTGTAACTATATACTCAGCCCACGAGACGAGACAAGACACGATATTGGGTTCACGAGAACGAGACAAGATGATATTTTAACAATATTTTAAGGAAAACTTCAGAGGAAATATATTACTGGAAAGCAGCCTTTTATTTGATTAAATTGAAAGACAAAAAATGCTAAATAATGCAGATATATGGTGAAATGTGTTAAATAATCACCATCGTCATATGCAGGAAAGAACAGAACAAATATCTAGCATCATAAAATATTTCACCACAAACTCAAATGACAGGCTTCTCTCCTATTTGACTTCTCTATTGAACATAAAATAGAATATAAATAAAACAATATGAAAAACAAACATAAAACTTTTTTTAATGTTTTCTTCACCGGTGCAGTGGATTTAATTAAAGAGCTATGATGGTGCTGGAAATGGCTTTGCATGGTAGTAGCGTTAGCCGCTGTGTACGGTATTATTTTCCTACAATGCTTACAGACGATTCGTGTTTTGTCTGTCACCCTTTCGCCGTTTTTATTTTCCGCCGGGTACCCAAAATGCTGCCACACAAAAGATTTAAAAGTGTCTGGGGCATCTACTATGGTAATTTCGCCAGACGCCCACATGCTTACAGCAGCTGATTTACAGCAGCTGATTTGCAGCGCCTTTGCGAGACCGCTTTTCATTCCGACAAGAAATCTCGTCATATTGTAATATCGCGAGATCTCGTTACACCACTAGTCTCGCTGGAACCATCCATGCCTGCACTCTCGCCACGGTCTCCTGCGGCCAGACCAGTATAGGAACCCTTCTTGTCTCCTGGTGTCCGTTTGTCAACGTCCTCTCCCCCTGAGGTCTCGTTGGCTCCCTCTCTGCTTACTGCCTTCTCGTTTGCATCCTCTCTGTATCCTGCTGTCTTGCCGAGCCACTCCTTGCCTAGGGTCTTTCTGTTGTCCCTTGTCTCACCTCCTGCTGTCTCACCAGTGCCTCCTGTCTCACCTCCTGCAGTCTTGCCGGCACCCTCTGCCTCGCCTCCTGCTGTCTCGGTGGCACCCACCTCGCCAGATGCCTGGTAAGGGCTCACCACCAGCTGTCTTCTTCCCAGGTGTGGCTTCGGGAGCCCTCTCCATGGCAGCCTTGCTTGGGCTCTGTCTCATGGCCACCTTGCCCATGCTCCGCTTCACAGCTGCCATCACCTGTGCCCATCACTCAGGCCGTCTCGCCTATGCCCGATGCCCCAGCTACCTCGCTTGTGGCCACCATTCCTGGACTACAGCTGTGGGTCCCTGCTCCCGTCCTACAGCTACGGTTGCATGGATAGGGGTGGTGGCAAGGTCTCCAAGACAGGCTGCCAGGGACACCTGCCCTGCTCTCTCTGCCTGGAGCTCCTATACCGACCAGCATCCCTCATCCCTTGGACCCAGCAACTGACATCGTGACGCACCGTAGATTAATTGCAAAGTTTAACCATAATAGTGTGAAATATAGTTGCCTGCCACTGTCACTTTTTAAAGTAATAATTCCCTAAATTTTTATGCTACAGAAGTCCATAGAAAACATGCATTCGGGGCTTGAAATTCATTTCTTACAACGGAGGAATTCCCCCCTTATGTGTAGCACTTGGGAGAGGGAGGAGATTTTAGACAGTCAGTGAGAAGGCAAGAACAAAACCGTGCGGATTCAATGGCATTAGCCATGCAAATGTGATTAAGGAATTAAATAAGGATTAAGGATACAAATTTATTTGGAAGAACATGCCTCACTATTTAAAAAAGGAAGCTATTGGTAATACTACAGAAAATGGGGAATTTGAGGTCTTCGATTTTTAAACACTTAGCTACACTTTTAAAATTTTCCCGCAAAATAAAGACAGTTCATGGAACATATTTTCTAGTCAATTCCTGCTCAAACAGGCACTTTAAGCATGCAATTTAGTATACAAAGTATCTTATTTGGAATGCCAAGGATATATTATCTAAAAACAAATGATTTTTAAAATCATTCTTGGCTTAAACATGGGTGTTGTGGCAGGGCATGACACGGGGAAAGACGATCCATGTTGTGATTCACAAACGAAGGTATGTATTTCAGCAAAACAAAACAAGAAATAATGGGGTGGCATGGTGGTGCAGTGGTCTCTATGACCAGAGTTCAAATCTCTGTCATAGCTCCATGTGTGTGGAGTTTGCATGTTCTCCCTGTGTTGTCGTGGGGTTTTCATGTGGGGACTCACGTGGTCCTTGGGGGCACCATGTTGGTGACCCCTGATATAAAGTGTTACACAGAATTTACTCGGTGAAACAGATTTTCAAAAGATGAAACTTAGATGCTATATTTTAAACACCTGTACTTTTTGTGGGATTGAAGGACGAGATACTGAATAATTCAAACAATATATAGATGCTGTACAAATGTCCAAAAACAAGAAAGCACATAAGACATATAAGATCATAAGAGAATTTCATCCATCTATCCATCCATTTTTTATGACCGCTTGTCCTGTTCTTTTCTCTGATACTTCTTTCTGTGTACTCCTAACAGGTTTAAGGTTTTTATATGGAATATATGTTCCTTGTGCTTCTCTTATCTTTATTAATATTTTTTCCAACTTTTGGAAAAAAAACATCCCTAATGAAAACATGACGCGATGACGTGCAATACAATGCGCTTGCTGCAAATCGGGTAGCGTCGTAAAACATAATGATGTGCGCATGCGCACGACGGCGTACTGTTGCGCGCTACAAATCAGGGAGCAGTCGCGCGCGGGTTTGTTGAATTGAGGAAAAGCTCTGCAGTCTTTTCGTGTTGCACAATGTCGGTGTTCCCTGAACCCGATTCACCCACAAACCTCGCGTGCCTTAAAGTAAGTCTGACAAAAGTGTTCAGCTAGCTTTTATGTGTGAAGTGTTCAAATTGTCATCTGATTTTGCGTTGCTATGCAAGTAGCTGGATTATGTTTGAGGTTCAGGACGATGGTAATTCAGCTACGACATGCGTATTGTCAGTTTGCTCAGTTACCCTTTGATATGCATAGCTGGTTAGTTGTGATTTTTTTTTGTGGTTATTTTTGGTATTCCACTCATCTGATGTTTTAATCCGGTTTTGCCGTTCCAGCTCGTCGATGTCCTACTCCACTTGTCCCATCTGTTTTGACTACATGAATATTACTGTGATGAATAATAGTAAAATGATTCGTTTTATTGTGACTTTCTTTTTTGGTGCTGCGTTGCTGTTCTGACCTGCCTTTGCCCTTCCAGAACGTCGATGCCCTACTCCGCTGTCCCATATGTTTTGACTATACGAATATTGCTATGATGACCAAGTGCTCTCATAACTGTAAGTCATGGTACTAAATACTCTGTGCTCCTATTTCTTGTGATTGAGAAACAAAATTACCAACTAGCTAGTTACTTTATAAATATTTGAGATGGAAATTGTACTCTAGCTATACCTGAGATTTTTTTTTAAGTTTGAAGTAAACCGGTTGTAAACTACAGTTTGCATTCAGTCACTAATTGTTTTTAAACTGTGTTTTGACTTGGTGTCAGTTTGTTCCCTGTGCATAAGGAAGTTCCTCTCATACAAGCTGCAGTGTCCTGTGTGTAATTCTGTAAGTATACTTGCATCAAGCATCCATTTATTGATAATCTGTTTATGATGTTTTTAATGAGCATTGTGTCATTCTCTTGAACAAACACTACTGAGTTTATTTAGGTATTTTTTTTTGTGTTTTGCTATTTTTATTTATAAAG